>JAQOWM010000850.1:0-465663 GCA_029041755.1 Resseliella maxima
CGAATAGTAAATGATTGTTTATCTTGTTTGGATTCATTTTTGTAGTTCAGCAATCACAGAGACTTGCTCCGAAATCATTAGGATTGGCAATGGATTGTTGATTCGATACGATTTTTGAATCTGCATTTATCTTTATATTTGAATTAACTGTAAATATAATCTATAATATTTTAAATAAACCACCTTTGGCGAAGAAACGCTGTTTGGTGCCGTAATAATAATAATAATAATAATGACATTGTTACGCCAGTTTCTGTTGCGATTGTTGTTATTATTGTTTCGGCTTTGAAATTTTTGCATTGCCAATATTTGTGCCTCTTGTTTTGTATTGTTTGACTCTACTATGTACTTGGCTAGTACTTCTTTTGGATTATTAAACTTGTGTGACGCAAGTACTGATTTTACTAAGTTGTTTTGTGTATTTGATCTACACAGTTCGACTGTTTTGTCAATGACCATTTCCTCAGCTTTTGCCAATGAAATGCCTTCGATTACAAGAGCTCTACGGAGTGCATTTGAAAGCTCTTCTGCTCTTTTTGTGAAATCGTGAATTTTGTTGCGATCTGCTCTTAGTGCTAACATATCGCCCTCTACAACTTTACTTGTGTCTGGTTTTATTTTTGTTTTTAATACATTGACTATTTCATCAATGTTTGCTGGAGCAGCTGGTACAATTTCCGCTGCCAAACCCTCTAACCGTGATTTGACAAATTTGGTTAGTACTGTTAAAAGGTTTGCGTTGTTGTCTGCCATTTCCTTCATTAATTCTATGTTTGCTAGAAATGGTTCCAGTCCTATTGGATCTCCTGTATAAGTTTTTCTGATGTTTGTCGCTAAAAGTGTCATATATGCTGGTTTTTCCATTGTAGCGTTTCTGTTTTGTACTAGGTCTCTGTGTAAGTTAACTTCTGTTTCGTTCCTACTAGTATTGTTTTCGTTTGTACTTGAATTTAAGTTTTCTACAAGTGTGTCTATGATTCTGATTCTTGATAGGTTCCTCTCATCTTCTATGTCTGTTTCCTCTGTTTCTGAGTCTGAGTCTGAATCTGTTTCGCATTCTTTCTCTAATTGTTCTGATGTTTCTCCTAACTCTTTTTTACTTGGTTCTGTTTCTTTTAATTGTTCTCTTATAAGTAGTTCATATATTTCACCTGCCCAATTGTATTTTACGTTAAGTATATCAAATATTCTTGTTATCTTGGTTCTGTATTCTGACACATAATTTCTTAATGTTTCTCTATCTGTCTCGTTTGTAACTTCTTTGTATTGAGATAATAATATTATTATTCTGTTGTATGCGCTGATTGCTTCATTTTTATATGACTCTAACAAGTCTTTGTTTGTTGTAAGTTTTTTACGTGAAGCGTATGGCTCATTTTCTTGTAAATATTTAGAAATTCTCTCTTCAGCGCTTTATATGTGTCGACATCAAATTGCAATGACATTTGTTGAATTTTTCTTATTTGTATTTATATTGTTGAAATTATTTTGAAATATATTATTATTGAATGTAAAATATTGAATGTTATTAAAATAAAAATGAATGTATTAGGTAAAAATTAAATGTAAAATTGAAAAAAATTTATGAAAAAAAAAATTTGTTAAAAGTATTAGATATGTTTGATGTTCTTATTTTCTATCTAGATTCTTAGTTTATCTAATTCTTGAAGTATGATTAATTTGTGTAATATTTATTTATTTATTTTTTTTTTTTTTGTACTTATATATAGTTTATTTGTTGATTTTTTTTTGATAAAATTTCAGTTAAAATTATTTTGTAAAATGTTTACTTATCTCTGGCTCCTGGATTTTTGGTAGTTCGATGTATTTAACAACTTCGTTGTGTTGATTGTTTTGTCCAACTTCGTAACCAGTTGTTGCAATCATTGCCCATTGTAGGCATTTTCCGAAAAATTTTGCTGCCATTGTCCTTTGTGTTCATTAACTTAATTGGTCTTAGTGTTCATTAATTTAATCACTTTGTTTAATCACTTTGTTTAATCTTGTTCGTTGATTGACTCTTTGTTTATTATTTCATTTTGTAGAAATTCACCAAAAGAAATCATTGTTTCCGCCACTTCTGCTTTATAAATGATGAATTTGCTTTTCTGGATTATTAATTTTTTTAATAGTTCTCGTTTTTTACTTATATTCGTTTCGTTCACTATGTCTTTGTATAATCTAGATACAATTGTTGCTGCAATTCTCATTTGATTTTGAAGTGTTTCTAAATCATTTAAAATGTTTTGTAATTTTTCCATTTTTTTTTTTTTTTCTACTTGTTTTATATGTGTCGTTTTTCCTTCTTTCGCATTCTTGGCTTTATTTCACTTATTTATATACTTACTTGTTATAACGGTTTATGTTTTTTCTCATATAGTTTATACGACTTGTTCACTTTTGCTTGTTTTTCTTTTTCTCTTATATATTTGTAAATTTAATTGATTTATTTTGGTGTATTTATTAATTGGTTCTTATATGCTCACTCGCCATATGATAATATAATTGATTTATATTATATTAAGTTATGTGCTTTATGATCACATGGAATCCTCTTACCTATGTAATTAATCTGTGGGACAGAAAGTACAATTGAACTGAACGCAACGAGTGTTAGGAGAGAACTGTCTTTATTGTAATTAGTCGTTTACGTTTGCGCAATCTGCGGCTTACGCAAGTGCCGTTACATGTGCCGTTATACACTAAATTCGCGATTGTTTACGTAATTTTTTCGCTGTTACCTTAATTACCTAATTGCAAAGTACATTTTTATTTCGATTATTCACTTCAAAATACATATATACTAGCATTATCTGCCATGCAAATCAAAAGACAGTTCAACAGCTCTTGGTCTAAATGTCCTCATACTTGTTTGAATTTGATCATTAACCTTTTTAACTGATGGTAAATAATCTTTTGGTTGACCTGCGACTTTCTTTTTGAATTCTTTTCTCGTTTCATCTGGTAATTTTTTGATACTTAAATACGCGTATTTAAGTAACAAAAAATTAACATAGCACGCTATGAATGGATCAAGTGATGTTGTCCGATGTTTTTGAATGTTTGCATAATTTCATGAATAATAAGGATGATCCAACAAAAGGTACTTTTTTAAAATTGAAAAAAAAAAACACAAAAAATTCAAATGAATCGAAAAATCTTTATTGGTCGTTCAAAGAACCATCCTTGACATATACTTTTTGAAAAAAATAGTTTTCAAATGTTGGCGGCAACTGCGCCGTAGCTCATCCACTCGGAGTTTCCAATTTTCGATGACGCGCCCAAGCATTTAGACCGGTATGGCACGAATAACGCGAGTTATGTTGGCCTCTAGCGCTTCAATCGTAGCTGGCTTATCGGCATACACTTTAGACTTGACGTAACCCCAAAGAAAAAAGTCATAAGGTGTGATATCACACGAACGAGGTGTTCATCAATTGTTCGTCGAAGTTTTGACGCAATAAAACCATCGTATAAGCGGCTGTGTGAGGTTTAGGGCCGTCTTGTTGAAACCAAACGTCGTGGAGCCCATTGGCTTCAATTTCAGGCATTACATAATCCGTTATCACAGCGCGATAACGAGCCCCATTCACGGTAACGTTGACGCCGGCCTCATTTTTGAAGAAATATGGACCGATGATCCCACCAGCCCATAAACCACACCAAACGGTTGTTTTTTGTGGATGCATCGGTAGTTCTTGAATCTCTTCAGGTTGTTCTTCACCCCATATACGGCAATTTTGTTTATTGACTTAGCCATTCAGCCAGAAATGGGCCTCATCACTGAAAAAAATTTTGGTCGAAAAAGCGGATTTTCAGCGAGTTTTTCGAGAGCCCATTTGCTGAAACGATGACGTTTTGGAATGTCAGCTGGCTTTATTTCTTGCACGAGTTGAATTTTGTAGGCCTTCAAGCCAAGATCCTTCCCTAAAATTCGCCAGGTGGTTCCATATGACAGGCTAATTTGTTGAGCACGGTGTCGAATTGATTCTCGACGGTCTTCACCAACACTTTCAGCTACTGCCGCTATATTTTCTTCACTACAAGCCGGACGTGGTCTATTTGGTCGATTATCATCCAATAATGAATATTTATTATTATTATTACTGCACCAAACAGCGTTTCTTCGCCAAAGGTGGTTTATTAAAATAATTAAAATATATTTACAATTCATTAAATTAGAATAATTAGTTCAATAATTGCATCGATTCATCAATCAATTGCCAATCCTAACGATTTCGGAGCAAGTCACTATGATTTCTGAACTGCAAAACTGAATCCAAAAACAAACAGACATTGACCAGTGTATCAAATTCTTAAACAATCCAATTAACCTTTTCTTAACAGCATCCGAACTAACATTAAAATCAATTACAAACTCATTCAGATTTCGTTTATTATAATATTTGTTAAATTTCTCAACTAAGATTTTCAAAGGCATATACTTCTGATAACCAATGTTCTCTGTGTGAATTTTCAAAAATTCAAAATTTCTGACAGAATGATATGGAATCCTGAATTGAATTTTCTCCAAAAGAACCATCGAACAAATTTCACCCTTGATCAATTTTAATATGAATAATATCTGAGCAACACTTCTGCGGTTTTCCAATGAAATCATTTGTAACATCAGCAATCTATGTTCATATTTCGGTAGTTTGAATCCATCACCCCAATTGAATTTTCTCAATGCAAACAGTAAAAATTGCTTCTGAACAGATTCTATACGTCTTGCCTGTCCAACATTGTTAGCATTCCATACTTGAGAGCCATATTCTAGAATAGGAACAACGAAACTAAAAAATAATAATTTTATTGTATATGGATCTTTGAAACAATACCCAAAACGTTTAATCCAAGCCAATCTCGACCTTGCTTTTGCAACCATGGATTCAATGTGAGCTTTGAAATTAAGTTTCTCATCCAATATCACACCAAGATCCTTAATTTGATTAACTCTCTCGACTGTTGAATCACCAATCTTATATTTAAAATTAATCACATTACCATAACGATGGAACATCATCATTTTTGTTTTTCCAACGTTCAACTTTAAATGATTCAATTCAAAAAACTTGGCAACATTGATCAAACTCTCTTGTAGAATATAGCAATCATCAATGGTGGTTATGTGACGGGAAAGTCTAACATCATCAGCGAATGAAAGAATTGTTGAAAAACCAACACAGTTTGGCAAGTCAGCAACAAACAATACAAACAATGTTGCAGCAATGGAATAACCCTGACCCGTACCCGAAGTAACATCAATGAGATCCGATTCGCAATCATTAAACTTGACAATCTGCCTTCTACCATTCATATAAGATGTAATCCAATTCAAAAGCTGATAATTCAAACCAATAATCCTCAGTTTATGTACCAAAAGTTCAACATTTACCGAGTCAAACGCTTTAGCAACATCAATATAAATTGCATCCGTTTGATTATGAGGTCTTAAGTCATTCAAAGTCTGAGAAGTGAATTCCACCAAGTTAGTAATGGTAGATCTTCCCTTAACAAAACCATGCTGACTCGAATCAACAATGTTCTTAATGTGAAAATTTAAATGTTTCGCCATTATTGAATCCAAAATTTTAGGAATTACATTTTGCAAGGCTACTCCTCTGTAATTCTCGATATTGTTTCTCAAACCATTCTTAAATATTGGTTTTACAAAAGATGACTTCCAAACACTAGGAACATAACCCAATTCAAGTGATTTGTTGAATAAAATAGTAATTGGTATAATGAGAGTTTCAATACATTTTTTAATAAACAAATTTGGTAATTTATCAGGACCAGAAATCAAATTATTTGGCAATTCATGTACAATTTGAAGAATTATATTCTTATCAATCATCAACTTTGGAATATTATGACACAAATTAATGATTCCATCAAGAATCCCAAGGCTACAAATGTCATTTGAACTCAAATTATGTTGAGTATATGCCGAAGCAAAAAATTTTGCAAATAAATTCGCAATATCACTATTTTTGCTTGACTTCTGACCATTATAATGCATTTCATTCGGAAAGTCGCTGGTAGTCTTTCTAATTGCATTCACAAACTTGAAAAACTCCATTGGATCATCAACAATTAACTCTTCCATTTTAACTCTGTAGTTATTGTATGCAATACGAGAATATCTATTATATTCCGTGCGAGAAATTTTAAAGTTTTTGTCATCCTCTAATGAATTGTGTCTCTTTTTACGCAATTTATTTAATCTATTTTTCAAATTAACCATTTTTGAATCAAACCATTTTGGATGCCTAGAGATAACATGCTTCTTCAGCCCAACATGAGTATCAATTACATTTTTAACACAAGAATAAAAATCACTCAAATCATCATCAAATGATTCATTAGATAATAACAATTCCCAATCAAATTTGCTGAAGCAACTATTTATATCATCGTAATTTGCATATCTAAAATCATGATAAAAATGATAGTCTGAGTTATACTTGTTATTCTGACATCCAAAAATGGAAATTTCAATGGATTTGTGATGCACCTCAGATCTTACCAAAAAAATATCGCTATTTAAGCAATATATCAAGTCTGGGTCATTTGTCCAAACCAAATCTAACATTTTTCCATTATTATTTGAAGTTCCATTAATCTGTGATAAACCAACATCATGGAAAAAATCCAAAATAAATAATTCCTTCCTTGAACAAGCATTGATGGGATAGGAAATATTCGGACCATCAACATCACTCGTGATCCACAACAAATCAGATAAATTGAAATCACCTGATATAATAATTGAATCTTTTTGGACTGATCTTGCTATTAAAGTTTCAATAGCAACAACTACATTTTCGAAAATCTTAAATGGAGAATTAGGTCTAATATACAATTCAACCAAATAAAACTTTCGGAAGTTAATATTAATGCAAACACAAATAACTTCAGCACCATACAAATCACCATCAAAAATTAACTGACCATTCAATGATTTGTGAGTAGCAATCAAAACACCACCTCCATGAGACTTTTTAATGGTTTGATCCCTTTCTGTAAGATCCGATCGATCGCAACGAAAAACATCATAGTCATAAGGAAAGATTTCATTGCTATTTATGGTGAAATCCAAATGCGTTTCACATAACATATATATTTTAAATTCATTAATCAAAATATTCGATAAAAATTCCGGAATTTTTGTTTTCAAACCATTTACATTGCACGAGTAAATATAATTTGCCATCCGCTCATCATTGGCATAGATTAAAACATCTGATATGGAACAGCATTTTGATGAATGCGGGGCGAATTCATGAAATGATGATATTGCATTGGATTCACGTATGGAACTGGATACGTTTGATTCCAAAAAGGATAACCATTCCAATTATTATTTCCAATAGAATTCTGTTGATTTTGCTGTTGTTGTAAAAATGAAGAACCATTACAGTTAGTATTTTGTAGATTTTGATTAAAAAACTGTTGGGGCAAAAATGGTCGCCAATTTCATTGGTTATCGTTGTGCTGATTGTTATCAAAACGACGTTGATGAAACCAACGATTGTTATTATGACTATAATCAAACTTAGTATGATGAACACTAAATTTTCTATTAAAATTATTCTGTTTCTTATGAAAAAACCTATAATTATTATGACCAATATTATTATTGTTGTTATCATTTTTAAATCCATTGTTTCTGTTATTGTTTCTATTGTTGTTCCTGTTGATGTTTTTGTTGTTGCTTTTGTTAGTGTTTTTACTCCAGTTTTTGTTGTTTTTATTCTCAATATCTTCATTCTGCTTATTTATGTTTCGTCTTCTGTTTTTGTTCACATATTCATCACTTATTTTAACATTTTTTGATACTTTTGATGAATTTTTCATAGTTTCTTTATCTTCTTTAAGAATAAAAAGAACAGCAGTATAATTTGGCTCCCAAATTTTTGGATTAATCAATGTCAAAAAATTTTCCTCGGTAAAAACTGAAATCTTGAATGAAATAAATAAATTGACATTTTTACTAAATTTACTATAAGGCAAAATTTCAATTGTGAATGAATCAGCCAGTAATTTAGTTTTATCCATAATGATCTTCTTTATAACATCAATACTTGTATTTTTTTTAAATCTTGACAAGTGAATTGAATAAATACCTTTATTTGGTATTTTATTTTGAGCCTTTAAAACTTTAAATCTGCTCATGGCATCAGCAAATAAATTATCATCAATAGCAATGCTGTCCAAATCATTACTCAAATCATGATTGTCAAAACTAACAGCATTATCATCATTGATCTCAGCATTTATACCTTTTGTATTTATATTGTTAGAACACTCATGAAATTGTTCCGAATTCAAAGCAATATCATCCTTATTGAGTCTCTAATTTATAGATGGTATTGCGAATAGTGCGCTCAGTAGGTCGATTATGTATGCCATAAGTTGGCCGAAGTGCACGAAAAACATTTTTCACAGAACGCGCATTTTCGTAATATAATTGAACGATTTGTAAACGTTGCTCGGGCGTAAGTCTTTCCATGATGAAATGTCAATGAATACTGAATCAAATAAAATAAACATGGTGGTTTGACAGTAGTCACGCGTGACATGTCAAAAATACCCTATTGAAAAAAGTACCTCTTGTTGGATCACCCTTTACTATATAGATTGCGAAGTATTTCAAGACTTTCGAATTTGCATTTTTCGATATTTGTCAAATCAGTAATTGCATTGGTGAAAATTGCTCTTTTGTTTTCGAATTCTTCTTTTAATAATTCAATAGCCGATTCATAACTGGTTTCAGCAACGGGTAAATGTTTGATGATATTTCTTGCTCTTCCCTGCGTAGCTGCAAAAAGATATTGAAATTTTTGAACTAAATGTACCTTTTTATCTGTATGAATCAATGCATTAAATTGATCGTAGAATCCCTTCCAATCAATGTACTTTCCAGAAAATATTGGTAGTTGAAGTGTTGGTAATTTGATTTAACCGGAGCTTGTTGATTGAAAATTTTGTATTGCATTCAATAAATCGATATTTTCTGTTGGTTCTGATGTTTGATTCGAATAATGGAGATGTTCATAGTCTTGTAACTCTTTGATGTCATTTTCAATATCAGTACGAGCCACGGGTCACATGCCAAATGTTTTTTTACTACATTCGGGCGCATAAAACTCATTTTATTTTTTTTGCTCTTATAATTTGTCTACATTAGGGCGTTTGTGAGTAAGCAATCTTTATCATATATGTACAGTTGCGTTGTTGCATTTCAAAAATTGCAGCGATTCAGGCGTTTTTAATAAATTGAAATACATAAGAGAGTGGTGCTGCTTACGTATCACTGAAGCGGAGTTTGGTGTGTGGTATAGTCGTTTCCAATAAGATCTGTGTTGTCAAATTTTTTCGACATATTACTGAACGCTGTCTTATGCTATAACAGATGGAGTTTCAACATCAAAATTGAATCTCAGTAATATTCAAAGTATAAAAAAAAAACACATACATTATAAAAATAATTTTTTTTTTTAAAATATGAGCCGATTCCAAATTGGCTTGAAAAAAAAAATTTTCTGTGACAATTTAAAATTGCCTCAGAAAAATAAAAATATGAGCCGATTCCAAATTGGCTTGAAAAGAAAATTTTTCTGTGACAATTTAAAATTGCCTCAGAAAAATAAAAATATGAGCCGATTCCAAATTGATTTGTAAAAATTATTTCTCTGAGACAGATTCAAATTCAATTTCATCTGCTCATAATTGTTATGTTTCTGTGATAATTTATCATTGCGACATCTATTGACAATATTAAAACCATTGCAAAATATATGTACAATATTTGGGTACGTTTTCTATTCAAATTTTTGACATTTCCGTGTAACAGATCTTATTGGAAACGACTATACATATATTGTTTAAATATGTGGTTTTGAAAATATGGAATTTCTTCTCGTCTTTCTCTTTTGATGGCAATACGAATTTCATTGTGGGCATGTGAAAAGCATTGCAATCTTGATCGAATGAATGAAGTCTTCGTTGTATTACTTTGCACGTCTTTTGGTGTTTCTGGATGCAAAAATATCTCATGAAACTGTAACAATCGATCGAAACGTGTTTGTTGTCATTCGAAAATTTGTTCCTCATTTAATTTGGTCATCATACCAAAAGGAAAAAAAAATATAAAAAACAAATACTTTATCACCATATATGGGCAAGGTTAAGAATCGCAGGGGGAGGGGGGGGGTAAAATTTGAAATGGAAGTTGAAGAGCTAAAAAAAAGGTAAAAAAACCGAACTTTGAGTGCATTGAATGCTGTAACATTGACAATAGTATGACAAATTCGCTTTAACCTCCATCTAGTGACACTCAAGTCTCCATATATAGAACAAAATGTATCGAGAAATATTGTATTGTGTTCAGAAAAATAAATACACTTAAATTCATTTAACATATCACAGGCGCCATCTGTTGAACCTTTAGTATTCGAAGCACAAAAAAATGTCATTGAATAGTCCGCTTGAAAAAAACCCGAATATTTTTCTCTATTTTTTCAAATCTCAATTTTCGAAACAAAGTCAAATTTGATTTTGCGCTCAAAAAATTTGTCACATTTATGAACGGAATATTACTCATAGAATATCCCGTTGAAATGTTGTGAATGTGAAAGTGAATAATCGTTGATTCGATATTTTATGCAGAGCGTGGTAACAAATCTCTTTGCTTTGAAACGGAATTTCGATGCAGTTACAATGAAATTCATACACTCACTCTCGTTTTGGAAAGAAATCAATGTTAACTCGATTGTTTTCACTGAGAACGAATGGAATTTACTTCAAATGACAATGCACGTTGTTTCACTGATGAATGTCAACTGCCTAATGAATATCTCATCCAAATCGGCAACTCAGGAAAATTGGGTATTACATGCCTGAAAAAATTTCGTTTTTTTTTCGATTTTCCCATCGGAAAAGCGAGAAAAATCTGTCTGTAGTTTTTTCCATTTTCATGCAATTGATGCGTAGTAAAAATTGTTGACACAACAGAACAAGCATTAACAAGCAAAGCTCAGATTACAATTTGGGTAACTAAATGGTAATACCAGTTAGCTACCTAAATGATAATGCAAAGCTAAAAGGTATTACCATTTAGCTCCCAAACATTTTCCCGCGGAACTTTTCTACATAACGTTTTTCCTCTAAGCTGTTCAAATTGAATTTTAACAGAAAAAATGAAAAATTCATTTTCTTTTTCAAATTTAAACCGCAGATTCGTAATCAGCGTGCAAAAATACATTGAGAATGATGTTTCAAACAAACTTCTGGGACAACAATATTTTTTCGATTTTTTTCAATATTTAAGATTACTAACAAATTTTGAAAAAAAATGTTTGTCGTAGAAGTTTGTTTGAAACAACATTTTCAATGTATTTTTGCACGCTGATTACGTATCTTCGGTTTAAATTTGAAAAAGAACATGAACTTTTCATTTTTTCTGTGAAAATTCAATTTTTTTCCACTAGGACAATCTGATTGATCTTCTCTGTTAATGATTGTTTTAAATGTTTTTCGGTAAGTTGAATTCTAAAAAAGCCTCAAAAATGAGATAACGATAACAAAAGTCCCCAATTTTTTACATTTTCCTAAAATTAGAGCAAAAATTACGAAAAAATGAGAATTTTCATTTGAATTTCTTCAAATTAATAGTAAATAACACATGACTCAAAAAGTTTCCGGACTAACAAAGAAAAACACAATATTTTGGCGAAATTCGATTTTATTCATCAACATAATTTCCATCTAAGACAATACAATCGGTCCAACGCTTCTCTAGCTTCTCGATACCTTTTTTGTAGAAGTCTTGATTTTTCCCCTCAAAATGAGCTTCAGTTGCGGCAATTACTTCCTCGTTGCTGGTAAATTTTAAATTTAAACGGAAAATCATACAAAATACATAAAAACAGAGTATCAAAATACGATTAAGAAAAACAATAGACATAAGCATTCAATTTCATTTTTTTTTTCTTCTACTTTACTTAAGCAAATTTTATTCCTTTCGGGAAAGTATATTCAAAAAAAAAAAAAAAAATAAAAATAAAAACAAAATAAAAACAGAGAATGTTCTGAACCCTAAGGTAAAGGAATGTTCGAACCTATTTACTAGTATAATAGAATGGTCACGATTATTATCGCTGTTAAATCTTTTGTTTATTTATAGTTTATTATATTAAATATTGTATAATTCAATTCTAATGACTTTGTGATATAGATTTGTCATCAATTTCGAGATTAAATTGATGTTTTCATAGCAATTTTTTTTCTGGATTAATCAAATCGAAAAAAAGGAATAAAAATTTTCTTGAACCAACTTGAAAATTCCAAAAAGGTCAAATTTCATTATTTTCAACCCAGAAACAGAATGCGTTTTCAAAATGCCATCATTTTAAAAAAAATTCGAAATTGTTGTACTCAACCCGTAATTTGTATGGCTTTTTCCCGTATAAACGACTACATCAACAGAAACACTTGAGAAATTCAAAAATTTATTAGACATTTTTGGAATAATTAGGGACAGAGGAGCAGCTTTTACATCAAAAATATTTCAAGATTTTTGCAAAGACGAAAATATTCAAACAATTTTATGTACAACCGGCGTACCAAGAAGTAATGGACAAATAGAACGAATAAATAGAATTATTTTTTCATAAATTTCAAAACTATCAATCAACTACCCAGAAAAATGCTTTAACTATGTTAAACAAGTACAAAAATTTATAAATAACATAAACGAGCAATTGACACAACTCCTTTCGAACTGATGTTTGGAGTAAAAATGAAAACAAAAGACAATGAAATAAGCAAAATAATCGAAGAAGAAATGAGAGAAGAGTTTAAGACTGAATGAGATGAAATGAGAATTCAAGCAAAAAAAGAAATCAATAAAATTCAAGAAGAAAATAGTATAACATTCAACTCAAAAAAAAAAGAAGCAACGAAATATGAAATCGGAGATCTCGTAGCAATTGAAAAAACCCAATTTGATATAGGTGCAAAATTTAAACCGAAAAATTATGGCCCATACGAGATAACGAAAATTAAAAGCAACGATCGATATGAAATGGAGAAATTAGATTACCGCGATGGTCCCAATAAAACAAACACAGCAGCAGACAAAATGAAGAAATGGCCAATGATTAATATATCGAAAGAAAATCAAAATGAAAATAAATTCAATATTTTCATTGAAGGAAACATCGCAGCAGGAAAATAAACAATTTTAGATTACTTTTCAACAAATGAATATTTTGAAACAGTTCCAGAACCAGTTAACAAATGGCAAAATTTAAATGGTGAAAACTTGCTGAAAATGATGTACAAAAACCTAAAGGAATATGCATTTAAGTTTCAATCATATTTTCTCTTAACATCACTCGAAGAATATTAAAAACAACACAAGAAAGCAATACGTTTAATGGAAAGATCAAGATTCAGTCCAAAATGTTTCGTAAAAATGATGAATGAATCCAAACTAATCGACAATACATCATTTTCAATACTTAACGAATGGTCAACATTCGCAATGAGAAATTTCAGGTGCGTAACGTTGGTCCCCCCCTTTTTTTGTACTGCAACAATTTATACATCAAAATTTAGTGCTAAATTTGTGCTTTTTAGTGCTGCCATTCATAGAATTTGTGCCGATCAAATGAATGAGCACAAATATCTGAAAATTGAAAAATTACGAAAAAGTCCATTTTTGTATGAAAATTTTTTCTAATTTATATTTTATACCAAAAACTTTTGCACATATATTTTGTGCTGAATTTGTGCTCACGATTGATACATAGGTTCTCATGTATTGGATCAGAAATATTCAAGCACATATTGCTTAAAATCGAAAAATCGCCAAAAAGATCATTTTTGTATGAAAATTTTTTCTAATTTATATTTTATACCAAAAATTTTTGCACATATATTTTGTGCTGAATTTGTGCTCACGATTGATACATAGGTTCACATGTATTGGATCAGAAATGTTCAAGCACATATTGCTTAAAATCGAAAAATCGCCAAAAAGACCATTTTTGTATGAAAATTTTTTCTAATTTATATTTTATACCAAAAATTTTTGCACATATATTTTGTGCTGAATTTGTGCTCACGATTGATACATAGGTTCTCATGTATTGGATCAGAAATATTCAAGCACATATTGCTTAAAATCGAAAAATCGCCAAAAAGATCATTTTTGTATGAAAATTTTTTCTAATTTATATTTTATACCAAAAATTTTTGCACATATATTTTGTGCTGAATTTGTGCTCACGATTGATACATAGGTTCTCATGTATTGGATCAGAAATATTCAAGCACATATTGCTTAAAATCGAAAAATCGCCAAAAAGTCCATTTTTGTATGAAAATTTTTTCTAATTTATATTTTATACCAAAAATTTTTGCACATATATTTTGTGCTGAATTTGTGCTCACGATTGATACATAGGTTCTCATGTATTGGATCAGAAATATTCAAGCACATATTGCTTAAAATCGAAAAATCGCCAAAAAGATCATTTTTGTATGAAAATTTTTTCTAATTTATATTTTATACCAAAAATTTTTGCACATATATTTTGTGCTGAATTTGTATTCACGATTGATATATAGGTTCACATGTATTGTTTTGAAAACGTACGTACTAATAATTACTGACTATATCGAAAATAAACACGTAGCATTTTTGAGGATTTATACGGAATATAATCAATTTACATTTCACAGAAATTTTATTATCACACAGTCGACATTTCCTTTATTTAAATAAATATTTACAGAATAAATAAAAATTAAACCCAATGAATGATACGTTTGTATCTAAGTGGAATCGATATTTCACAATGTAGGGGAGAGTGGGGCTAAACCGGACGCGTTTTGGTATTCATTTAGAAAAAATCGAAATAATGCACATAAACTCAATTTTTATATACCATTTTAAAGGTATTCCATTCAGCTATCATTCCCCATCGTCGGTTTGGAAATTTTCTTTATTTTTTTTTTAGTTCTGTCGTTTCGTATGAGAACATACAAAAATTGAAAATCGAAAATTGGTGGGGCTAAACCGGACATACCATGGGGCTAAACCGGACAGGATTAATTTTTCATTTTTCACAACTCGTATATCACAAATATTATTTTTTTAATAGTGCGTAAATTGAAAATAGAGTCTTTATTAATATTTTTGTTTGTTTTTAGAAGAAAAACTTATGTTCTATAGAATTTTAATTGAAAATTGAAATGATTGAATGAGAAATTTGGAAAAATGAATAACAAAATAATGTCAAAAAAATTTAATCCTCTTCGGAATCAACTTCTTCGTTGGATAAACAGTTTGGGCACGTGAAAATGTTGTCGCTGGTTCGAACACAGTAGGTATGTGCTTTGCGTATGCATTCAATGCAAATTTTGAATCGTTCGACTTTCAACATTCCCTCAAAACAAATACAACAATAATTGTTGTCTAATTCAAAATCATCGGATTTTTTTGGTTTGCTTGTTGAGGGTTTTGAAATACTTTTCCGTGTTGTTCTTGGCGCCACTTTTGCTGACAATCCTTTTTGTGCATCATTATCGTCGGATTTTTTTGGTTGGCTTGTCGATGGTTTTGAAACGTTAGTTGTTTTCGGCGTTTTTTTCACTGGTGCCTTTTGTACAGATTTCGTTCGTTTGCTTGCTTGTTTGGCCTTTGCTTCTTTTGCATTTTTCTTTTTGGCACTGGCTTCCTGCTCTTCACGTAATTGTTTCAAAACTGGTGAAGACGTCAGTATTTCTGAGTGACGCTTTTTCCGACCACGGTTGGAAATTTTACGTGGTTGTGCCTTCGGGTATGGACGAATAGATTCGAGTGTTGCGTTCAAAAGTTCAGCGCTGAGATTTGACACTGACATGTTGCTTTCACCTTCATTTTCGCTCTGAATTGGTGTTGAATGATAAGGTGGCTCACCATCTAATTCCTCAAATGCAGCCACTGATAAGAATGATTCATCCAAAAATCCTTCATCATCGATTGGTGTTGGTTGAAGTTGACGGTCAGTAACGATGCTTGGCATAAATTCATATTCTTGGAAAATATTTTCATTGAGTGGGAAAATTCCAGTACATTTGAAACCAGCTGTGATATTACTATTTGATGCAGCTTTTGGCAATGTGTTTTTCATGATTCCAGGAATGTGGTAAATTGTCATAGTAGCCCCTGGATTAGTGGTGATCCAGTTGTCACATTCGGTATTAACCAATCCTTTGAAGGGCCTGAAGACAGATCGATCTAACGGCTGTAGCTTATGTGAGCAGTGCGGCGGCAATGACAGAACGACTATTCCATTTTCTTTGCAAAAATCCAAACCTTGAATTGACAAATGCGATTCGTGATTATCGAGTATTAAAAGTACTGGATTTTCCAACGAAGCATGAGCGTGAGATTGGAAAAAAACAAGAAATTTGTAGAACTGATCGGCCCACTAATGAGAAATTCGTTTTTAAATTTCTTGCGTGGGAACACAAAGAAAGGTGGAATTAGATTGCCAGTTGCTGATATAGCAACTGCTAATGTCACCAAAACACCACGTTCTGCCGAAACTATGCGTCCAATTTGCTTACAACCCTTTCGTGCAATGACTCGATCCGGAACTTGAACCGTTGTCACGCCAGTTTCATCCATGTTGTAAATGTTTTGAGGCATAAATTTGTGTGTGTCCATTACTGCCTTCAATTTTGTGAAAAAAGCCTTGACGTTTACACGATTGAATGCTGTAGCTCTAGCTAGACTTGTTGCTTGTGGTTTACGCACTGATAATTCAGGTTTTCGCTGCAAAAATCCTCTTATCCATTCGGTGCCAGCCATTGAACACCGAAGCCATGACATTGGTACATTCACATTTAATTTCATCGCAAAATCATAAGCAAGTCCACGCACTTGTCTTGTAGTCAAACCAAAATACATGTCATTGCTATACAATAAATATTGGGCCAGTGATGTTTTGGCATCTGGAGTGAAAATCTAAAAATTTGGAAAGAATAAATAGAGTTATAATTGAATTTATTCAAACCAAAGACCACAACTACTTATTTTTTTCTAATATTTCTTACAGTTTTATGTCCTTTGTGGACAATTTTAACATCACCAGCCATTGCTTGATCTTCATTTGTATGTTTGAGCCAATCAGACAATGTTGATTTGCTGACACCGTGTAAAACAGCTGCATTTCTTATGGACATTTTTTCACGACGCACTGAGAGAACCGCTGCTTTCATCTTTGTTTTGTCTAATTGTGGCTTTTTTCGCTTATACGTACGAACCATTTTGCTAAGCACCAAACAAAACAATGAAAAAAAAGTGATTTGTAAGCACTAAAGTCAATACAACCAATGAAAAATTTAAAATGATTTGTCCGATTTAGCCCCATACATTTTTGTCCGATTTAGCCCCACCCGGCCATTTTGTAAATGACATGCAAAAAAACTATTTAGATTCAAACTGTTCGAAAAAATTTGTCATCGTTGAATTCAGCACGACTTTAGCTATCAAAAACACTTACCAGATTTTTCGTTTGAATTATTTCACTGCGATAAAACCCAAAAAGTTTGAGAAACGAAATATTTTAAGATTGCAAAAAAAACGCAATGTCTTCACTCGTGAACGACTGACGACTGAATGAACAAATGAAATGTCATCGATACTGATGACGTTTATGTTCCTAAGGAAGGCGCGTTCACAGAGTGTATTCACGGATCGATTCATTAATTGGATATTGGAGAAACGTCAACTGTCCGGTTTAGCCCCATGTCCGGTTTAGCCCCACTCTCCCCTACATTTAATCAGTTACTGGAACTCAAGAGCAATTGATAAGTTACTCGAGTTTTCGTACAAGTTATTCTAAGATGACTCCTTCAACTATGCAGCCCACATGGTGGGATGTCATTTCGAGTGTGTTGAAAAAAATTTTCAAAAAAACTTCAAAATACGCAGTTGGTGCTGCTGTGGGTTATGAAGCAAAGGACGTATTTGATTCCATGAATCAAAAAAACATGGTTGGATCACAAATAGTTCACCACCATTACGCCAAAGAAGAAGAACATCGCTTTGGAGCTAATGAAATTGCATTAATCATATTGATCATCACGGTTATTGTGAAAAATAAAAAGATGTACATTTGATATATAACAAGTGAATAAAGAATTCTACAGTTAGTTGTTAATCTAACGCAGAAGCGTAAACACCGTTTGTCTTACTATTTAATCACATGGTAGCAAAGCGAAGTTCAGATCAGATTACATTGTGATTACAGTGCATTTTGTGAAATTGTGAAATCGTTTGCATACAAACCTTGCTTAAAACAAAGTGTAAAGACAATCTATATTTCTTTCATTATAAAATAAAAGAAAAGAAAAAAAATGAGTGTAAAAATTGATAATAACTCAATCGAAAAACTAAAAGGCAGCAGCAATTTTCATACCTGGAAATTCGCAATTAATAACATTCTCGAACTGAATGACTTAGAAAAATGTATTGCCATCGACGACAGTGGTGCAGTAATAGAAAAAAATACAACAAAGTTGAAAAAAGCAAAAAACATCATTTCGCTCAGTGTTGACTCTTCAATATATGTCCATATACAAAAGGCGACCACAGCACATGAAATTTGGTCTACTTTTCAACGATTGTATGAAGGATTGAATAAGGGCACAACGAGACGAATCGGTTTAATTCGAAATTTAATTTCAATCCGATTAGAAGATTGCAGTGGCATGCAAGACTATGTCGATCAGGTGGTGGATGTTGCCAACAAATTAAACGGAATTGGCTGGGAAGTCGGAGATGAATATGTTGGTTCAATACTTTTGGCTGGTCTAACGGATGATTACAAACCTCTCATAATGGGAATAGAGTCAAGTGGTGTAAAAATAACAACCGATGGTGTTATCAGTAAATTACTCGACAATCGTATTGATTCCAAAGAGGGGGCCTTTATCGCAAAGAATAAGTCGAAAAAGTCAAAAAAAGAAACCAACGTCCGATAAAAAATGTGATTACTGTAGTGGCAAATCGCATACAGTCGACCAATGTTGGAAGAAACACGGGAAACCCGAGACGAATAAAAAGGGTAATAAGACTCCAGTCGCATTCTGGTGCACATGAAAAAACAATTGACTCTGCACTCTTAGTAACACGAAACAGAAATGCATGGCACTTGGACAGCGGTGCAACTCGTCATATGACCCCTCAAGAAGAATTAATCGTTAAAAATATAAAGTCGGAAAACGTAAATGATATTTTAACTGCTGATAATACGCGATTAAGTGGAAAAAAATGTGGCGACATCGAAATTACACTCAATGGTAGAGAATTCAACATAAGCAATGTATTACTCGTACCAAATCTATCTGTGAACTTATTATCTGTATACAAAATTGCATGCAAGGGAAATAAGTTAATTTTTGATGCATACGGTTGCAAAATATTCAACAAAAAAAATGAACTAGTTGCGCAGTGCCAAGTAGAAAATGGTTTGTACACATTTCACAGTGACAATGAAAAATGTTTCATAGCAAGCAAGAAATATGAGAATGCAATGTTATGGCACAGAAGACTCGGACACTTGAATTCACAAAGCATGAATCGAATGAAAAATGGTGCTGTCAGTGGAATAAAATATAATGATGACGTTCCTGAAATCGATAACTGTGAGGTTTGCGCACAGGGGAAACAAAGCCGAATGCCATTCAAACGATCAACAAATGAATCAAAAAACCTCATTGACCTAATTCATTCGTACTTACAGGGGCCCATAGCACCCATGTCCATTGGACATGCAAGGTATATCATGACATTTGTAGATGATTTTTCAAAGAAAATTTTTGTTTACTTATTGAAGAACAAGGGTGAAGCATTCAACAAATTCCAAGAATTTAAGAATTATGTCGAAACGCAAACCGAAAGGAAAATCAAAGTGTTGAGATCAGATAACGGAACGGAGTACATAAACCACAAATTTGAAGCATTGTTCAAATCGGCAGGAATTGAACATCAGCGAACGGCACCATACACGCCTCAACAAAATGGCGTAGCCGAAAGATTTAATCGCACATTATCAGAAAGGACGAATTGCCTCCTATTCGATGCAAATCTTCCAAGGTGTTTTTAGGGCGAGGCAGTCAATATGGCTGCATACTTGATCAACCGATCAATCAATGCGAACAACAAAATCCCCGAGGAAGTATGGACCGGAAAGAAAGTTGACTTATCACATATCCGTCTCTTTGGTGCACAAATTATGGTGCATGTACCAAAGGAAAAACGACGAAAATTGGACCCAAAATCTGAAAAAATGATATTTGTTGGTTATGAACCACACTCAAAAGCATATCGTTGCATGAATCGAAAAACGCATAAAATAACAATCAGCAGAGATGTAATTTTCCATGAATCGGTCACTGCAAACAATTCAATAATTGTGATAACGGACGATCTAGATGATGAGAGACAAAATAGTTCGGATGATGATGAACAAGTAAGTCAAATTGATAACGTTAATGATTCAAGTTTAACAGATGAGCAAAATGAACCAGTATCAAGTGGTGATGATGATGCGGGTGGCAGTATGGAAGAAAAAAGTGATGATTCGCAAGACAGCACATATGTGCCAGATGAAAGTGTCGGCGATGTACAATCTAATCCAAATGTCACCACAAGGTCGGGGGTAAGATTTTGGAATTTTGCTAATTTTGCCCAAGAAATGGGGAACGATTTTGTTTTCAAATGTGATTCACTAGATGATCCGATGGGTGTGAAAGAACTAGATAAACGTGCAGACAAAAACCATTGGGTAAATGCAATGAAAGAAGAAATCGACTCGCTCACTGAAAACAATACTTGGACATTGTGTGATCTACCAAGGGGTGTAAAGACGGTTAAAAACAAGTGGGTTTTTAAAACAAAAAGAGACGTCAACGGTAATATCGTGCAACACAAGGCCCGGCTGGTGGCCAAGGGGTACACTCAGCGCGAGGGTATTGATTATACCGACACATATGCACCCGTTGTTCGATATGCATCGGTGAGAATTTTAATGGCAATTGCTGTGCGACTAAATTTAAAAATTCACCAAATGGACGCGGTGACGGCGTTCCTACAGGGAGATGTTGACAATGAAATTTATCTTGAACAGCCAGAGGGCTGTCATGATGGCACAAATCGAGTTTGCAAGCTTCACCGTGCCATTTATGGCCTCAAACAAGCCGGTTTCATGTGGAACAAGAAGCTTGACGGGGCATTGACTGAACTTTTTGGTCTAAAAAGGTGCAAAATGGACCCGTGCATGTATTATTCATCGGAATTAAATTTGATAATCGCCATATACGTAGATGATTTCTTGATCTTCTATGAAAGTGAATCCGAATTGTCCAAAATTATGGACATGCTAAGCAAAACCTTCAAAATGAAGGACATGGATATTGCAAGGGGCTGCATTGGAATCCGAATTACTCAAAAACAAGATGTAATCGAGCTGGACCAGTCTGTTTATGTCGAAGAAATACTGAAGAGATTTGGAATGGGTGAATGCAAGCCTGTGAACACACCGAGCGATACAAACTGCAAATTGTGTATCAACATGCCAGACGATGAAAACAGTAACGGAGAGCACATGTCAAAAATTCCATATCAAGAAGCAGTGGGCTCACTGTTATACTTAGCGCAGGGAACACGACCGGATATCGCGTTCGCGGTCAATGATGTCAGCCGTTTTAATTCATGCTACGGAACGGCACACTGGAAAGCAGTGAAAAGGATATTCAGGTACTTGCGTGGTATAACTAATTATAAACTTTCTTTCACAAAAACGCCAGATACAACGGGTGAAATAATTGGTTACAGTGATGCAGACTGGGCGTCTGATCTCGACAAAAGACGTTCATGCACGGGCTACGTATTCAAATTATCAAATGCGGCGATAACATGGAAAAGTACACGTCAAAGCACGGTTGCACTGTCTTCAACGGAGGCAGAATATATGGCGTTATCATCTGCAGTACAAGAAGCCATTTGGTTACGCCAGCTATGTGGTGAGGTTGGTTATAAATTACATGGACCAACTATATTGAAATGCGATAACCAGAGTGCGATCTTATTGGGTAACTCGGATGGCTACAGGAAAAGATCAAAACACATTGATATTAAGTTCCACCATATAAGAGAAAAAATCAAAACTAAGCAAATTGACGTTCAATACTTGAACACAAAAGAAATGGTAGCCGACTCGCTTACCAAAGCGGTTTCAAATGAAAAAACCATCTTCTGTGCAAAGTCCATGGGACTAAAATAAAATAATTGAACTTCGATTTGCAAGCGAAACGTTTTTTTTGTTAATATAAGTCAATTACAATTTTTTTTTGGCATTGTGCAAAATTTATAAAGTCACTCCATTTCGAATGTAAAAAGAATGGTATCCAAAATACGTTTAAACACCAAACGGAGCAGTCATTAAAATATTCAATTGTTAAAAGTAAGAAATTTCTTTTATCGTTCGATTCACCAACATTTTTCTTTATACAAAATAAATAAAAATAAACTACTAGATAAATAGTGATTAAGTAAGATAAATGTGAATCAGTTAACCAATTTTTTTTGTCATTACATTCATTTCTTTAAATCTATTTTTTTTGACCAGTTTTTAAAAATTTTCTTGAATAAACAATATGGGCAGTGGTGAGTCGAAAACACAGAAAGTAGTAGATACCAGCGGTACGATAAAGAACAATGTAGTGATCACAGATGACCACACAGCGGAGAAGACACAAATATTGCTACTCATTTTGTGCGTGCTAAGGCTAATTGAATTCGTGTACTTTGTCTACAATAATCATAAGCGTAGAATTGAAAAGAAATATGCGGGAAAGTTGACACCAGCCAGACCAACCGGTGGAAATCAAGCTTGAACAAATGTGTCTTACCATCGAGGGTGTGAAAAATAAAAAGATGTACATTTGATATATAACAAGTGAATAAAGAATTCTACAGTTAGTTGTTAATCTAACGCAGAAGCGTAAACACCGTTTGTCTTACTATTTAATCACAGTTATCAATGAGGAATAACATGTGTACGTATGACACGTTACTTTTTTTTAAAATAATATATGTATTTAAAAAAAATATATTCATAATGATGAATTTAGTTATGATATTATTCTTCCAATAGCGGGTGAAATTGTTTAACTCAATTTTTGTTTTTTGAATTCACAGTCAAATTGGTATTAATTGCATACAATCATATCTGAATCAATTTCACTTGATGTCGCAGTGCCAGCAAAAATGAGGTTCAATGCTATACTCATTATAATTGTATTATACCAATTGTGTCATTTGAACGCACATTGAAAAATAAAATGATAAAATCATTAAACATATGATTTGCTTGTGTCTTCATTAACTTGTTTATAACTGCAAATTATTTTTTCATTACGTTTGTATCAATATCATGCGATTGTTGCATGGATTGTGTTTCTTTTTACATAAACAATGGAAAAAATTATTGTGTCTTTTCATTTTAGAGGTAAAGTATTTTTCGATGTTTATTGAAAGAAAATGTAAACAAAAATTGACTGATTTTTACATAAACAAATTTATGTCTGCTTCTTCATTTCAATTTTCATTCTTCTTTTCATTTGTCTCATCAGAATAGTATAACTAAATCATCAGAATGAAGAGAGATACACTTGAAATTTTGACAGATTGAAAAGATTTTTGTTTGTCAGTGATTTTTTTTTACTGATATTATATTGATTGAATCATAATCATTCATTACATATTATTACATTACAGCCGAAAGAATTTGTGTATAAAAAGTCTATCATAGGTTTTGTGATAATTATGTTCTCTAAATGTAAAAAGAAAACTACAGTGCTACCTAAACGTGGTCGCAAACCATCATTCGATACAGAAAAATTATTGTCCATATTCGAAATTTATTCAAATCAAATAATAAGAGATGATGGTAGTGTTGAGTCAAACCAACAATTGTACGCTGACATAGCGAGGCAAAACAAAATTCCAATGAATCCAAAGGCGATTTATACAGCTGCCTTGAGATGGAATCAAAAAAAAGCAAATGTAGTTATTGAAAATTCTGATAGCGAATCATCTGTTGAACATTTTTCGAATACATCGCACGATAATAAAATAAATGTGCTTAACTCTTCCACATGTTCCGATCCTGAGATAAATTCCATTCGTTTTTGTGTAACGTTACCATACAGTGTTTGGAAAACCATTGAACCACAAGAAATTATTTGTCATAGAAATCGTGATGAAACACACAAAAATTCGAGTCGAATTTATTTTTCTTTGAAACCCGGTTCGTGGACAGAAGTATTGGCAGATCGCATAGCTGAATGCCCTCAAAATATCATTTGCAATTTGGTATTCAAAAGAAATAAAGTGACGCCGAACGGTGAACACTATTTAACACTATATGCAAAATGTGTAACTTGTGATGCTGTGCTAACTGGTTGGTTGAATAAAGAACCGCAGCCAGAATGTTCAATAAAGATTTCATTTGAACTCAATGGTTATGATGATGAAAAACATCGTAATGGGGAGAAAACGGTAAAAGTGACAGGCTCAATGGCAAGTAAACTTGCGAAATCAAAGAAACCTGCTATAGTTCTACATAGACAAATTGCAGCCAAATCTGGACAAATGTTTGTACGCCCTAAAGGTCGTAATCCATCCACAGTTGCAATAAGGAATCTTCAATCCCGTGAACGCAAGAAAGAGCGACTTTCTTCTGATGTTTTCAAATCTTTACAAATTCTCCAAAATTTAGATCGCTATATGAATACTATTCACATGATTTCTATATCACCATTTGGTTTAATATATGCTTCGCCACGACAATTCCAGTTATTCGACATGTATAAAAAGAAAAATTCAATTACAAAAGTATCATGTGATGCTACAGGCAGTTTAGTGAGAAAATTGAGTAAGTCCAAAACTGATTGTTTTTTATTGTGCTTTAATTTTAATTTTTTCCATATTCCAGCGAAACTTAATGGTAAAGTATCAGGGAATATTCATTTATACTCATTAGTAGGGACAACAATAAAGCATAGTGCATAAAGAATATATTCCGGGAATATTTTGGGCATTTTTAGACTTGGGGAATAAGAATATATTCCGGGAATATTTTAGGTATTTTCAAGTTTTAAGAGCATATTTCTGCATTTTTTTTCAAATCTCCTGAATATATACTATATTCCATTTGAATTTTGTACAAATCATTGATTTGAATAAACCAGTAAAGAAAGTGTTCGAAAACATATGTTTATAAATTTAAAAAAACAATCTATCTGTTTATTTTCCTCTCTATAGCTATGTTATTTTTCAAAGAAACATTTATTAATCAATGTCTAATCATCCAATATACTAGTAATGCTTTGGTATGAGAATTGACTATATATACGGTTTTTGTAAACAAATTTGTATTCTTATTACTTGTCACTAGCAAAATCAAAGTAGCCACAATTCTCTCTCATTTCGCACTTACGATGAATTCATCCAAACCGTAACGCGTCATTGTGATCTGAAACTTGGCTACAGTTAGTTCATATCATTATAATTCTCGTCTAAGTGGAGACACTTATTAATTGTGCATTTTTATTATACACATCAACTAAAATAAAATGCGAAAAGACAAAAGAAGTAAAAGTGATTTTTTTAAATCGATTTGCAGAGAGTATCCCATGATTTTTGAAACAGATTCAAGTTTATTAATGTGCAAAATATGTGAAATTCCAATTGAAGCAGCAAAAAAATCACAAGTAACTCAACACTTGCGAGCACAGAAACACGAAAACAGAAAGGCTTCAAAACAATCAAAATCACAAACATTATTAACAAATTTTGCATCAAACGTTAGTGAACAAGAAGAGACCATTGTATCTTCATTGGAATTTAGATTATGTGATGCACTTGTTTCTGGTAATGTGAAACTTAACATGATTTAACCTTGATTTCAAGTTTTTCAATGGATTATTTTATTTCACAGCTGAATTTCCATTCAATGTGGCATTTGTTGTATGTTTTAACATGTGAAGAGCTTTGATTTCAAGACATTGACGCCACCTATACGATTTATTAATGTGCACTGACTATACCAAAGGAAACGGCAAAAAGATACGATTTGTCGTTTGCATTCCGTAATGGTGTATGTGCAATTCAGTGTATATCGGATAGAGATCGCTTGCAAAGTAATTGTCGTTCAATTTATGCCGTTTTTGATGTACTTGCTCACGGCATTCAGTGCACGACTCATTTGCTATGGTATGAAAACTTTTTATGCATATAAATCGTGTATGAAAGCACCAACATGAAAGTCCACTGCGTGTTCTTTCACAATATTGTTTGATATTTATTCAATTTCACACTGTACTCGTACAGATGGCGTAAGAGGCAATGCTCATCTTTACTAATGCGACATCGTTCCATTGCATAAAATTTCGAATAGAAAATTTAGAAATTTTCTAGAAGATGGCTATAAACAAAAAATGCCAAGTGTATCAACACTTCGGAAATGCTTACCTAAAATATACAATGACACATTGGAAAGTATGCGCAATGCAGCAGCAAAAAATTACATTTGGGTGTCAGTGGATGAAACCACTGACAAAATGCAAAGAAAGGTGGCGAATTTTGTTTTTGGTATCCTTGGAAAAGACGAAGAAATAAATCGTTGTTATTTGCTCAACATTGCTTCAATCGATAAATGTAATTCATCATCTATGGCTGCATTTTTCATTGAATCACTAATGTTGCTATATCCAAATGGTATTTAGTTAAAATTGATATTTCGAAAATAAATAATTCAAGTTATTTACAATTCGCAGGTTTGCAATACGAAAAAGTTTTGCTTGCAATCACTGACGCTGCACCTTATATGAAAGCAGCTATGTTGGGTTTATCGGTATTATTCCCGAAAATGATACACTTTACTTGTTTGGCACACGGGCTTCAACGTGTTGCTGAAACCATTCGTGGAAAATTTCCATCAGTTAATGCTTTAATAGCAGCTGTTAAGATGATATTCTTAAAATCATCATCGAGGCAAGACATGTTCAGAGAAAATGCCAATGGAATTGCCTTACCACCTTCACCTGTACTCACTAGATGGGGAACATGGCTCGAAGCGGCCATTTACTATGCCGATAATTTTGAAATCATTGAAAAGGTCATCAGTTCACTTGATGACAGTGAATCTATTCATATTCCTGAAGCCAAACAAGCATTGAAAGGTTCAAATCTACGATCAAATTTTATTTACATTAAAACAAATTTTTCTGGTTTGCCAATCACAATTGAAAAATTAGAAAAACGTGGTATTCCAATTAAAACTTCTATCGATTTGATAAACAATGTTCGTGATCAACTGGACGATCTCGATGATAAAACATTCTTCTTGAAATTTAATTCTGTTATTGGTAAAAACTCTGGTTTTCAAAAACTGTCCAAACTTTGTGAAATGATGCGTCAGACCAATTCATCAAATAAAGATTTAGAAGAATTTAAGGACTACACTTTACACGAAATATCTGCGTACAAATTTGCACCAATGTCATCTGCAGAAGTGGATCGTGTATTTAGTCAATACAAAGCAATATTTCGAGACAATCGCCGGAATTTTATTTTTGAAAATTTAAAGTATCATGTTATCGTTAAGTGCAACGCCGAAAATGAAAATCTTGATGATTGAAATTAAAAAAAAATGTTTTTTATTGTAACGGAATGTTCCTATGAATAAAAAAAATCAACATTTTTTGTTGTATTCTAAATAATATAATTGAAATTTTCAGTTTTGATACGGAATATTTTTTGAATTTTAAGAGCATATTTCAGCACTTTTTTAGAGAATGTTAAGAGCATATTTCAACACTTTTTTAGAGCATATTTTGTTGTCCCTACTCATTAGTGATTTCGGATGGATATCAAGTTCCAATTTTCTCTTTATTATCTGAACGTCATGATGCCAATTTTTTAACATTCTGGCTACGAGAATTTGTACGGAATGGTGGAAATATCCCCAATGAATATATTGTTGATATGTCAATGGCTTTATTAAATGCTGGTGCTATAGCTTTTGGAGGTCAACCGAATTCGGAAGTCTACATCAATACAGTTTTCACAGCACTAATGTCTTCGAAGGATTCAACAAAATCATGCAATCCAAAAATGCGTATGCCAGATTGTCATGTCCGAATTGATATCGCTCATTTGATGAAAAATGTAGCTGATTGTAAAGCATTGAAAAAAGTCAAACAAATGTACGTGCGATCAGTAGCAAATATGATTTTGGAAACCGATTTAAATGCTATACGAACCCATATTTATTCTGTTTTTCTAATATCATTAGCCGAAATGAGAGGTAAAATAATGTAAATCGTAGCACAGAACAATTTAAATATATTGTTTTTGAATTAATCATTAGGAATGGATCAACAAACGCTTCAAAAAACTCAGTGCGAAAAAGCGATTGAATTACTCGAATCAAAAATCATGGGCGTTTCATTTGCCGAGCATCATATTAATGACAAGTACGATGACAGTGAATATAATCAAAGGTTGGAACATCTGAACACATTAAAATCAATTGACTCCAGTGATATATTGCTAATTAAACCTTGGTTGAATGAAATTAAGTCAAGTGCTGAACTTGCTATTGAAGAAGAAGAAGGCGATACCGACAATGTGTATTTCAACAAGGAATTTGCTGAACACTTTTTACATTTATTTATTTATTACAAAACCTAAATTTATGTCAATATGTGTTCACTAGCTAGTAAACATGCTGGTCAAAGACCCAATGCGACATAAATTCCGCCCATGGTACGACTTTAGCAAAGAGAATACAATCAGGGGTGGGATGGTATTAAAGTGAAGCTTCAATACCAAGGTTGGATCCGGAAAACCATGGTAAAACCGGCCTGCCTCTGGAGAGACAGGGGAAATACAATAATAAATTCACTAAAAATTAAATTACGTTAACAATGATGAATAAAGCAGTAAAAATAAAGTGTAAAGAAGAGAAAGGATAGAAGAGAGAGAAATAGCTTAAAACTAATTGGAAAAGAAATTGCACGACAAACCAGCGAGTGAATGAAGATTAGATTATATTTTTATATTATTGCACGGACCGTAGATGATTTTTTAACGCGTTTTTAAATGAAGATAACGAATCATTGTTTCTAATTTCAACCGGTAAACTGTTCCAAAAATTAATTGCAGAGTAACTGAATGCACGTGTGTCAAATGCGATACGCGGATTGAAATTAACGCGAAGGTTGTCTGGATAACGCGACGATTCATCGTTTCGAATAAACATGTGA
Source organism: Resseliella maxima (assembly GCA_029041755.1). Classification (NCBI taxonomy): domain Eukaryota; kingdom Metazoa; phylum Arthropoda; class Insecta; order Diptera; family Cecidomyiidae; genus Resseliella; species Resseliella maxima. The sequence continues at coordinate 29,404 of JAQOWM010000850.1, forward strand.
TTCAGATATTTAGGAGCCTTTTTTGACAACTGCTTGAATATTAAGACGGCCGACTGAAGCTTTGCTCTACTTTCAGGCGTCAAACCATTCAAACGCTCACGGTATTCAGTAACATGTTCACTACGCTTTAATCCGAAAACATATCTAATCTTATCGTTGTCAGCGATGAGATCACGATTGAGCTGATTTAGAGTGCTATGTGCACCCCAACCATAAGTTACTACATTCCCATAATCCATAATGGGGTCAATGAGCGCCGCAGCCATATCACGTTTGATATAATTGGGTATAAAATGCTTTGTGTGCCGAATGCGATTTAACACACCATACACTTTTTGCAATTTACACTTGTCATGTTCATTGAAAGAGAGATTTTCGTCAAAAATAACACCAAGGTTTTTAATTGACTTACAGAACTCAAGTTTTTCATCACCAATTTTCACATCATTGATCGCATCAAAATTTAACCGACTTGTATGATATTTAGAACCGATGATCATTACTTTCGATTTAGAACTGTTTAATTTCATACCGCGACGTTTAATAAAATCATTTAATTTTGCGAGATCCGAATTTACTAATTCAATACCGGTATTTATTTGATCAAACTCAACTTCAATAAGAGCTTGACAATCATCCGCGAATAAATGACCGGTCATATTTTCAAAAATGTTAAGCGTGTCGTTAAAATAAAGCGAGAAAACTGTTTGACCGAAATTGCTACCTTGAAGAACACCGTTATTGATCGCGATAAAATCCGATTCATTATTACCGACTTTAACTTTTTGCTGAATATTACTGTAAATTGATTTGATTAATTTCGTAGCGTTGTTAGAAAAACCGTATGCTTCACAAACTTTTAAAAGAGCATCATGCGGAACAGACGGGAATGCACTTTTTATATCGAGCGATACAAAAATAACAATTTTCTTGCGATTTATTGACGATCTGATACTTTCAGAAATGTTCAAAAGTGAGGTGGTACAACTGTGATTTCTACGGAAACCAGACTGCCGCTCATGCAGCTTTGACTCCAAATAACCAGTTACCTGATTATTCAGTAGAACGGCGAAGAATGATTTTTGGAATGACAGAAATGATGCTGATTGGTCTATATTCTGAAACGGAAGTGGGATTTGGAACTTTATTGAGAGGTTTAACGATGATTTTATTCCAATCAGCTGGATAAACACTATGAGAAATGCAATAATTGAAAATGAAAATAACATGATTGAAAATTATTGGAATGATTAAATGGAGGAATTTAAGCGGTACGCCATCGTCTCCAATAGCGTTGCTTTTAACTTGCTTATAAGCATAAGCGAATTCATCAAAGGATATTTCTTGAAAGGAAAAAGTGGATAGGATGTTTGTAGGTAGGGATAAATGATTAAAGTCAGCCCCTTGGGATGAGTGAATTGAGGCAAAAAATTCATTGAAATCGTTAAGATTATAATTATTTAAAATTTCTGAATCATTACTGTCATCCTTACTAGATTTGCAACATTCAAGCGATTCAATAATACTCCACTTAGACCGCATGGAGTTAGCCTCATTGAATCTCTCAACCATTGACTTATTTTTACTAGAATTAATCAGAGACTTGACTCTATTGGCTTTTTCCTTATAGATGTAAAGTAATGATTTGATCTACAATCATCGTAAGCAGCATTTCTTTCATCCATAGCATGTTTAATATCATTATTAAACCAGTGCTTGGGAGAGTGACGTACGCGACGCGATTTGAGTGGTGCAAAGCGATTAAGGAGATACAGAATATTATCATTAAGCGTTGAAACCATATCGTCAACATTCTGACATTGGTTAAAATTCCAATTCAATGATCGACAACAACGCGCGAGCTCATTGAAATCAATGCCATAAAATTTTCTACCACTAATGACAATATTTTTATCGATTTTTTCAGTCTTGATATTGTATGAACACAATAACAAGTCATGAAATGAAATACCGGACGGAAAATGACCAAAAGTATTAACGCGCGCGAGATTATTTGTAAAAATCAAGTCAATTTGTGATGGCATTTTACCGGGTAGGACAATCATCATTAACCAAATTAAAATTTAACGCTATATTTGTGTTTAAAACGGAAGCTAGATTTAAATTATTTAGTAAATTAATATTAAAGTCACCAGCGAAAATTACGTTTTGTTCATGCGCGAAATTGGTGCTTATTAATTCAAAAAGTTTACTAGTATTTTCGGCGCTACAACGCGGAGCACGATAAACAACACCAAAAACGATTTTTGATGTACGCGTAAAAATTTCAACAAATAAAAATTCGACATTATCAATTTGATGGTTATCCCTAGACGAGTTAAGGATCACCTTCGTTTTGAAATTATTCAAAACATGAATCGCCACACCACCACCTTTATTTCTATCACGAGGTTTCGATTTTCGATCGGCGCGAATAATTTTGTAACCAGGAATATCTACCGATTTATTTGTGTTAGTGGCTCGGAGCCATGACTCTGTTAGCGCGATTAAACAAATATTACGATTGTCATTCAAAAGCTTCAACTCATCAAAATGACAAGAATCAAGCAATCCCTGAGCATTTATGTGAATAAAATTGAAACTACCCTTGAATTGATTTACAATGTTCACCGAATTTATTTTCTTTTTACATTTATTGCGATTTAATACATGTACCGAGTCGATATTCAAGGTTACATTTTCAGCAGAAAGAATAGAGTCAAGATTCAGCATGCAATCATGAACATGAACCACTGGTTGCCGATCTAATGGCATCGATAACGTGTTGACACGTGCCGTTGATATGGAACCATGCACAGGTAATGAGCATGCAAAATCATTGTTAGCGAGAGATGACATAATTGTCTGAGAACAATCAATGGGTCTAATCGGCTCGATTGACTGAGAATCACATGAAACGACCTCATTTTCGATTCTAATATTAATCAACGATTGAAAATTTACAAATGACTTGATACGCGGATAATTGTTTACGTTATTTACACGATTTAGCAAAGTGAGGTTATACGGTAAAACAATATTTTCGAAATTAATGTAATTATTAAAATTTTCAAACCGAATTAAACAAACGACCGAGTTTTCAACAAATGACTCTTTCACGATGTTCATTTCACTATGCGACACATTGAAAAAACCGGATAAAAACAGTAACATGTTCACTACATTTATGTAAGCTAATGCCATTATGGAGTGCGATTTGTTGTAAAGTTTTTGGCACGCCAGCAACAACGAGCTCAAGTAGCAATGTAGAATCGTACTTCAAAGATGTAAAACATATTCACTCTGATATTATACCATGTCCTGTAGATGTTTTTGTTAAAGAGCATTTAGATGGAATCGAAACCGAAATTATTACTGCTTCTCAGAAATATGCCATATTCATTGGCCCAAAAATTATTTCAGAGAAAAACCATACTGAAGAGGAATGTTGTTCAACTGAAATTGAATCTTGTACTACAAAGTCTTTGCCCAAAAAAAAACTACTGCAAGGGAGCTACGTAAAAACTCCTCAGTAGAAGCTTCCAATGAGCACAATGACCCTAAAACTACAACTGTTGCTATTTCCGTAGAGAAAATATTGTCTCCACTTAAATCTTCAGGCGGTATAAGTGAATTGGTTGATTACATTGAAGACAGTGAACTCATATCATGTGTTGCTTGTAGAAATGGTGACTTGCCAACCGGTGCTCACACATGTGATAAATGCGGAAGGAATGTACTACTGTGGGCAAAACCTACCGGGAATTTGGTTATATTTCAAAAATTCTTTTTTTATTCTTCCAAATCAATTTCATCGCCTTCAAAGTAATCCCCTCCCGACGCAATGCACTTATGCCAACGTATTTTCCAATCTTCGATGCATGCCAAAAAGTCACTGGCAGGGATGGCCTTCAGAGCGCGCGCCGATTCACGTTGAATCTCTTCAATCGACTCAAAACGATGTCCCCGGAGCGGTCTTTTTAGCTTAGAGAACAGCCAGAAGTCACACGGAGCTAAATCAGGTGAATAAGGTGGTTGCGGAACGATATGAGTTGAATTTTTGGTGGAAAAATCTAAAAAAACCAATCAAAGAAATTTCATGGTTTTGAAACCAAACGTGAATTGGAACTTTTAACTTAAAAAAAAGCTTTTGAAACGGTGTTCATAGTTTATGTGGAGAACCAAGAGATCTAACCATCACTCTTAAAGTTCATCGACGATGTTTCACTGAAAATTTTCTCATTTTTTTGATGTTGATGGTCGTTCAAGCCGATTTTCAGAGGTTTAGGTGTTCTTCAACTTCTAGGAAAATTTTCTGTCGTTTGAAAAACCTGGATCTTATTACAGTTCGATAGAGGAAGGTTCAATATATGATCTCAAAAGATCTGTTTGTCGAAATTTGATATTGCAAACAAAATTTATTATAACTTCTTTTGAGAAAAAAATGGAAAAAATGTGCAAAATCGCCAAATGCACTTTTGGTTGCTCACAAATCACAAACCAAACTACTTGAAAAATAGAGATATTGTCATGAAATTTGACACAGATGTCAAAGACAGTACTGCCAACCTAAAAATAAAAACACTTGTCCCTATCGGAAGACCAATGAAGTTTAAATTTAAATTTCCCGGTAGGTTTTGCCCACAGTAGTACATGCTATATCTGGATGTTCCCATCCTTTAGGAAATGCAGAAGGTTATGGAACCAAGCGAATATGTACAAACTGTAGAAATTTAGAAGGTGAATCATCGTCATTGCAAACTGCGGCTGCACTTAATTCACAAGAAAGGTGGTCGAAAAACACGAAGAAAACAAGTCATTACATGAAAAAGAACCCTCAATTCAACATAATAAATAATAATCAAAAGAAACAAAAAATTGCATTGCTAAAAAATGGCAACTTGATGAAAAGGTCTCAGCGCATTAAGAATGACACTGTTATCCTCACAAATACATGTGCATTTGACACATTAATTCAATGTCTAGCTGGTGCATATGCATATTACCCACAATTTCGTGAGTTTGCAGATAAACTAAAAAATGACTCAATGAATTTGGCTATACTATTGGCAAAAAAGTAAGTGCATTATTATTATTAATGAACAATAAAATAAAAAATCCATTATTTTTATTTTTTGTTTCAAATTATTATACAGTGGAAATATGCGTACGGCGAATAGTATGCGAGCAAAAATTTTAAATGCACGTTTTAAAAATAAAATTGCTTCAATGCATTTTGCCCCAATGGTTACCTTGGTTTTCAATATTCCAAGCTATATCGAAAATGAGTGTTGTAGCCAAAAACAGAAGAAATATGCAGTTGCCAGAATATGCAGTGATACAATTGCAAATAATTTCATCAATTTGGCAGCAGCAATACTAAACAACTTTCCATCGCCTGATCAATGTGAACATTGTAAGAAGGCAAAAATATCCAGAGAATTTTGTGACAGCATTTTTATAGAGGTGAGGTTCCGCTTAAACTAAATCAATTGACATCTTTCTACACACGCAATATCAATATATCATTATTCATTTTTATATATACTACTATAATTTGTATTAATTTAAAGATTTTTCAATGGAAAGAATCTTCTACAAGTGATTATGAATTAAGTGAATCGCACAAATTGAAAGACATTCCAGTAACGATCACACTTTTAGAGAAAAATTATGTGCTATCATCGGTAGTTATGCACATTCCTGCAATTCAAGAAGAAGACGTTGGGCACTATGTCGCAGCAGTCCGTTTAAACGACCATTGGGAGGCTTTTGATGACTTACGAGACTCTTCTTACAAAATTTCTTCTGATATCGATGTTGTAGTTCATTCTCTTTTTTATCTGAAGTTGCAAGATTAAACACATATAAAAAAAATGGCAAATAAATAAATTTATATTAAAAAAATAAATATATATGTACTTTTATATATCAATCGTGAGCACAAATTCAGCACAAAATATATGTGCAAAAATTTTTGGTATAAAATATAAATTAGAAAAAATTTTCATACAAAAATGATCTTTTTGGCGATTTTTCGATTTTAAGCAATATGTGCTTGAATATTTCTGATCCAATACATGAGAACCTATGTATCAATCGTGAGCACAAATTCAGCACAAAATATATGTGCAAAAATTTTTGGTATAAAATATAAATTAGAAAAAATTTTCATACAAAAATGGACTTTTTCGTAATTTTTCAATTTTCAGATATTTGTGCTCATTCATTTGATCGGCACAAATTCTATGAATGGCAGCACTAAAAAGCACAAATTTAGCACTAAATTTTGATGTATAAATTGTTGCAGTACAAAAAAAGGGGGGCCAACGTTACGCACCTAACAATTTCAATATAGAAGCAGATGCAGTAATTTAAAAATCCTAAAAAATTAATTACAAGAATAAAACAAAGAAAGAGAACAGAGGAGAAAGATATCAACATAGAATATCTTCAAAAAATATAGTGAATATAGAAAAAAGGCTGGCAAATGTAGGCTATGAATATTGATATTGTCAAATATGCTTTTAGTAACCTATGTTTCAGTTGTAAAAAGTTGTTATATTCAATAAAAACACATATAATATCTAATGCTTCTATATATATAAATTTTAGTTTATGTAAAAATATCATTTTCTATTTTTATCACTTATTTACACTATTAAAGTCGGACAAAATGAAAGGATTTAGTATATTTTTTTTCTATTTTAATCACTCTTTATTTAAATAAATTGGATAATTTATGTAATAATATTCTTGAAGAAAAAAGCCCTTCGATTTGTATAATGTATAGTTAATGCCAATCCAAATGATTATTAAATGCTATTTCAAACTAATATTCTTAAAAGATTCTGTAAATAAAGTAAAATCCAATAGTAATTGCAATGGTGTAAAAGTATTCTTAATGTAATTCTAATTTCGTGCGCGAAAATTTTGCTTTGCATTAATTCAAAATAGTCGTGCCCGTCGTTTTATTTCATTTCTTCGCCATTGTGGTAATCTGTAGAAGTCCGTTCTTGAACATAATAGCACTGCTTCAAATTCGACATCAGATAAATGACGCTAAAAAATGTGTAATGAAAATATTCATAAATTGATTATTGTATTATAATATTATTATTATGGAAATGTATTTATTTCAAATAAATTTTATTTTTACTTCCAAGTTGCAACGATCAACATCTGCTGGCAGTCGATAATTCGTTATTAAAAGTAAATGATAAGGATATATTTTGGCTGGTTCGTGAACTAGTATAGAATGTGCCATATTTGGTAAGCTTCTGCGAATCAAACCAGTTTGTGGAAAATGATAAGATAAAGCACCAGAATATGTGCTTGATGCTGGCAAGTCAGCCATCTATAAATGATAAGTCAAAATAATTTTGCTATAATGCATATATCTATTTTTTTAAATTCTATGACGAACAGTATTGGATAAGAGATAATAGATTTAGAGATTAAAATATACATGAATAAAACGAGTACCAAATCTTACCAAAGCACGTCGATCTCCTTCAGTTATTGAGTCTACAGAAACTAAGTAGAAATTAGAAATATTAAGTTAAAATTATATTTAATAAGAAATAAAATAATTGTCTTCACCATCAGATTTTCCACAACTGAATTCTGTACTGTGTGTTTTATCTCCAAGTCCAAAAGAAAATTCCTAAATTGAATAATCAAAAAATTGTCAGTGGTTGTGAAGCTTAAATATTGCTCAATGATAATTTAATTAATGTTCCAAATCATCATTCAATATGTATTATTGTATGTTAACACATTATTTAGCATAAGCTTATTTTCACCTTGCGCTTATTGAGAATCTATGGGTTTAAGCTGTTTGCTAAAAGCAATTAACTAAAGATTCTAAATTATGTGAATTCTTCATTTATCTTGGTTTTGGACGAGAAACATAATTTCAAAGCTTGAAATATTGAGTTCATGATAGCCAAAGCTAAGACTAACTTGGGTAAACCGTTTTACAAGAGAATTTAATGACCCGAAAGGTTGCTCAAGTGATGTTTAAACTGAAATTGATCAAGGGTGAAAATTGTTCGGATGTTCTTTTGGAGAAGATTCCATTTAGAGTTCCCCTCGGAGTTCCCCATAATTCAGTCAGAAATGTTAGATTTTTGACTATAGAACATACTGTTGTAGTAGTGAGCTTGATTGTAAAACCGTTTAATGTAAAATCGTCGGTCGTTTACCTGAATGCGCTGAAGCGAATGCATAAGTAAGCGAACGACGATTCGTCAATTAAACGCACACCCGCGCATGCTAAATGCATACGCTGGCAAAGTGTGAAAGACGGAAAACACTTGTATAATTAATATTCAATAAATCAGTCTTAAACAAACATTGAAATGTGTGGCACTCTGTGACCTTCATTAAACTGTCAGTCATGACTATCAAAAATATATGCCTTTGAGTTTTCTAATCGAAACTTTCAACAATTATTATAGTGTAAAATCTCCTCTTTTGTAACAATTTGTAATAGACTTTAATGTCAGCTCGAATGTAATTAAAATGAGACTGAATGAATTATTTAAGAGACAAATGGATTAATCACTGTTCTGCATAATTCTGTACGATTCAGTATTGCAGTTGATAATCACAGTGACTTGCTCCGAGATAGTTTGGCGAAGAAACGCTGTGTGCCGAATAATAATAATTCGAATTTGAAACCTTTCCCAGCTAGAAAAATTTTCGAATTATAACAAAATTTTGTTCCAATTCGGTTGTATTACAGTTTTTTGCAACAAATTTTGCCACATAAAGGTTATAAAAATGTTTTTAATTCGAAACTTTCAACAAATCAGAGGATTTGTTGAAAATAAGTTAAAATATGGTTATAATTTTGTTCAAAAAAAAACATTTGTTACAAAGATGTCCCGAGTTTGTCCAAATTAAAAGAAGTCACAATTAAGTTGAATTAACGCATAAAAAACTTAGCCTAGTGTAATTAACTCTCATAATTTTTCCATATATGTTAAATTAACATTTTTTAGTTACAAATATGAAGTAGTTAAACTTTTGGATATATTGAAGTATATCTTGATATGTGTCAGTTACACATGGTAATGCATAATCCAAATTCAAATCTCTATAATGAACTCAAGTTTGCAAATAGTAGAAGACGGACAAGACATTCGTCCATATTTGATTGTATAAATTCCAGAACGGACTATGGTTTTTATAAATGCCCTCTAACAAGATTTCAACGCAATTACACACACCAATTCTCCTCCATCGATATATTTAACCCCAACCTGGCCAATTTTAAACGAAAAATTCTGCAACAGTTAGAGTCTTAAATGCAAATGTCCACTCGCTTGTCATACAGCAAATTTAGAATTCAGTTAAAATCAAAATAATAAAAATTAAATATATATATAAATTGATATAAGAATAATAATAAAAAAAAAAACAACAAAGAAAGAAAAAGAAAAAGGCATAAATAAACTACTGAACAAAATGTAAATAATGGTCAAAAAACTGTATCTTATAAGGTGAAAAATGTTATTGGGATTAACCTGTATTTAGCACCTTTAAATAAGCAATTATAAATAAATAAATAAATAAATAAATAAATATATTAAGTTATAATGGCGCGAAAAAAGAAATGAGGATCATAAAGGTATAACGAGATAATGATGCTATTGTCATAATGATTAATCATAAATCATTTGAAGAAGCACCTAAGCGGAATCTTTTCGTCCATTTGCAATCAATTTATAGTAGATTCGTTTTTTAACCATTATTATTATTTTTTTTTTGTCAAACAAACAACTTTCTACTATGGAATCTCCAGATAACTTCATGCAGCAAGTCATAATAGAGTTACATTGAAGTTGTAAATAAGTTGTAACGACTACGCAAAAGTACTGTTTAAATATTGCTCTGATAAAATGTCATTTCCCATAATTTTTTGGGATAGAAACCATGAATTTTCGATATTTCAAAGTACATATCTCTACTCCTTAGTAATGTATTTTGTCCATTAATTTTACTCAATACAATTTTACACACACATCTAATCGTACTAGTCTATTTTCAAAACAACAACAACAACAATCATTTAAAGACCATTATTGCCCTTCAGCGTCTGGTCTATTTTGTAATGGCAGCCCCTTAACAATTCTTCTCCAGCAAACCCTATCGAGAGCCAGGTCTTGAGTTTCCCCATTCCAATCATAACCCCTTTCGCTCAAATCGTTCTTAACCGAATCCAAATATCGCCTCCGCGGTCTACCTCTACCTCTCGGTGCATTCACTTCCGCATTCAAAATTAACTTTGGTAAACGATACTCATTCATACGTTGTACATGCCCAAACCATCTTAATCTCGACTTTCTTGCTACCTCATCAACCGAATCCACATTCAAATCTTCCCGTATTCTCTCATTCCTAATTCTATTTTCCCATTGATCCCTACGCGACACACCCGAAATCATACGCAAAACTTTCATATCAGCCACTTCCAAACTATGAATTAAATTATTTGAATCGACCCAGCTCTCGCTGCCATACATGATAGTTGGTCTGAAGATTGACCCATGAATCATCAACTTCGTCTCCTTACTCAACACTCGTTTATTGAAAACATGTGACCTAAGCTGTGCAACAACTTTATTACCATTCACTCTGCGATGTTCGAACTCCTTATCCAGTTTGCCATCTTCCGAAAAGATGCATCCTAGATATTTGAATTGCGACACCTGCTCAAGCACACCTCCATTCAACATACAATTTACTTGTTTCCTATCTTTCGCTATATACATAACCTGTGTCTTTGAACTGCTAATGGTCATTCCATAGTTCGTACAAGCCGCTTCTAAATCGCTAATGCTGTTTTGTAGCTCTTGTTCTGAGCCCCCAAACAATACTAGGTCATCCGCATATGCAAGAGCGGAGATAATGTTTCCCCCCAAAACTACGTTACCCCTCAGCTTCGCTAACTTGATCAGTTTGTCCATATAAATTATAAATAAAAGCGGTGATATTGTACAGCCCTGTCGAAGACCATTTCGCACTTCAAACCATTCACTCAATTCCCCATCCACTCTCACAGCCGCTTCACAATATCTGTACAAACTCTTAATTGCACTCAGCAGGGAACCATTCACACCATATTCACCCAACACCGACCAGAGCTTATCTCTAGGTATGCAATCATACGCTTTTTGCAAATCAACAAAACATACATACATATCCTTGTTTCTCTCATGGAACTTCTCTATTAGTTGTCTCATGCAAAAAATTTGATCTTGACATCCGCGCATCGGTCTGAAGCCCGATTGGTTTTCATCCAAGAGCGATTCGACAATAGCTCTGGTACGTTTTTCTAAAATTGCACTATATACTTTTCCGACAACGCTCAATAAAGAAATTCCACGGTAGTTGTTACAATCCTTATTACTTCCTTTCATATGGAGGGGAGAGATAACAGCACCACCCCATTCTTTCGGCACAACTGATGAATCCCACGCTAGATTGAACAACCGATGCAACCATCGAATCCCTACTGAACCACTGCAAATTAAATATTCGTTCCTAATCTCATCCATTCCTGCTGCTTTACCCCAACTTAGCTTTCTAACAGCCTGCTATATCTCTCCTATGCTTATTTCTTCTTCTTCGACTTCATTCACACTTGCATTCGCGCTAACACTCAAATCTGTTCTATTATCAACATTCAGAAGTTCCTCAAAATATTCTCTCAACACATTCTTTCTACCTATTTTCAAAACACATATCATATTTCTATTACTCAAGTAAAGAAAATGAAATTTAAAAAAACAGTTCTAAAACATTCTAAAAACTTTTATTTTGTTACAATCATGTTTTCATGTGATTAGTGTTTGAGTAGTTTTTCAGAAAGTTTGTTATTAAAACGAAAGCAGTAACATACTTGAAATATATTTATAACAAATTTTTCTAGCTGGGTTTATGGTTCACGGTTAAGGAAGCACGTGAGGCAATAATGAATATTAAAACAAACGATGGGTATGGACAGATAATGTTCGGATAATGATCATCCAATTTTGTTGAAAAATTGTGCAAATGAGCTAGGGTTACCTTCAAAAATATTGGAGGTATATATATATATTGTCGCATTTTTTGCTTTATAGAACCATTTATTTGAAAAACAAATTGAATGAATACATTAATCAAAGTATTGGCCATCAGAAGCTATGACTTTTTCCCATCTTTCTGGTAGCATACTAATTCCACATCGGAAGAAATCCTCATCTTTTGAGGCAATGAATGAATCGACCCAATTTTTGACTTCCTCAGAAGAAGTGAAGCGTGTATCAGCCAGGTGATTCTGCATTGATCGAAACAAATGGTAATCAGAAGGGGCTATGTCTGGGCTATACGGGTGGGGTAGCACATCCCACTTGAGTGTTTCCAAGTATGTTTTGACAACCTTTGCAACATGTGGCCGAGCATTGTCATGCTGGAGAATCTTTTTGTCAAGCCTTTGCTCATATTCTGGCCATTTTTCACGCAATGCTCGGCTCAAATGCATCAATTGTCTTCGATAAAGGTCCTCTGTGATGGTTTCATTCGGTTCCAGCAGCTCATAATACACAACACCCTTCATATCCCACCAAATACAGAGCATTACCTTGAATCCGTGGATATCTTGCTTCGATGTCGATGGTGCTGGTTTACCACGCTTCACATATGCTGTTTTTTGCTTGGGTTTATCGTAATGGATCCACTTTTCATCGCCAGTAACAATCCGATGCAAAAAACCCTTCCTTTTTTGCCGTTGGAGCAGCTGCTCACAACTGAAAAATTGTCTTTCCACGTCTCTTGGCTTCAGTTCATGTGGAACCCAATTCCCATGCTTTTGAATGAATCCCGCTTCTTTCAAACGTATGGAAATTGCTGGTTGAGTGACTCTCAATGATTTTGCAAGTTCTTCTTGCGTTTGACATGGATCCTCATTGAGTAATGCCTCCAATTGTTCATCCTCGAACTTTTTTTCTCTTCCGGCACGCTCCTTGTCTTCGACATCAAAATCACCATCTCTGAAGCGTGTAAACCAACGCTGACACATTCTAACGTCTACAGCATAGTCAGGATAAGCTTCAGTGAGTAAACGATGTGCTTCAGATGCGTTTTTCTTCAAATTGAAAAAGTAAATTAACACTTCCCGCAAATGCTGTTTTGATACCACGAAAGTTGACATTTTCACCGTAATAAAAAAGTGTTGTATGTGAACTTGTGTTCACTGTGACAGATGGCTTTTAATAGATTTTTTGACGCTCTTTAAGATGCAATAGATGTCAATATCAAAAAAATGACATCCATGATAGATATGAAGTTAGATACGAATGCGACATTATATATTTATACCCCCAATACTATTCAATAAATCACTATCTGAATGTGTTTTTCCAGTACAATGTCTTATATTACGCCAATTTTCAAATGTGAATCCAAATAATTGGTAAATAATTAGAAGATTGATTATTTTTTTTTTTTTTTTTTTTGGTTTTTTTTTAGAAGTGTAATAAAAATTGTAACCATTGCTAAATTGTTAAATCAATGATAAATAAGCGCATTAAAGAATCGATTGAACCGTTGTTTTCGCCTTGTCAATATGGTTTTTTACACTAATCAGGGTTGGTAAGTAGATTACTCAACCGTGTATTCGACATTTTCCATACGTAGAATATCGAAGGTGAACTTGGTCATAGCTCATATTTGGATTTTAGAAATGCAAACTATGATGCAATAAATGGTTGTTTTTCTGATATTCATTGGGGGCCCAAAAAGTGTCATAAAAAACCCGAAAAGTGTCATAAAAAACCCGAAAAATGACATAAAAAACCCGAAAAACGACATGATTCAATAGATGATGATAATAATTTCAAAAAAGCTCGAGCGGAATATAAATGTTATTCTCGTATTTCCTACAACAATTACAAATTAGAATTGGAAGGACTTATAGCTAGTGATTCAATGGAATTTTTCAAGCATGTAAATGTGATTAGGAAAACTGTCTATGAATTACCTAATGAAATGCATTATAATAATCGGAAGTCATTCAATGGTATTGATAAAGCTAATCTATTTGCTGAATTTTTTGGTTCCGCTTATACTAAAAATGATTCACAACCAATTGAAATCTACAATGTTGATAACTTTAAAGTAATTGAAAATTTGTGTCAAAATATTCCACATATTAATATTGATGAGAATATTATTTTGAAGCAGGTTTTGGAATTGCCGAATAATTTAATTTCTGGTCCTGATGGTTTATCAAATTTGTTTGTTAAAAAATGCCTTAACACATTAATTAAACCAATCACAATGTTATTGAGGAAATCACTTGGAATTTCTCATGTTCCAAATTTGTGGAAGTCTTCCTATGTAAAGCCAATTTATAAAAGTGGTTCAAGGAATGATATTGAAAATTATAGGGGTGTTGCCTTACAAAATGTGATTCCTAAACTGTTGGATTCAATAATGGCCAATCACCTTAATTTTCATTTAAAGATTTTAATTGATTCCAGCCAACATGGTTTTGTGAGAGGAAGATCGACTGTTACTAATTTGGTTGAATTCACTTCTCAAACATTGAGTGAATTAAAGCCTCATAATCAAACTGATGCAGTCTATATTGATTTTGCTAAGGCTTTTGATTCTGTGAATGTTGTTCTTCTGATAAACAAATTGAACATCATGGGTCTGAATACTCAACTTTTGGGTTGGATTGAGTCATATATGAGTGATAGAAAACAATTTGTTAAAATCAATGACATCAGTCAGGGATACCCTATTGCTGCAACATTATTTATATTGTTTGTGGTAGATCTTCCTTACTTTTGTGGAAATTCATCTATTCTCTCATTTGCAGATGATGTAAGGCTTTCTCACCACATAAATTCTGTTGATGATTGTTTTATTTTTCAAGAAGATCTAAACAATGTGGTAAAGTATTTTGAAAGAAATCACTTGAAATTAAATGTTAAGAAGACTAAAATGATGATATTCCATCGCTTTGGAGATGTTATCGATCACAATTACACCCTTAATGACTCAATAATTGAAAGAGTCGAACAAATTAAGGATCTTGGTGTGATTTTGGATGAGAAACTCAATTTAAAAGCTCATATTGAATTCATAATAGCAAAAGCTAAATCAAGACTTGCTTGGATCAAACGTTTTGCTAGAGAATTTAATGACCCATATACCATTAAAAAATTGTTTTTTAGTTTTGTTATTCCAATTCTAGAATATGGTTCTCAAGTTTGGAATACTCGCAATCTGGGATAAATTAAACGAATAGAATCTGTTCAAAAACAGTTTTTGCTTTATGCCTTGAAGAGATTCAGATGGAACAATGGCTATCACCTTCCAAAATATGAGCATAGGTTGCTGTTACTTCAAATGATTTCCCTGGATAACCGTAGGAAGGTTGCTCAAGTTATGTTCATACTAAAATTGATCAAGGGCGAAATTTACTCGGATGTACTTTTAGGGAAGATTCAATTTAGAGTTCCCTATCGGTTAGTCAGAAATGTTAGATTTTTGAGTAGTCAGGACACTGTTAATCATGGCTATCAAAAATATATGCCTTTGAGTTTTATGATTGAAACTTTCAACAATTATTATAATGTAAAGACACCACTTTTGGATCAATTTGTAATAGACTTCAATTGCAGCTCAAATGTAATAAAAAAGAGATTGAATGAATTGTTCAAGAGGCAGATAGATTGATCACTGTTCTCTATATCTTTGTACGATTCAGTATTGCAGTTAATAATCACAGTGACTTGTTCCGAGATCGTTAGGATTGGCAATAGATTGTTAATCGGTGCAAATGCTGAATCATTTGATTTGAATTTATTATATTTTAAATTTTAATTTATTTATTTTTAATAAACCACCTTTGGCGAAGGAACGCTGTATGGTGCAGAATAATAATAATAATAGAATATACATGGTAGATTACATAGCAAAAATCATGTAGATTACATCGATTGTAGAAAACCCCTTTTTTTTGAATAACTTATGAAAAATTAATAATTTTATTCGTCGAATTCAAATTCCGACCCACTGTCGTCATCAATAATTTGATATAAAAAGTACATCAACAGGACAAAGAGAAAATGAATATTACCGGTGCTTAGACAATCTTGATTTTGCGGTGTTTGTAAGTGTTTTTAAACAATTCATGCTTTTTGCTCCTACTTTTCTATTGTTATATATTTTTTAAATCCCAATTGTCGTGCATTAGTCGACCACCTGACGATTTCGTTGGTTTTGATTTATCTTTGTTTTGCATTAGTTTTTCAAATGCATTTGACATTTTTAACAAATTTAAATAAATTTAAATAAAAATTAAATGATGGAATTGTAAAAACAGGCAGAAAAACAATTTTACGTCTGACAGTTGCAAATATCTGACAGTTAATCGCAAAAATATCATACACATCAAATGATGAAATAGCATAATGTGTAAAACAAAAGGATTGAGAATGTATTGTGCATATTATTTTGGTAACCACAACACTTCTTATCTGCTTTGTTCGTGCATTTCAATTTTGTTCTGTTCATGTATGAACATGGAAATTAAATTGATTTACTGATTTCTTAAAAGTCTTTGATTGAGTTAACCACAGAATTATGATTCGAAAATTAAAGAATATAAGGTTTGCATTGTGATACAATTGAATGGTCATATCTTCGCGATAGAAAATTATGTGTAAAAATTGCTTCATGTTTTTCGATATATTTTATGTTGAAATCAATCATTATTAATATTGTTAACGAAACATAATCTGTCACTTTGACTTTTCATTTTATATTCTTATTTTATTTTTCACACACTACTTACTTTGTTACATTCAAAATTCAGTTCATTCACATTTTGTCATTCGTTCGGTTAACATTAAACATACACACAAAGTAAACAGTCTGTTGTTATTGTGTCGAGTTTACCTTTTTCAGCATAGATAGTGTGAAAAACTAGCACGGTAAAACCGGGACATAGTCCGGTTTTCGAGGCCATGTCCCGTGTCCCGGAAAAGGCTTTTGGGTGAAATGAATTTGAAAATAAGAAGAAGACAAAAACAACCTGCCTATATATCCAGCATACCCTATCGAGAACCAGGTCTTGAGTTTTCCGATTCCAATCATACCTTCTTTAATTCAAATCGTTCTTAACTGAATCCAAATATCGTCTTCAAGGTCTACCCATACCTCTCGGTGCATTCACTTCAGCATTCAAAATTAACTTTGGTAAACGATACTCATTCGCTGTACATGACTAAACCATCTCAATCTTGAATTCCTTGCCACTTCTTCCACTGAGACCACATTCATATCTTCACGTATTTTCTCATTCCTAATTCTGTTTTCCCATTGATCTCTACTTCCAAATCACGAATTAAATTGTTTGAATCGACCCAGCTCTCGCTACCATACGTGATAGTTAGTGTGAAAAAGGACCCATCATCAACTTTGTCTTCTTGCTTAATTCTCGTTTATTAAAAACGTGTGATCTGAGCTGCGCAACCACCATATTACCATTCACTCTGCGATATTCAAATTCATTATCCAGTTTGTCGTCTTCAGAGAAGATGCAGCCAGATATTTGAATTGAGACACCTGCTCAAGCTCAATCCCACTCAAAATACAATTTACTTGCTTCAGATTTTTTCCCATATGCATAACCTGTATTTTTGAGCTGCTAATGGTCATTCCGAACCCTGAGTACACCCCGTTTCTAAATCGATAATACTGTTTTGAAGTTCTTCTTGAGAACCATCAAACAGCACCAGTTCATCTGCGTATGCTAGAGCAGAGATATTGTTTTTAATTAAGAAAATTAAGTAATAAATTACCGCACAATTTCAAGGAAATTTAGATTAAGTACAATTGTAAATCAACTGGAAAGGATCATATTAAAGTGACAACTCAAATAAAATTAATGAATCGTTGTTTTTCGTGGAAAATCTTGATCAAATTTTGCAGAACAAAGAAGTGACGAACGGATTTGATAGACGAATTGCAAATTCACTAAGCGTTCGTCCAACCGCATGTTTCATACGGATTATTTTTTACGATTGTTGCTGGAATTGCATACGAATTTAACAATTGACCTATTTGATATTGAATCAAGGAAAAACACTTTCAACTATAATTGGTTTCCATTCCATGTGGTGATTTTATCAATTGTGAACGATTTACTGAATTTTCAAAGGTTGCTCAACTGGATTTATACCAATCCTTCGAAATTTGCGGTTAGTATGTTTAAGAAGAAACGATTCATTCGACGTTTATTGAGTCCATTGACAGGATCTTCGGCTACTGAATCGTTTTGAAATCATCGAAATCATCACGGGATCATCGGCTAAATTACACCAACCGAGAATTTTGATTAAACGTGGAATTGGCGTTGTCATTAATGACGTTTGGCACTTAGTTTCGTCTCAATATCAACCAATATTAGTGTCGCCTCTAGTGACCGTGAATTATATTTAAAAATACCACCTTTAACAAGGTTCTTTGTCACCTACGCATACTGATCAATTCATCACGACGATATTTCGGAAATCATTCTCAACCAACCAGTAATTTTGGTTTTTTTTTTAAAAAATTATTAATCGTATAAGAAACGCCACAACTGCATGTTCTGTTTTATTTTGGAACTGAAGACTTGTTGCCATTCGATCTCTCATTTTACCACACGTTTGCAATGTTTGTGGAGGCATTGTTGGCTTTTTTTTATTATTTCCTAGTTTTCAAACCTAATTTCATTATGTTGATAAGATGATCGGAGAACGAAATATCTTTGCATTTGTGGAATTTTGAATGATATTCAAAGTATTCTTTACCACGAATTTTATACTTCTAACAGAATAGGCAGTAGGGGTGGTTGAAATTTTCAAAAAGCTAAATGTTGCAAACAGATATAGTGGAAATGGTGTTTGGCATCAAAAAAACATTTTTCGTTCGAGTATCAAAAAAGAGATAATCATAATGATGACATGGATACCAATTTTGGGCAAAACTGTGATGGTTAGTAACCATTGGTTACAGAGACTGTCATATGGTATTTATTATTATATACCATATCTTATCAATTACAATTAGCAATACCTCGATTTTTTATGCATGTTTTCAATTGTGCAATACAAAAAAAATAAACCCATATTATCAAGTATTTGTAAAAATATCAACAGAGATATAATAATATATCTAATATTTTTTGAATGCTAATATAATCTATAAAGATGCTTACAGGACCTCCGACATGTGTTGAATCCGATGTAGCAGAGCTGAAAGTGTGTGAACGTGGTGCTAAACCATACCCGGGTTTGATTATTTGCCGTAATGAACTCACCACTAAATCAATACAATAAATTGTTTATCTTTTTTAAAATCATAATCGAGATGTACATATTTTGATATTAAAATAAAGAACGAATAAAATCAGATCAATATCAAAAATACATTTTGCGTACGCAAACTAAATGCTTATGAAAAACGTGGTAAATAAAGTTACAACCGTTGTAAACTTACTCGTTCTTCATTTAAATCTATGGACATTTTTAAAACATATATATTCTCAGTCCCATATTTAACATTTTAGATTTGATTTTTTTAATGCTTTTTATAAAACACTTTGCGCAATAATTATCACATTCAATGTTATGCATGGGATACAAGATTTTGAAAACAATTACTTCAAAAGAAATCCGGTTAAATTGTATTTTGACAAATTTAAAATCGAAATATAGTTCAAATATACAATGTGTCCTATCTATTACCATTGTGAAGCGTTTTGACATGACTTTTGTTACCATCTAACGACTGAACGATGCATAGATATATTCCCTATACACAATTTCCCCTTCAAATTTTCTCCTATTTCTCTTTCCAATGTTAATACAATGGAGATTAACAATGAGTCTATAGATGGCACCACATTTGTCAATTGACAAGCACATTGTATAAAGAAAAAATTGTAGGGGAAATATTTATCTATGAAAAAAAAAAAAAAAAAATTACTAAATAGGGGGAAAATTTCTTAAACAAATAAAAAAGAAATTTTATATATAAATATAGTTTTGGTGGAAAAAATTTATCAAAAAAATAATTTTTTTAAAAAATTTATTAATATTACAAAAAAAAAAAAATAAAAATTTTCAAAAAAATAAAAAAAATAAAAAAAAAAAACAAAAACAACAAATTATAATAAATTTATCCTTTATTCGTATAGTTTGAAATATCACATTATAATATTATAAATTCTGATAATTTTTGACAGTCAGAAAAAAAAACTGATTAATTGTATACTTTCTACTTTCAACAGCCGGGGAATGCATTCTATACTCATAATGTATTCATAATGTATTCATAATGAAGTACGTTGATTGTAGCGCACACACTATAATCTAAGAAGAAACAGAAATGTAATTGGCAGCCATGACAGTATTTTGTGTGTTAATGGCGGCCAGAACAACATTTAAGATCACCAAGACAGCTTTCTCAAATGATTTTGATTATTTTAAAACGAGAGCGTCGCTGTGCCTGACACTTTGTGCGACAGATATGCATTCCCTGAATGACTTTCAATGAATTTTTTTTAAATCTCTTCCAAATTATTGATTAAAATTTTACTATTGATAACCATGGTTGAAGAAAAGTGTAACTGATAAAAAAAACCACCTTTGGCGAAGAAACGCTGTTTGGTGCCGTAATAATAATAATAATGATAATAATGATTATTTTTAAAACTCGTCGATAACTATAATTGATCTAATTGTTAATGAATTAAAATGTCAATTTATTCATTTTGTAAATAATCGGATATCAAATGTTTGCATACATATTTCAAAATAAACTGACTGAAGCGACCTCTCATAGAGACATGTATAATATGATGGCGAAGGAGAAATACTTCGTGCCAAAGAAGCTCATATGGCCAAATAGTTACAACAACAACAACAACAACAACAACAACAACGCGGTCTACCTCTACCTCTTGGTTCATTCACTTCAGCATTCAAAATTACCTTTGGTGAACGATTCTCATTCATACGCTGTACATGACCAAATCAACTCAATCTTGACTTTCTAGCTAAATCACCTCAATCTTTTGAAGCTAAATCTGTTGAATCCACATTCAAATCCTCACGTATTTTCTCATTCCTAATTCTGTTCTTACATTGATTCCTACGTGACACACTCGAAATCATACGCAAAACTTTCACATCAGCCTTTACCAAACCATGAATTAAATTGTTCGAATCGATCCAGCTCTCACTACCATACATGATAGTTGGTCTGAAGATTGACTCATGAATCATCAACTTTGTCTCCTCACTCAACTCACGCTTATTGAAAACATCTGACCTAAGCTGTGCAACAATTTTATTACCATTCACTCTGCGATGTTCAAATTCATTATCCAGCTTGCCGTCTTCAGAGAAGATGCAGCCAAGATATTTGAATTGCGACCCCTGCTCAAGCACACCACCATTCAGAATACAATTTACTTGCTTCCGACTCTTCCTTATGAGCTGTTAATGGTCATTCCGAAGTTCGTAAAAGCCAATTCTAGATCGCTTATGCTGTTTTGTAGTTCTTGTTCTGAGCCACCAAAAATCACTAGGCCATCTGCGTATGCAAGCGCAGAAATAATGCTTCCCCCCACTACTACGTTACCCCTCAACTGAAAGTCACATTCGTTGAGGGATTCATTTCCTGTTACGCCATCTATATGAGTACGATGTGAAATTGAATGAATATCGAACAATATTCACACACATTAATTCTACTGTAAATACACAACTGTCAGTTTGAAATGGCTGGTTTCCAACGAAAGTTGGATATTTCACAATATTTTCTGCACACCAATACATATATATGTACATATAAAATGCGCAGAAAAAGTTGTGAAATGTCCAACTTTCGTTGTAAACCAGCTATTTCAAACTGACAGTTGTGTATTTGACAGTAGAATTTATGTGTGTGTTGTGAAAACAAATGCAATGTACAAATTTTATAAGTCGTGGCTCATTGAAAGCGATCTGCATCATATATACACTGAATTACACATTTTCCATTGTTCATTTGCTGTTGTCACCAATACAGCAGCAAATGAACAGTGGTATATGTTCTACGTACAACAATGAAAGTAAGTTGACACATTCCAACGAATGTTGGACATTTTTCTGTATTTGCTGTGAACATATATTTTACAACACAAGACTGGAAATATTTCCAATTTTTGAATGAGTGTGTATTAAAAAGCTGGGAAAATATAAAAATATTGAAAAGACAAGGAGGTTATGTTAACTGTCATTGCTACATGTATCGTTTATTTAAACTGCAGTATTTTTTTGATTTTTAAATAATTATTCGATTTATTTTCAATTATTTGTGATTTTCCAAAAAGTAATATTTTTTGTTGTTGTCAAAATCGAAATTGCATTGCTGTATCACTAGTATGTGTCAAGGTTTGACCTATTGTGGCCTCTCTCTGAAGTGCGAATTTTGTAAAAATCAAATATTTATTCAATGCATGAGACAAAGAGAGGAAAAAGTAAAAAAACTACTTGAATATTATGGATTGGCGAGTGAAGATGGGGAATTGTGAAACCAGATAATGATAATGATGAGCATCTGAAATTTTTCAATTATATTTTCAATGAAAATTCGCCATTTGCATTGTCATGTGAAGTTTGCAATTATAATATAAATAATAAAAGAAAAATTCATGCCGAATCGAATACGGAGCAATTCCATGATACATTTAGTGAAATAGATGATGACGACTCAGTGTATGTTGCTGGTAAAAACAGCACTAACAATGATCCGACTGAAAGTCATGCAGAGTTTAGTGAAAATAATGACATTGGAGATTCAAGGTTATTCAAAAATATTTGATCTCGGTTAAAGGTTTTGAAGAACTTAAATGAAGTACCAAAACCATTCAATGGAGTTTACATGATTCATATTTCAAGGTTTGTATATGGTACCAAGCCAGATTATGTAAAGAAAATTATCATTGAAAAGACCAAATTACTTGAAAATTCATTTTCCATTGAGATGTTAAATTTCCACAAACAAAGTTGAAATGCAGGCAAGTTTTTAAGTTAAATTTTGACTTTAACAGAGGAATTTTCAAAGATAATTTGTAATCCTGAAATTTGGGGTTCTGATTTCTGTGTGAAACTCTTTATAATGAAGGATAGAAAAAGGCATTAAAGGTGAATATGAACAAATCTCAATTGAGTAGCAAAAATAAAAAAACAAATGCTAAACAGAATAATTCTCGCAGAAATAATCCGTCTGTTTGTCAAAATAAGAGTGATAAAACCAAACGAAATGTTGGAAAATACAATGATAACCCTGAACAGAATCACTTCGTTAATTCTCATCGGAAATTTTATAACAATGTTCAAAATAACAATCGTTCACATTTTCTCATGTAATGTCAATGGTTTAAAAACTAAGATTCCTGAATTTTTTGCGAGTAATTGGAAATTTGTGTCAAAATATTTTACATATTGATGAGAATATTATTTTGGAACAAGTTTTGGAATTGCCGAATAATTTAATTTCTGGTCCTGATGGTTTATCAAATTTGTTTATTAAAAATTGTATTGACACATTAATTAAACCAATCACAATGTTATTGAAAAAATCACTTAAATCTGCTCATATTCCGAGTTTGTGGAAGTCTTCCTATGTAAAGCCAATTTATAAAAATGGTTCAAGGAATGATATTGAAAATTATAGTGGTGTTGCCTTACAAAATGAGATTCCTAAACTGATGGATTCAATAATGGCCAATCACCTTAATTTTCATTTAAAGATTTTAATTGATTCCAGCCAATTGATTCCAGTCAAATATTGAGTGAATTAAAGCCTCATAATCAAACTGATGCAGTCCACATTGATGTTGCTAAAGCTTTTGATTCAGTCAAAACGATGATTATCAAGAAAATTTGGTGTTTCGAAATCGACTTTTCAAAGCATTTTGAAGGTTGCTCAAGATGTGGCCGTGCTCTAAGTGACAAACGGAAAATTCATAAGGCCGAGTGCGACTTGTGAAACCATCGAATTTTACTGTTTCAACCAGGGTAATTATGAAAAGTTAAATTGGGTTGGAAATTTCAACTCCTCCAATCCATGTGGCTAGATCAACTTTGGCCAATTTTCGCGACCGTGGAATCAATCTTTTTGACGTTGCCCGGCGAAATCCCCAAATATGAACATTATTGAGAACGTTTGGTCGATTTTAGCACGTGAGGTCTACAAAGAAGGTCTGCAATACAACTTTGAAGATGACCATCGAGGCGGTGTGGCAAAACATTCCACAAGAAATAATCCAGTCGCTGTATGACAGTCTTCCGCGTCGAATCATCGTATTACCCGATACCAAAGGCAAATGGACCAAGTATTGATCGAGATTTGCAAGAAAAATTTAATTATTCTTTTAAAAACAGTGGATGCGGCTAAAATTATTCCCCACTTTTTGAATGCAACAACAACAACAACAACAACAATCATTTAAAGACCATTATTGCCCTTCAGCGTCTGGTCTATTTTGTAATGGCAGCCCCTTAACTTTTTGAATGCGAAAAATGAAAATAATTTTAACCTAATATTTTTGTGATGTATGCGGTAAGATGTAACAATAAAACTGTATAAAAAAATCTGAACTAAGTCTTTCAATTTACTAGTTTTTTTGGGAAAAAGTCTGTGCGGCTTAAATTATTTCCCCCGGTGTATCTAGATAAATCTTGTAAATTCTACGTCAATACAAATATTGCACGAAATGTGTGTTATTCAGTGAAACGTATCATGTACCTCAACGTGCGGTACTTCAGATTCTAATAAGATATTCTTGAATTTGTGCCACATATTGTATTACAATGAGAGTAACAATCCGTGCAATAAATTATAACAAGACAGCTCAACGCACGTCATACTCTATGCATTATGACACACAGTGCATTATGAAATATTATATTTTTTATTATCGAATATGATGTATTTATGAGTGATAAGTTCAGCTAGTAGAAGAGCTAAAATTTTGTTTTGCAAAGGGATCTTGAGTTCGTACATTGATTCACTCTAAGCAAATAATAAATGGCCTTTATTTCATTCCTAGTTTATGATGTAAGGATCACTTGAAACAAAAAAGAAAACTAATCGCAACCATTTCAGACAAATGATTGGAAGAACAAAGAAAAAACGCAACCTCAGCGTTCCACTGATTGCTCTGTTTGGTTTTGATAAAAACGTCAGAGAAATCGCCTTACATTTTTAAAATGTTTGAAATTGTTAAGCTCAAATTATGATACAAAGGCTAAGTGTGGAAAGGAAAGTTTTAATTAGGATCGTATAAAAAAACATTATACAGATATGCAACTTTTAGCCTTTTTTAAATTACAAATTTTTATGATTTGTCGTCAGAATATGTTTCACACGATACATGCATGCTATCATTGGTATGAACGAATATAGTGGTACAATCATAATAAGAATGAATTTAGTATATTCGAAAGCATGACCATAGTCTTCAATACGTTACAATTGAATGGAGTATATGAATTCGCTACAACAGAAGGTGGCAAATTTTCGTGTAGTTTTACAAACAAACACTTCTTCTTATTTGTATGCAATTTGACAGCACAGTACGGTATGATTGTATTAAATACCGTTTGAAATATCATCATGCGTCGATATATGCGCCACATGTGTACACACTGGGTGAGTGGGTCGGTGCGAGACCCGTTACATAGTTTAGTATTACCCTTGATCACGGCGGTATGTTTGGTTTGATTATGTGTGATTACTGATTGTCTTCCATAGTGGTCATTGATTTTCTTCATTGAATTCATGATTTTCTTCAATTTTTATGTCGTTATCTGAAAACATTGCTAAATGGTAAAATTTGAATCAAATTCGAATTTGTCACACCAAAAAATCCTTCACTACACCAGCGTTTCTGACATTTCCATTTTAAACAATGTAAAATGAAATGTCTTACATTTTCAGAGCGCCGCCTATGAGATTTTTCTGAAAACATACATATATGAAACTATGTTGTGACAACGATTGAAAAGAAATGTGTTTTTTGTTTATATTTTATCGTACATATATTAAGCAAGCCATTTCAATTTCCAAATAGCATTATGAATATAATTTCAGTTGTTCCAATTATTCCTTAACATGTATTCAATAAACATTTTTTATCATTTGTACATATTTAGTTAAATGTTTGTATAATTATTGAGCAATCATGAGTTTGGAATATGTTTTTGTGCTTTTTAAGTGTAGTTCAGTGCTAGATTTTTTATATAATTGATATTCAAAATATTAATTTACAAAACAATAACAACGTTTGCGATAATGTGTATACCATAGTCAGATAGAAGTTACAAAGTGACACAATAAGAATTAAAAACGGATCCGTTAAATGGATCGTAATTTTACATTTGAAAAGCTATAAGCCCATTTTTATGCTAGGATAGATATTCTATGCTGGCATAGATGGAAGACGATGCGGCACGCATACGGTAGACGTGCCTGATAGCAAACCAAACAGTTTTGCCGATTCACATAGATACCAATGTATATTTGACAATATAAAAAAAAGCTCATAGTTGGCGCTCAATGCCTAATATTTTTATGCTTCCAAGGGATGCCCCACTACACAATTTCAGTGTTTAAAATATGAGCAGAAAAAGAAATTTTATTTCATCTGAAAATCATCTCCGTTCAGACTCAATTTTTTGAATTAATGCATGGCGATGAAACGAAGTGCACGTAGTGCCTACTACGCGTCCGTTTGTACCACTGAGAACACATATTTGTGCTACCGACAGCACATTAGGGCGCGTAGTATGCACTACGTACACCTCGTTTCATCGCCTTGAATTGATGTATGAAATAATGATTACACCTAAGAGTAGACACGAGCAAAAAGGAATGAATACCAATAAATCTCTGTGTATCTATCTTTGCAATAAAATAAATATAAACTTAACATGATGGATCTGTCAAATCATAGTGAATCTGAGTTAATCTCAATGAATCGCTGTAAATCTTTGTATCATGTATCTTTTTAATAAGAGTAAATCCAAAAGAATCTTCGGACCGTATCCACCTCCTAGGATCACACATAATCAAATCAAACATACCGCCATAACCAATACCAAACAAATTTACTATGCCACGAATCTCACACCGAGAAAAAATGAGAGTTTGACTCACAGTGTATTGCTAATTTATTTTTTAAATATTCATATTTTTGAAAGAAAACTTACAGAGCTGCACCCATTTTTAAAACCAATATTTGAAGGCAGAGTTGAAGATTTCATTCCAAATTTTGGAGTGGAACGAATTGTATGAATTGCTGAATTCCCATAATGTAGTTTCAAATGAACATGAAATAAATAAAAAAATATTAAATTAAAATAAAATAAAATAAAACAAATTCTAAAGAAAGTATAAATGTATTAGACCAAGAGCTGTTGAACAAGAGAGTAATCTTTTGATTTGCATGGCATATAATGCTAATATATATGTATTTTGAAGTGAATAATCGAAATAAAAATGTACTTTGCAATTAGGTAATGGATAACAGCTAACGAATTACGTAAACTATCGCGATTTTAGTGAGCTCACTATTTATTTGAGTTATCTGGCAGAAAACTCTAATATAGATAGAATATATCATCACAATGCCAAAAAAAAAAAAATTTCATCCAAAAATTAATTGCACTAAATGAAATCCGCGCACTTGAACTCAATTATTGATCTCCCTATTGATATATTCGACAATTGTTAAATCGTGATCTCTTTGTAATATTTTTGTTATATATTCAGCCAGTTATTGGCGGTGCAATAAATAAATAAATAAAAAATAAATAAATAAATTCACTTCAAAATATATATATATTAGCATTATCTGCCATGCAAATCAAAAAGTGACTCTCTTGTTCAACAGCTCTCGGTCTATATATCTAATTATCTAAACTAAAATAGTGAAAAGAATCCTGGTCAAAATACAGATAGAGATAACTTATTGAAATGGAACAATAGTCAACTTTTTGTTCATTTTATTGGTACAAAACTGTCGCAAATTGTATTTAACAAATCTTACAATTCAGTGGGTGATTGAAAGGTAAAAAATATGATTCATGACAATATCAGACATTTTGTATATACAAATATTCCTCATTGGGTATGTATTTGGCTGTCCAAAAATAATAAACCTGAAGAATCAAAGAAGTAAATTGAGAATAATATCGTTAAAATAATATTTTGGTGAAAAAAATATGATATGAAATGGCTTTGTTAGCTTCTACGCCGAGAAAATAACTTTTGTGACAAAATACCTAACCTCAAACTTTAGGAATTGAATTCAATTGACGTTATGAAACGATATGAAAATGAAAATAATATAGAAAACATTTAAAATAGGTTTTATTGTTCAACGGAAAAAAAAAAACATTGAATGAAACACGTTTTTTTTATTTATTTAGAAACTGTTAAATTCTGAATAGTATTAACAAATCTTTGCAATTGATATTCACACTTCCCGAAACAAAAAATGAATTTTATTATTACTCTTCGTATATATAGAAACGAACCATTAGAATGGTTCACATTGTATTGTTTATGAATGTTCACATATCTGAAGTACATTTCAAAACGTCAAATGTAAATACAAACTTCGTTGTTTTAACTGTTTTCTTAATTTACAGTAGATTTTCATCTAATTTAGGAATCTCATTTAATTTTATTTTATTTTATTTCATCGAAATATGAATAATGTGTATCATATTTGAATTTGTGCATGGAGAAATTTTTTCAAAGCAGTGTCATTATGTTCATGTTCTTGATAAAAAAAACAATCAAAGTGAAATGGTTTCATATCAGTATATCAATAAAGAATAAAACGACGAGATAAAATGATTCTCATCTGTGACAAATAAACGGTGGATGTTATTATGAATAGTGTTTTACTTTGTGATCATGGCTAATCTCTTTATTTCAAATATATCATTCAATGGATTCTTTGTGATCGTTTGCAAATTTTTGATTGCCTTAGAAAATCTATAGCAGGCGACCATTTGCTTATGAACAGTCACATTGATGCATACATACAATGCATTCTTTTCAAAGGAATAAAAATTATCCAGTGGTATTTCAAAATGTGTTCGATTCGATGTAGATTTGTTACTGTTAGTTTTCGGTAAAACTCGCCTCAAATCATCAAAATTTCACAAATCACTATCATTCGGAGATGTGATTTTGGCCAAGTCAGTCGCTTAGATTAAATTAAATCAAATTTTCTTGTGATTTACAGTAAATTCATTCCTTTTTTTTGATTTTCAATTGGAATTGAATTATTTGCGAGAGTGGCAAATCGAATGGAGTGATTTAGTGAACGGTATTTTTGTGTGCTTTTCTTCAGTTGATTTTTTTTGGGAATTATTTAACAATTGCAAAAAATTCTCATGGAAATTGTGTTTCATTTTTGTTGATGATCGATTTATGTGGATTCAATTCTGTGCCAATTTCTCCCTAATTGTGCTAATTATTTATTTGTTACTTTTTTTTTGTGATAGCAATGGTGTGGACAAAGAGAGTGGATGAAAACAACGTTTACCCAAGTGTCAAGTTGACTCTCGGATCGGTAATCCAGGAGGAATATCGTCAGCCACTCATCAATGCCATCTCCCGAATGAGCATTCAGGCCACTTGGATGGCATTTTTAGCAACGACGTTATTCCTCTATAAGGTGATTTTTTACTTATTTTTTTTTTTTTTTATTGTTTTGAAACACTGAACGATCAATTCGGTTTATCGATATTTATGAATGATTTTTTTATTTAAAGGTCAATGAAGCCGTAGACAATGGTGATGATGCATTTTTCGACAATGAAGGTGAAGAATTCATCAAAAAATGCTTTGAAGGCGTACTCGCTCACAACCAGAATCATCCCTACTATGTTGATCAGATTGGGTTCAAACAAATGGTCAGAAATTTGTTGGGGAATTTCTTTCAGTGGCCAACTAACTCTCATTTTTCCAATGCGTTTAAAGAATTGATCAAGCAATACATCACCAACGTTAAAACAAATCTGGAAACGCATTGTGAAAGTCGCTTAAAGGAATTTTTTAAAATGAGAGTTTATGAATTGAACGATATGATTTTACGACGAAATGCCCCGAATCCAGTTCTGTTTGGTGATAATGACATCAAAAATGCATTGAAGTATTCATATGATCGCAGAGATACAACTGGCGGAGACATCGGCGCTCAACAAAGGTAGGGAGTGTTATTGGATGAACTTCGTAACATTGGAGCACCTGATGACTGTAATATCCCACATTTCGTTACCAATGACTGGTTTTCATCAATTCGAATGTGGGTCAATATTCAGAGAGACATTCACTACTTCAATCTGTCGTATGCCAACTTGTGACGTAGTTGGTCTTTCTTCAAGAAAGCTCCTCTGAATGTGACGCGGCCAACTGCGGCCAACACTACCAGAGCCACCAAATATGTACAACTTCGCGGTGATTCCAATGTGCTCATTTAAACGTCGTCACATCCACATCGATACCACAACATTGTACAACATTCTCTGTGGCATCAAAAAAGCACCACACAAATTTGGCAAATTGCTTAAAAGTGGGAAAGTCCAAGAAATATTTATCAAACAGAACGAATTTCTTTGGAACAAAATCGGTAGTTGGAGTTTATACTTAGACATGGATAAAATCAGCAGCCTTGTCAAGTATAAGAAGACATTCGGAAATTCAATCGTAACAGATGGTATATCCTGTTCGGTTTTGTATGACATGCCAAAAACACCACCCGTCGAAGTGAATGATGAAGAAGTGATTCGCAGATATTTTGCAGGCGATTTTTTTTACGAACCTGGAATGCCACCGTAAGACGCAACATTCGTAACGACGAAGAGGTTACTTTCAATTTGTTATTTAATTTTTTTTTTTTGTTTTGTTTTTTATTTTCGTTTTTTTGCCCTTTTTTTGTTTACCGTTTTTTCTTCTTTTTTCTCTCTTTTCATTGTCAGACCAATTTCCGAATATCATCAAAGCGATACCATAACGATGCAAAAAAGGGCATACGCAATAACAAGGCCGAGAAAATTACTCGATTATACACGTTTGAAGAACAAACAGATCGCAATAAT
This sequence comes from Resseliella maxima, assembly GCA_029041755.1. Lineage (NCBI taxonomy): Eukaryota > Metazoa > Arthropoda > Insecta > Diptera > Cecidomyiidae > Resseliella > Resseliella maxima. The sequence goes on from JAQOWM010000850.1 coordinate 60,624, forward strand.
GTTGCCGAATCAATCGGAGTGATGCCATCGCCACAGAACACATCATGGAGACATTACATCGCACATCGGCTCCGTATGTCGATGAATGGCATAGAAACGTTCACACAAAGCAGCTATGCACGTCTTAGTCTCGACAAACACATGGAATCACATCGAGCCATTGATAAAATTGCCAAGAAGCTAGTAGGCAATAAACCATCCATCATTTATATCGGAGGTGGTCAAATAGCTCCAAATTCACCGATTTCGATTCGAAAACATGTACGATGCCCAGGCACACGAAAACTTATTGGTGCATTCAAAAAACTGAATAATTGCGTAATTAGAATGGTTGACGAATATAACACATCCCAACACTGTGGAATATGTTTTCAACGATTCCCGTTATGGTCGAAACCAAAACGTTTCAAAAAGTGTGAGAATTGCGTTCCAAACGCAATAGTGGGATTACCGCCAACAATCGTGACGAATGTGAGCCATCGTGTATTGCAAATGAAAGGTACGATCAAGCGAATTTGACAAGATATGGCAGAGCAAGGAAACGCAATTGCAACCGTTCTAACCGGAAATAATACAGGACGATTGGTGTCAAAAAATCAACGTATTTCCAAAAACTGGCAACCAAATCCTGTTAATGATGGAATAAACGACGCTGCAGTGCAACCAAATGGGCTCAAAACAGTATGGCACCGTAATATATTAGCTGCAAATCTGATATTGTACAAAGGTAGGTCTTCGTTTTTTCAAGTGCTGCTGTTTTCTGATTCGAATCTTTTTAAAAATCAAAAATAGTGTCTTATTTATTAATCTCAATTTGTGTTTTTCTTTTTATTTCCTTATAAAGGTCGTTGTAAACTGTTTGGTTTGCCGATACATGCAGCACTGGTGAGACCACGACGCAATGAAGGAATTCCAGTTTAAAGTCATCACAAGCACCATTCCAATTCAAATCAAACATATCATTTTAAGAATTAGTTTTTAACGATAGAATTTAATGATCGTTACTTCGCTAGCCTTGGACTTAGTGGGCTAGCTTGTCAGTACATAGGATCCGTCATAATTATGATATGGTCTACAATATGATCAACATCTTTTTCAATCGGTTCGACATTAATCACCTATTGATGAAGATGTTTTTCAAATGCATCATATTATGGTAAGTAAATATCGTTTATTAATTAAAATAGCTCAAACCGAATTATATTCATGGCTATTAACTATTAGTTAACACACTGAGAAAACTACTTCTGTAATATCAAAAGTGTGCCATAACTGTTTTATTCACTTTTTTGACTTGCAATTTTATCTACTTATTTAATTGAAAAAAAAAAATTATGTTAAATGAATGTTTTCAACGAAATACCCAATTCACTTAATTTATTGTGATTTTCTGATATTCTGGTATAATTGTCATATTTCAAAAAGTAATTGTATTTTCATTAAAGCATTGACGTTATTTTTTTATTATTCATAACGTCAATTGAATTCAATTCCTAAAGTTTGTGGTTAGGTATTTTGTCACAAAAGTTATTTTCTCGGCGTAGAAGCTAACAAAGCCATTTCATATCATATTTTTTTCACCAAAATAATTTTAACGATATTATTCTCAATTTATTTCTTTGATTCTTCAGGTTTGATATTTTTGGACACCCTAGTTTGTATTTGGCTGTTTCATCATATCATTTATTATTATTGACTTTTTTCTTCATTTTTTTCAAAAAATAAAATTGAAATATATTATATAATTTCTTGAAATAATAATAAATTCTAAAAAGCAAAATAGAAATTTGATTAACTTTAACACAAACAAGTGCATCCCGTAGTTTTGATACTGGTGGTGACACAACACACTACGTGCTCAAAACACAAATGTCAACTTGAATTCTGATAGAAGCGTTCAAATATGCGCAGTATAACCTGAACAAATTTTTCAGTTTAATCTTGATATATGCAAAGAATAGAGTTGCGCCATTGAAGCACACTAAAAACGCATTCACATTTCCTCAATTTGAGCTCTGTATGGCACATTTGCAAGCCAAATAAATTCGAAAATTAATGAATACCACAGAAATGAATTATGACAAAATTTTTTTATGGTCAGATTCTAAAATTGTTATTGATTGGATTCATGGAAACCCCAAACGATATAAAACATTTGTAGCAAATAAAGTTTGTTCAATAGAAAAATTAGTGGGTACTGAACATTGGCATCATGTCCCAACAGAACACAATTCAGCGTGTCATCGCGTACGTTTTGCGATCACGAAACGGGGGTCTAATTACCACAGCTGAATTAAAATTCTCAGAAATTTCAATTGTAAAAATTAATCAAAACAAAACATTATGAAATTTCAAGCTTGAAAAAAATCGTCCGATTGATAAATCAAGCAATATCATTCAATTAGGTCCCTTTTTAGACAAAGATGGTATTTTGCGCGTCGGTGACATATTGAGTAGAGCCGATTTACCATTTAAAAGCAAGCACCAAGCATTTTTACCAAAAAACAATCCATTCACAACATTGATAATTCGATATTATCATTATTTGTGCCTTCACGTCGGTCCAAGATGCACTGAAGCAATAATTCATCAAACATCTTGGACAATTAATTCTCAAACAGAAATCAAAAAGGTGATTTCAAAATGCGTGATTTGTTTTCGGCAGAATCCAAAAACATTAACGTAAAGGATGGCAGATTTACCATCTCATAGAGTGAACATTCAAGAAAAGCCATTCACTAATGTGGCGATTGATTTCACTAGTGCTATGAATTATAAATTTTCAAAGGGCCGGCGTGGAAAAATTGCCAAAGCTTACATTTGTATTTTTGTGTGTATAGCAATCAAGATAATTCATCTTGAATTGGTAACAGATATGACAGCAAACGCGTTTATAGCTGCATTTCGTCGATTGGTTGCTCGTCATGGAATGGTGAAAAACATGTAATCACATAACGGGACTAACTTCGTTCGAGCAGATAAAGACTTGCAACGTTTTCTTGAACTTCAAAAAGATGAACTTGCAAATGAACTTTCATCAAGGGGCACGACTTGGCATTTTTCACCAGCTGGTGCACCACGCTTTAATGGTTTGGCTGAGGCTGCTGTTAAAACAATCAAAATGCATTTAATAAAAACAATGGGTCAGACAGCATTTACATTTGAGGAGCTATGCACTCTTTTGTATCAAATCGAGGCATGCGCAAACTCTAGACCGCAATGTCTTCAGACCCAAATGATATTGAAAGCTATACTCATGGACATTTTTTAATTGGTACTTCTTTACTTGCTCTACCTGATGAACATTTTTTTGAGGCAAACGTGAATTGGTTATCGCGTTGGCAACTAATTCAAAATATTAATAAAAAGATGTGGAAAAGATTCAAAACAGAATATCTATTTTGTTTTAGTAAGAGACGAGAACACTCCACCGTGCCAATGGCCTCTTGCTCGTATTTTAGATGTTCATAAGGGAGACGATAATTTGACTCGTATCGTTACATTGAAAATGCGTGATAATGTAACTAAACGTCCAATAACAAAAATATATCCTTTGCCAATTAAAACCTATATACTGACGACAAAATTAGCTCGAGTTCGAGCAAATGAAAAGGGCAAGAAAAGCAAATTTAATATCATTCCAGTGATAATTGCATTTCTTGCAGTTTTTACGCCCACGTTTACTCAAGTGAATGCGGCACAAACATATAATTTAACCACATTCGAACAACCACCGAGATTATATTTTCAGAAATATTCATTGGCTCGCTTTAATTATTCAAACTGGAATTCAATTGTTTTTATTAATTTAACATATTTTTTTTACGACGCGATATTGATGAAAACAAATCAATTGGATTTAGAGAATTTATGTTAGAAACGAATGTCCGGTAGGGGGGCATGTGATAGCATTGTTAGGCTTATAAAAAATAGGCTTACTGACATCAACGATAAAAATCAATTGATGTTTAGTTTCAAAGAGCACAGAGCTAAAAGGGTTGTTCTTGATATTGTTGGTGATATTGCTGGTGACTTATTTGGCATTTTAGGCTCACGATTTGCTCGGCAATACGTCAATAATATTTCGGGTCTTGAGAGCAATCAAGAACATTTAATGTCTCTTTTAAAGAATCATACATCAGTTTTGAATTCGACAATTAATATAATTCAGAAAGATGAGAATGAAATTATATTGCAACGAGACAATATTTTGGCTTTGGCTGCCACTGTTAAAAACAACGCTGATCAGCAGCAGGCCATTGACAATTTTCACATGATTTCATCATATATTTTTCACTTGATTACTGATTATGAGAGACAACAGTATATTTTATTGGACATTCTGAGTGAAGCCAACGAAAATCATATCGACTTTAATGGATAAAAGGAAAAGTGTCATAAAAAAACCCGAAAAGTGTCATAAAAACCCGAAAAGTTAAAAACCCCCAAAAAGTGTCATCCACATCGGGTGAAGGAGCAATTGATTTTGATTAAAAAAACATATTTCTGATGATTTATCACCTCCAGAAGAAACGGATTTTTATAAATTAACAAACATCACGCCATTTGTAACGGAAAATAATTTATTTTTTCGAATCGCAATTCCGCTAATAAACGACGAAAAGTTTCAAATGTATAAAATTTATCCAATTCCTTTCAAAATTGAAAATCAGACATACAAAATCAAAACAAAATTCATTACTTTGATTTTATTTCTTAACAGACAAAAATATCAATTAATTCTTGAACGGGGTAATTTGTTTTGCAAACAGTCAAAGCCTCACAAAAACATTTATTTCTCGCCGCGGGAATGGCTTCTTAGCCAGAATCTTTGGGCACCATGTGTGTGGACTTTGTTTGATCATCGCACTTACGCACCATGCGATTATAATGCGGTGCAAAACAAAAACTATTGGATCGAGCTAGATGAATCCATTAAATGGTTATATTTTATCCATTCTATCCATTCCACAATGGAAATCATTACCGTAAGTGATGAGCATGTTAGTCGTCATACATTATCTGGCAGGGGAATTTTGAAATTGCAGTCCCATTGCACATTTCGTGACATTGAGCACGAGCTCATTTCAACGTCCGAATTACAAAATTCTTCTAATGATTTCCTGGTGGCAAATTTGAATTTAAATGTGTCACGCATTCGAATTGAACAAAGTCAGAATGCTAGTCTCGTAATGAGAAATTTTGTTAAATCGGATTTTGACGGAAATCATTTCCACACTCGATTCGGTAAATAAACAGTCATATCTGAACCATGAAGTTAACTTCCACTACTATCATCATTATGCAATGACATATTTATCGTTTATATTTATCTTGGTATTACTTGTTCTATTCATTCGTCGTAAATCAATAAATAGACAATTGCGGAAGTCGATTTCGGTGCCACAATTACCAAATACGTAGAATGATCAACGTCGAAATTCGGACTCAGCAATTGAGGCCGCTCAAAATGTTCACGAATGAACATGATTGAATATTCCACGAATTATATAAAGTGACCGAATTATGATTATGATTCTGACACATTTTATCATATGCTTATGTTTCGTTTCGTTTAATTGAACTAGTTTCAATTGTTTATTATTTTGTTATTATTTTGTTATTATTTTTTGTTACATTTTATTATTCATATTTGTTCATGTTAGTTATAAGTTATCATTCAATTAATAAAGAGTTAGTTATTCGCAAAGCGTTAAACAAAGCAATTCATTTGTATCATTTACGCCGATCAACAGCAATGGTTGCTTTTTATATGCGAGACAATCCAGATCAACGAGATTTATATGATTTCCAAAAAAACATTATCTGAGTGAAGGTTTTTAGAAAATACATTTTGCAAATCGTAGTTTTTAGAAAAATTACCACCTCAGCACTGGATATCATTTTCCAGTCATTGCAAGCTTTGCTCAACTTCTATAATTTTTCAAAAAACTGCAATTTCCAAATGATATTTTCTAAAAACCATCACACAGATAATGTTTTTTAGAAAATCATAAAAATCTCGTTTATCTGAATTGTCTTGCCTATACAAAGCAACCATTGCTGTTACTCGGAGCAGACATTCGAACTTTTTTATAACGCTCGGCCGAAACATATTGTACAATTTAACATGCAACCTTCCAAATGTAATTTTTATTCTTTCGCGAATTTTCTCGCGAGGAATTTTTTTTTAATAAATATAAATTATATATTTCAAATCTACAAGCTTTATTTATGTAAAATATGCATCTAGATTTTTGTTTTGCGATATGATGAAACAGTCTAATATGTATTCTGTATTATATATATGTATTCTAATTAGAGATACTAATTTCTAAATAATGGAAAAAATTAATAGACAAGCTAGCAAGGTTTTAAATAAAATAAACGTTTTTATGAGAAGATTTTTCTGTTTTAAAATTCTGAAACTTATATTTTATGGATTATTATGTAGAACATAGCTTTGCATATGTTAATGTGTTCGAATTCGTTTTTCCCTTCAATAAAGTAATTCTTCTTCGCTTTTAGCATGTACGATGTAAGAATGTATTATACATTCCTTTATAAGAGGTCGCTTTTGTCAGTTTATTTTTAAATTTGTATGGAAAAATAGTGCTAAGTTAAAACAATACAGTTATTTGTTTTTATTTTAGTTCATGAAAAATGCTGAATAGTAACCAAGAATAACTGAACCGATGAGAATAAAAACAGCTTTTTGAATTTTCTCTAATCAGAATCTGAATTTTTCCAATTCTTGGGTAGTATTGTGTACCATAATGGTACCAGAGATGGCAACGAACACAAACAAACAAAAGAAAAACGCATGTTTGTGCGTTCGTTAGTGAGAAAACCATGAAAAATTTGACGAACGTTCGACAGTTTTTCATAAATTTTTCGTCCGTAAAAAAAATTCACATAAACTAACGAAAGTTCGAAATATTTCTGGAAAATTTCGCACGAACGAACAAACAAAAAATTGTTCGTTGCCACCTCTGAATGGTACTACAATTTCATTCGATCTTATCGAAATGCAATAATGCCCATTCCCTCTCATCATAGTGACTGATAAATCATCATCTCACATTATCTTTTTCACAATTATGTGAATTTACTCTGTGTATAAAGTTCAATTTGATAAGCTGTTTTTATTCTTATCGGTTCAACTAAAACAAGGTAACAAAGAAATTCTGACTATAACTAAATAACGATTTTTTTTAAAATTGCACAAAGCATTGCTGAAGACAGTATATTATATCGCGTGAAATACTAGTATTTAGAGTTACTTACCATTATAACTAGGAGTTGTTCCGAGGGATCGTCCAACTGATCCTCGATAGCTAGTTGAACGATCAAATGTAGCGTCATCGTCATAGAATGGCTTTTGGTGATCCAATTGCCGGGAAGGTGAAGCTCCTATAGTTACAATTTCATATTAAATTTCTATTTACCCCTGGTAAATTTTCAGATGATGTCATTGCTTCATACCTATTGGTGACTCATATCTCAAACGATACATAAGCTCTTTGGATGCTGAAGGAGTTCGTGATGCATTTCTAGGATCAATATGTTGCTGCTTCCATTTTCTGTACTTCGCATGTTCCTTCAAATCTTTTAAGATTACTGCCCCCATTCCTGATTTCAGCTTCTTTAATTCCTCTTCCTCTCTTTTAAGATGTCTAATTGAAAGATTGACACTGTATTAATATTTTTCAGTCTGAGAACTTCAGTATTTGAGAAATATGTAAGTTTTCAATTTATAATTTATAATTTACGAAACAACCATATTTTATTTTTTCCAGGCGTTGCTGAACTTAGTATTGCTGACAGAGCAACAATAAGTAACATGTGTCCAGAATATGGTGCAACAGTTGGATATTTTCCAATAGATGAAAATTCAATAAATTATCTTCGACAAACAAATAGAACACCGGAAAAAATTGACTTAATACAGAAGTACCTTCAACTGACTTCTCAAATGAGGAAATTTAATGATCAATCTCAAGATCCACATTTCACAAAGGTTGTCACCTTAGATTTATCTTCAGTTGTCACATCGATATCCGGACCAAAACGACCACACGATCGAATTGCGTTTAAAGAAGTTCAACATGATTTTAGAGCATGTCTAACAAATAAGATTGGCTTCAAGTGATTTGAACTCAGTTCATCTGCACTTCATGCGATGGGAACTTTTTGTTGGAGTGATGGTAAAACGTACACAATAAAACACGGTAGTGTTGTTATTGCCGCCATAACATCATGTACAAATACAAGCAATCCATCAGTAATGTTGGGAGCCGGATTACTTGCACGAAAAGCCGTCGAAGCCGGATTGGTTGTTAAACCTTATATAAAAACTTCTTTATCACCAGGTTCCGGAGTTGTAACATACTATTTGCAAGCATCTAACGTCATTCAACCACTTCAAAAACTTGGTTTTGACATTGTTGGATATGGATGTATGACCTGTATTGGAAATTCTGGACCACTGAATGATAACATAATCAATACTATTGAACAAAATCAACTAGTTTGCTGCAGTGTATTATCGGGAAATCGAAATTTTGAGGGTAGAATCCACCCTTTCTGCAAATTTTCTGGCAAGTCCGCTTCTTGTAATTGCCTATGCCATTGCTGGAAGGATTGATATTGATTTTGAAACTGAACCTTTGGGTGTAAGTGACACAGGAAAACCAATTTACTTGAGTGAAATTTGGCCTTCGCGGAAAGAAATTCAAAATATTGAGAATGAATTTGTTATACCAGCTATGTTTGCGGAAGTCTATAATAAAATTGAACTAGGATCACATTCTTGGCAGTCTCTTGATTTCCCAAATGGTGATTTATATCCATGGGATGAAAAATCCACTTACTGAAATATTAGGACTGAATGGTTTTGAGATATATAATATTTCAATACCACAAGATTGCACACCGGGGCAAAAAATTAAAGTTGATGTTGACGGTGAAAGAGAGTTCGAGGTGATTTTGAGATTTACAAAAGTTGATATCACTTATTATTATTTCACACGGTGGAAATATTTTTAAAGTTTTTTTTTATAAATTATATTTTGAATAAAGCAAGATGTTTCATAATATTTCTTTAAATAAATTACTTTTCAATGCCCTATTTATCTTAAAAGTAAAATGAATAAAATAATTGAAAATAATTCAGTAGCAATATGAAGTAAACACAAGTTCTTAAGTAAACATATGTATGTATAAGACATACTCATCTTGTGTATTCGTTTCAGTATTGGCTTGGTCAACTTCATCTTCATCGTCTGATACTGGGACACCTTTATAAGAATCTGATAATCGACGGCGACGTTCAGGGTCTGTATATGGATATGGGGGCGCTGGAAAATCATCTCGTTCAATCTTAGCTTTTTCTCCAGGTGGGGGTTTTTTGGCAGCTGGATAATGTGATAGCTCAATTGGCTCTTCATTGTTCATAGCTGGACTCTTTGGTCTAGGTGTTTCAGAACGAATTGAGTCTACTAAAACTTTCATAGCACTTTTATTTCTGGATGATGGTCTAGATGGTGGACGACTACCAGCTTGAGACCCCCCCATATTGCTGGGTCTATGGAAATGTGGTGACACAGGTGCTTTATCATATGGATCAACAGGTTTCTTCAAGTAATGTGGCTCATCAGTCAAATAGCTGTATGTGTAAATACGCGAAATATCATCGTATCCATAGCTGCCGTATTCTCTTAACATCAAACCAGGACTCAAAGTTCGGTACTAAATGAGATGGAAAAAAAGAATAAATGTAAGAATTGAAAAATAGTAAATATTCAATCTTTAGATTCAGTATAACTTTCGTATGTCGTAAAAGCAAAACTATAAATTTATTTGAGAACATTAGTTTCTTTATTTCAATTGCTATTTTCTATGAATCAGGTTGGGAACATTTTCTGAAATTGTCACGCTCCCATATTAGATTTTTGCATATAGTTTTCCCAAAGTTTTTGAATGTCAAATTGAATGTTTCCGTGGAGAATGTATATAATCATTATATGATTTCCGAAAATATGAGCACGACACAACATTGGAATGTTTAGTTGTGGACTTAGAATTTAAAATTTCATGTAAGAATTCCCATGTTGTACATCGACAGTAATATTTGAAAATGAAAAAAAATCATAAATTTTTTTTTCAAATCTAATGTAGCATTTTGTGTATCCTGTCGAACTGCAATAATTCCTATTCGTTCTCGTTATAATAGTGATTGATTAATCATCACCTCACACTATCTCTTTCACTTTTATGTGAATTAACTTTGTGTATGAGTTTCTGCTTACATTCCATTCTATTATTCATTGTTAAATTCAATACACAAAATTCTTTTTGATGCTCAAAAAATATCATCGCTGTATGATCTTAGCGATAACGCAGAAAATAGTTTTGCTTGTTTGACCTACTTACTCTTCTGCTAGAATTCGGACTGTACATTGAACCATTCAAACTAGGTGTTCTTGAACGCAATGAAAACTGCAAATTAAAAAGAAATAAACAAAAAACACAGCACACAAATTTAAATCCAAAAAATACTCTAAATCAGTTTAAAATTTCTAAAATTAAATTAAATTGAAAAAATATATGAGTAAAAATTAACAATTTAAAAAAGAACAAGCGTACATATTAAAAAAAAAACAAAATGATCGTGCACTTGAGATAAGGAATTGTTCACGTTGTTAGATCAGGCAAAATTTTTTTAGGAATAATACGCCACTGAAATTGAATGATTAGTTACCTGCATTTCGCTAATAACACTATTGCTTAATCGGTCGCATTCAGTGTCTGTATTATTTCCGTTAACTGGATTTCCACCTAGCACTGTACTCCCATCTAGTAATCCTCCTAGTTCACTGGATGGGCAAGGGCCACATCGCGGATGCCATACTAAAAATAATAATAATATATATTATTATTATTATTATTATTATTATTATTATTATTATTATTATTATTATTATTATTATTATTATTATTATTATTATTATTATTATTATTATTATTATTATTAGTGCCAATAGATTTTAAAGGATTTCATTCGATTTTTTTTCGTATGCAGCCAAAACATGCGTTTGGACATCAAAGATTACTCCGGGGCTAGAAGAATGTTCCTCGAAATTTTTAGCATGACGTTTGCAAAAAGTCAAGGACATTTTGTAGCCCAGAAAATCAACTTTTTCAGTTTTTTGTAAATTTTGTTGACATTATTGTCCGAATTTGGCTGATATCAATATGTTATTATTAGCAAAGAGTATTTCGAACTTTTTTATGAGTTTCCATCACATTTTAATGGTTCATATCGATCCTATCCCAGAAAATATGGAAAATTCCCATTTTTCAGAAGGACGATTGGTGCGCCCTCTATACTTCCAAATCGCCATGATCAAAATAAGTTTATTTTTGCTTGCGGTAGTATAGAAGCGTTCATACTTCAATACCAGTGTGCACTGAAAGCAAGATTATTGCCTTTTTCACTTTTATTGTCATAAAATACAACTGCGCCCGCAAATGCTGTTATGTTGGCACGTAATTCAAAATATTTACTGCTTGAAAAATTGACGTTGTTTAAGCTTTGGCAAAATGACACATACTGAAAATAAAAGCTATGTGATGACGCTTTCACATGAATATAGTTATAGGTTGGCCCGATGCCTTAGGGACTAGTAACGCCATCTTTTGTCAATCCTTTAAAATTAATTGGCACTCCCAATATTACAAAGGTGGTTTATCAATTCATATGATTTCGGAGCAAGTCACTGTAATTATCAAACTGCTTTGAAATTAGGTTTCTCGTCCAAAATTACTTCAAGATCTTTGATTAGAAGGTCATTGTTGTGTTATAATGTTCTTATAAAATAATTCATTTTTTCCAAACTCTTATAAATCGAAAATTATATGCCAATTAAATGAGTTTGAATCTTCCTGAATATAATTTAGGTCATAAATGAAATGTTTTTTTGTTTAGTTTTCATTTTTTGGTTTATTGGTGCCTCCAATATTTGCGGTCACCATTGGAGAAAACCAATTATTCAATATTTGAACCAATTATTTTATACATTTAAAAAATATATATTCATATTTTACTTTAGTGAATTTTTTTCATAAATCTCTTCTGAATTGTGATACTAAATAATTGATTTAAATGTTTCTATTTTGACTATTAAGAGGAGATTGATGGATTATTATTATTAATATTATTATTACGGCACCAAACAGAGTTTCTTCACCAAAGGTGGTTTATTTAATTAAGTATTCACAAATTTACAATTTTATTTATAAATTCAAATTTACTCAATAATTACATCGATTCAACAATCAATTGCCAATCCTAATTATTAAAATAGTCAATTATTACAAATGGTAATTTTTTCCAACCAGACCGTGCGTGGAGAGTTTTGAGACTGTGATTCATATTGTATGCCATCTGTATGATGTTTAAATGGAGACTTAACAAAAACAATGAATACTGTCATGGCGAACCAAAATGCTGTCATGGCCGACAACCAACAAAAAAGCCAATATTGTGATCAATTTTGAGAAAAATTCGAAGTTTTCAATGAATTACAATTATTTCATGAAATATACATAAGAAAAAATTCAGTTTCAATTACTCTACTTACTCAAACACATAAACAAATAAGTGCTCTAATTTGAAGTGTTTTTTTTATTTTTATCTTTTTAATTATGCCATGAATCTTAGATTAATTTATGTATTGTTATACAGGTGGCGTTCATATGGGAGACTCGTTTCTTTTAAACACATGTCTTATGAGACGCACTCTCTCCCCGATATTTTCAATAAACCACCTCCGACGAAGAAACGCTGTATAACTCTGAATAATAACAAAGAATTATTTGAAGATTGTTTTCCAATTTTATGCAAGTATTTTCACTTTGAATTAGACTAAGGAATAAACACGAAATATCTTATGTTTTATTATTATAATTGATACTTACCTGCACTACCCTGCAAATACATTTCTTCACCATCTCCGAATGGGTCTCCACACTTCGTGCATCTAGCACAAGTTGGATGAAAATGGTGGTTATCACCAGCTTGTAAAACTTTACCACTTATATAACGGTAACAATAAGCACACTTCACTCCAAAAAGCTTTTGATAGCATTTTTCACAATATGGAATACCATCTTTGCCCATATATTCTCCATTCAGAAGAGAATTACAATTTTTACAGCTAAATTGAAATAGCAAAAGATTGTACAATTTAGCATATTTACAGTGAAATAAACTTCCTCACCTAAAACAACTGATATGCCATTGTCGATCTAATGCAATTAAGGCTTGACCTTCTTTCAATTGATCTTTGCAACCAGCACATGCATTTGGGTCATATGTCTCATCATCATTCAATGTTCTCCGTGAACTGGAACCGTTTTGGTTATGTTGCTGTGCTGTTGCAAGAGTTGGACTACCTGAATTTTTCATTGATTGATTTTCTTGTGAAATAAATGATTGATGAATTTTTGTGTTAGGGGGAACAGCAACACAATCTTCACAAAATCGTTGATCTTGGGCCGTGTTGATTACCTATATAAAGTGGATAACATAGCACAGACCAAATTATAAATACAAACGACAAAACTGAAAATATACGAATCTTTTTTTTGTGACAATTTAATAATCTGAAAAAACGTTCAATGAATCATTAGTTTACCTCATTCAATTTTAATTTTGCCGTTAATAATTCGAGTGAGTACTTGCTTATTACTTTTCAAAATTTACTGTTATTCTTTCCAATGTCTTTTTAAGTAAATACTAGCAAATTTTTAGATAAAAGACAAAAGATATTTGGGCATTGTTCAACATCGATTTGGAATTTAGTGACCATAAAAACATCGAAAATTGTCGTATATAAATCGAATTTTGAAAACCATCCATTTTGAACTTCAATTATTAAGATTTCACACGATTTCAATTGCAATTAATTTTTAAAAATCCTTTTGCTTTTGAAAGGTCTTTAAGATTTATCAGCCGTCCATGGTATGTAAAAATACATTTAGAATTCGATGTGTTATTAATTGATCTGGAAACTCAGGTAACAAATGAAAAGTGCGATATAATGTGGAAACGCTAACTTTCAAATCATTATTTTTCCGTTCTCAACAAAATTCGACCCAAGTTTTTATGAATCTTCTGCTTTATGTATGTTTGTGAGCATGGAGGACATATTTTTTTCATGTCAGACTATTTATGGTTCAAAGTTTATTTCGTTTGAACAACCAAAATTTCACTTTAACAGTTGAATCTTTGTGAATATTATTTTTGTGACTAATTGAAAATTTTAAATGCAATCATTTGTGTAATTTAAGTTTCTGTACGGTCAATTTTTCTGTATATGATCACAATATTATGTGTTTTCATTCTAGTAAATGAATATCCTTTTTCATATTCTCATTTTCAATTTTTTACAAATTATATGGTCATCTCATTGAACAGTAAATTAGAGCAAAATAAACGTAAACGAAAATTTTAATTATTCTCTATTTATCTACGAACAGAACTATTTCAAGGCTTACTTTGCTTCCTGATTGAAACGGTTGGTTGCATCGACTACATGTGAAGCATTTTTGATGATAGGTATTGCCCATGGTTGATACAACTTCGCCTTCAACATACATTTTGCAAGCGGCACACTTAGTTCCATATAACCTTTGATAATCCGAAGTACAATAAAATGAACCATCTTTTGAGAAGAATCCCCCCGATGCAAGAGATTTACGGCATGAAGTGCACTCAAAACATTGCTTATGAAAATATTTATCTGTCACTCTTAAAACTTCGCCGGAACATTTTTTTTGACATTTTGTGCAGCAAATTTTCATTCTACCTGAAAATATTACATTTTGTCAATATTATTTCACCTATAAAAATTAAATTCATAAAAATACTATATATTTTCAAAAAGTACATCTACTAATAAAACATTATAATTATTTATCTTCGGATGAAATTATGAAACACTATATCTGGATTCAAATCAAACTTACACTAGAAGTATTGATTTTGAATTTTTTTTTGTAAATAATTCTATAAAAATACATCAACAAAAAATGATGATATTTTTCGTCAAATACATTCGGTCATTATTGAATACACATCAATTATTAAATACATATCTTTTCTCATATCAGCGTTAAAAAATAATTTTACTATGAAATTTATTGTTCTTCTAGAGTATATTTACAATCTTATTTTTTTAATTGTTTAAACGCTTTGATGATGAAGTCATCGATATGGAATTTTTTTAGGTATGTTTTACATTATGTATAACTAGTTTCACAACCACAACGATAATATGATGATTTTTGTATTGCAGTTGAGAATAATTCACTAATAAGTAATAATGATGAAACTTAAATACAAAATATAACACGTTCATTTTGGTACGAACTATGTGTTACATTATTGTATATCGAGGCGTGTTCCATTCTCCATTAGACTTTCAATTTTATTTATTGAACTATATGCTCACTTGCACACATTCACACACTAATACGGAATTTGCATTCTTAATTTTTTTATTTGGCACTTTTATTTATTTTTAGTCATTTTCTTTTTTCAAAAAAATAATGAAAAAATGAAAACTCACCCATTCTACCTTTTCTCTTATACAGTTTCGCCAATTATTTTCACACCTGATAGAAGTCAGTAGTAAAAGGAAATTTATTCGATTTACTATTGATTTTAATTAGAATTCCGAATTGAAACTATGATAAGGAAATCTTAATGCACAGAATAACCTCGATGTTTTCTGGTTTTTCTTTCTTTAGATAAAGAATATTAGATATATCAGAGAATCAGAAGAATTTGGCATTTATATCAAAAATCTTAAGTAATTATATTTTTTCTCCTTGTCGTTGAATTAAAATGTTTCATTTATAGAAAACACGACTAATATAGGTCTCAACAGAAAAGTATTATTTGCTTAACATGATGAATAATGAGATTGACCGCTAACTGAAATTGAGAGAAAACTAAATGAATACACAGGAACATAAAAATCCATATATTGGTAGGCTAGTAGATGATGTAATAGGTCGCTGAAGTAAGCATACTATATAAGAGTGACTGTAAAAAGATATCAATGTATTTGTGATGTAATGTGATGCATTATACATGTACGTGTATGTGTATGTGTATTACATGTGTATTTTAGCTGATTTGCGCATGTGTTTAACAGTATTGTATATAATGGCGACACCAATAATCCAATCTTACCGCTTATTATATATTTTTATATATTACTGAATTAAATGAAAAAATAACACAAAAGTATTAGATTAGAATAAAATTTTGACACATTTTTCGAATACAAGGCATTTTTTCTAATTTTCTTTATTATGATACAAATTCATATGCAACTCTATTCATTATAATTGAAACCCCTTCGGCGGCGAGACATGCCACCCAATAAAGGCCGTGGCTTGAATAAATCATCATTTGAATATCTGGTCTTCTGCCTTTGCTTCTCTGTAGCATTTTTACTAGATATTTGATCATCTAATATGTAATTGGAATTATTAGTTTTTATTTCCATAATTTGTTTTATCATTTACCTTCTCTTGGTGTTTTTGAAATGTATACATTCGCCAAAATTACTTCATCATCTCCATCAATTGAAGGTGTATTACTAGTGTTCATTCTCCGTTTACGTTTACAAGATTTTGAAAAATTGACTTCATGAGATTCTTTGATTTCAATAAATGTGAAGAGTTTAGTCTCGGCTAATTCGATTTCGTTTGCTTCAAATCCAAATAAATTTGGAATATCTAAATCGCTGTCTTCCTTGAATTTTGTTCGCTCGGATAATGTGCCATCATAATAAGATACGAGTGGTTGGTGAGACGAAATATTTGGACTTGAAATGATTGGTCTAGCATTTTTTTCATTTTTTTTTTCTATACACACAAATTCCAATTCAATCCCTTGTGTCTCATCACGTATATTTGATGTATTCGTTCGAATATATTGTTTCGCTAAAACGGTTGCTTTCTCTGAGAAAATTGTAAATAAAATATTTATTATTATCATATTTTTCAAAATGATTGAAATTATTGATTTATGATCAATTGAAAAATGATTAAAAGCAATTTCAAACGTACCCAATTTTTTTTGGTTACTCAACTCGATTTGTTTTCGAATTTTAATTAATCGTTTTGCTTCATGTATATTCTCAGCCACTTTTGGAATTTTTTCTCTGGTTCCAAGTGACTTTTCTATAGATGATACAATGGGATCATCTCGATTTTTTCCAATGAATGAATTCAAATCAAGTTCATTTCCAGATAATATTTGATCAATAACCACCGGTTGTGCATTTTGAATTACTTTTTCGTTTTCAGGAAAAAACCTAAAACTTTTGTTCTGAATCGGAGATACAGAACATAACACGTCCTTTGTATAGTTTGGATCAACAGCTTTTGTTGTGTCTTCTGAATTTGAATATGTTGAAATATTTTCACCTTCATTTGAATTGTTAGCATCTGTCTGGTTATTTGATGTAGCCTGATTGATAATATTACAGCTAAATGAACTTTGCATATTTGGATGAGCAAAACCATCATTAGAATCTTTTGAGCGTGAACGTTGTCGTGAAGTTACCTTATCTTTATGACAAGATGAACGCTGTGGTTCTATTCGGCTTTTAGATTTACTAGAATTCTTTTCGTTTTTAAATGATTTTTTTCTGTCCAAATGGTTATGTGGAGACTCAATTTGAGTATAGCTCGAAATGTCTTCCTCATTATCTATATCTTTTCTTGACGAACTCTTATTTTTTGTGGTTTCAGATCCCTCAGTATCAACTGTCTAAATAAAGAGGTTTTTACGTATGTAGTAATGATAAAAAATACGTAAATGTAGTAATCATAAAAAAAAGTAAGTAAAAATCATATTATAGTCATTACAAAAAAATTGAATAATTTTTAATAAATTTATATTTCAGCATAATTAACATAATTACTTACTGAATATTGCTGTACACTCTTGTCCCCAAAATAATTATGCGGCTGTGTTTTTTGCTGATATTTATTTCGTTTATGCCGATAATTACTCAAGTAGTCATCTTGGCTCTTTTGTACTGACGAGAGTCGTGGATCTTCTTGATTTTCTTTTGTTTTACTAACATTATTTTTCGAATCTCTGGACTTTTCTGTATATAGATTTATATTCTCGTCCAATATATGTTTTTTTTTGTCCGCTTTAAGGAAATTATGTAGATTAGATCAAAAGTGTAATATGTGGAAAATATGATAGACAAATTTCATTTTGTTTCCCAAAAAAAAAAAAAAAATTTAAAAATCAAGAAATTTGAAAACGAAATAAAATTAATCAATACTTAATTCATATATATTACGAAACATTGAAAATTTTAGAATAAAATCAAACAGAATTGGCGTACCTTGTGGGTTTTCATTTTTTGTTTCCACATACGCATCACTGGTGATATCATAAAATTTTCTTTCAGTGCCCTCAAATTTGATTTCTTCCTTTTTAATATCAAAGCTAGTTATTAGTTGTCTTTTTTTTGAATGAATTGTACGAATAGACATATTGTCTGTGTCTACGACTAAACTATTGCTTGAAGAACTTTCATTAAATTTTTGCATTTGGGCTTCTTCGCTAATTCCGTATGGACACATAGATTGCAAATTATTTTCATCGACTGTAACATCTATTTGGTTTGTTCCACATTTTCCGTCACTCATTTG
Source organism: Resseliella maxima (assembly GCA_029041755.1). Taxonomy (NCBI): domain Eukaryota; kingdom Metazoa; phylum Arthropoda; class Insecta; order Diptera; family Cecidomyiidae; genus Resseliella; species Resseliella maxima. The sequence goes on from JAQOWM010000850.1 coordinate 79,380, forward strand.
GGTATTGGTATTGTTATTTGTGACTATTGACAATCGACTTGAGCTTGATACTTGTGACAAAACCGAGTCGTGGTTCATGTTATCTATTAGAATATTACTTGTATTTGAAATAATATTTTCTGATATTGGCAATTTTTCAGCACTATCAATTGTTATTTTTGGAGCCACGTGATCAATTGTGATTGTAGACCGCACGTCATTTGTTATACTGAGAAGTTTTACATTACCGAAGTAACATTTGGTAACGAAAATACATCAGATTCAGAAATATATCCAAGATTGAAATTAACCGTAGATGCAATCATTTTTACAATAGGACGAAATCCAGGTGTAATCCAAGTATTTGAAACGAAAGAGAATTGATATTAATATCATCCAAATAAAATTGTGTCAATTTATCCACATAAATGAGTAAAAGCGTTACGTATCTTAACGCTGAATTTAACTTAAAATTTTAATCCATATAAATAACAATTTGCTGTGAGCGCAGCGCCTCTTAAGGAGAATTTCAAATTCAATACATATTTGGTTATTAAAACATGATAATCATTGTTCAATGAGTATGAAAGCATACAGAAATAAAATTCTCATTAAGAGGCACCACTTTCGCTATCAACAAAAAACAATTGCGTTAAATAGTTACCTAAATGTTTGCTGGGTATCATCATCCAAAACAACTTCATCATTTTTCAATTTCATGATACCAAGTGAACTATTATTTGAATCGTTGGATGTTAAGCCACTTATAGACGAAAGATTTGATTTTATTTCGTCTATGTGAGAATTAGAAAATCCATTACATTGCATTTGTTCATCATCATCAACATCAGAAATATCCATGTCATCATTTTCTATTTCGGTTGAATCCAAAGAATTTTTTTTTTCTGCAGAAGGTTCCACGGGTTCAAAGGCAGGAGATTCTAAATCTTCATTTTTCTCATCCATTTCCCCTGAATTACCATACATTTTTGAATACTTTGTTTCAAGTAAATTTATTGGTTGTGACTTCTCTGAATCTGGACTAACTTGTTCCAATTCATATATGGGTAAGCAATCTGCATCTATCTCCAATTTCAAATTCATATTTGGCTTGTCAACGCCTAAAATTTTATAGGCTACATCCTCAATTTTAGGAACAAAGTTTGAATTGAGCTTTGGATTAACAACTTGATCAACTATTCTTTCGATACCAGCTTCAAAGAAACTTTTCCTACAAAAAAAAGAGAATAATAACATGAAAAGCGTTAAGTTCATAAAATGTAATAAATTTCTTTAAATGAATTACTCAGTAATCAATTTTCTCAGCTTTTCCCGAAGCTGATTTTTGTTCAATTGTGAAGTCCATTTCTGTTCATTTAAGAACAATGTAACTGTTGATTCCACACGATGTTGTAGATTTTGATAAGCGGGTTTCGTATCAACATCTGCAAGACATTCTCGCCGAAACTGATCAAAAAGTCCTTCGGACTTTACTATTAAAATTAAAAATTTTAAATAAACAAATTCTATGCTTTAATAAAGAGAATATTATGTATTCACTATTTGTGTAGATTAAAATACAAATATTTTTGACAAATAATAACTCATTTTTGGGATTTATTTTAATATAGTCAATTGTAAAACTTTAAATATATACAATGAAAAATTAAATATTGAATAAAATTTGGTATGAATATTCTTTATATTTTGAGTAATAATATATTTAGTAAACATGATATTAAACTCAAATAAAATAGTATGTAATAAAAGTAAATGATATAAAAGAATACCTTTACACACGATTTCATTTATGAGTCCGGAATCCAATTCAGTTGTTACAAATTCTTCCATTTTTAATACTTTTATTCTATATTCACAAATTTATCAATAATAAATTGTAAATTTTGTAATAAATAAAATTAAAAATCTGATTAAAAGAAATGATGAAGGGATAAAAATGTTATATGAAATTTCATGTAAATAGCTGTCACATTCCAATTACACCCGGTTGTGGTAGTAGTGTTCTTCTTGATATGTATAAATTGATTTTTACTTATGATTTGTGTATATTAGTGCAAATAGTAGCTCCATCTCTATTCCAGTATCCAATTTTACTTCATCGTAGTAGACTTGAGCACAATATGAATTTTTGTTCTGTGTATTTCGACACTTAATGATGGAAAAAGAACTAAAATTGAAAATGAATAATAAATTAAAATGGAAAAGGAAATGTTGATGATTCAACATAATTATCAACATTCAAATAAGAGAATTAAACTTTACTTACTCTATTTGTTTACTTCTATCTTTTCGGTTCTTTTTTATTATAAATTGAAATGTTTTCAATAAATAAAATAATTAGGATAAAATTTAATATTTATGTCATCCTAAAACATTTATAATGTATATTTCATAATTGTAATTACTATTTTAGGTGTAATAACAAACATTAATATTTAATTGTCAGTAAATTTTATTGTTAAATGTATTTTTGAATGAAATACATGAATGATTTTTTATTAAATATTTTAGAAATGTTTCAATAATCTACTGCTCCCTTACAAAAAGGAGAGCTAATTTTGAAATTTTCTGAAGCAAAAAAATTGTCAAAACCCTAGCATTTCACTTTCCATATTTCTACAATATTTCGCACTTGCATGTTTCTTGTGAAAGCTACGATTCTTTTGAAAAACACTCAAGAAAAAGCGAAAATGGTCTCACTAAGTAGAATATTAATTATGATAAATAAAATTAAAACGACAGAGTGCTTGAGGTAATGATGCTATAATTGGACCATAGCCCAACGAATTATCATACAGCTCAAATAACGGCGCTGCAACAAGCTTGTAATTTTTGGGAACTGCAAATGGTGCTTTTTCATGAAGTTGAACCAAAAACATTTGTTTGTGTTCTTTTGGATTTGTTATATGTGGAAGCATATATGGATATTGGGATGGCTCAAAATTTGGTCTCCACCAGTTTCCAATTATATCTTCTACTATCCATTCTTGTTTGATGCCATCTTTTCTACCGAATGTTTCTGACAATAAACGTTTTAAGCCCTCTACCTCGTCTTCACCTGGATTTAATTCACCACCTGGAAGCTTGAAAAAAGTGGTCCCTAATTGTAATAAAAGTACATGAGGTAATCCATGTTCATGTACAAGTAAGACTCCCTCAACTGAACGCCGCATTCCAATCTTATCAAATTCATCACGCATACGTTGAAAGCGTGCCGGTACACTTGGATCTTTCTCAAATAGTGGTTCTTTCGTACCAAATGTGTAATTTGTTAAGGGATACAAATTTATCGTACGATTTATTGTGATTGATGAATTCGTACTGATGGATTTCTGTTCGGTGTTGTTATTATTAATTGAATTGTTATTTGTTGCACCACGCGGCCAACCACTACCAGCTTTATTCCCTGTCTCCATTTTGTATTTCTGAAAATAAAATAAAATAAAATCAATACGTTCATTATATGTTTTTTTTAATTTCATGTCACTTTTATACTAACCAATTGAATATTACAATATATTCGATACTATATTTTAATGAGTTCCCTTTGTTATTTTATAGCTTTTTTTAATGAACATGAATGTTGAATAATTTGTAAATAAATTGTGTGTTGATTAACAAATAAGTAATTTTTAAGTGTAAAAAACAAAGCGTCTGTTGATAAGCGTCAAATTAGTTCTATATCATTTCCGTCAGAGTAAATAATAGATGAATGGAATAATGAATGTGTAGAATCTAGTACTTCTGTGTTCAAAATAAAAATACAATGAAAAATATTTCCGCGCCATATTCAAATACAAACATAGTTCGAATAGTTCAGTGAAATTCTATGAACATATTTTTAACTTATTCAACATAAAGGATATGTAAAACCAATTTTCTAATTTGTTAATGCATTACTTTAATGTTTGCATTATATAATCAAAATTCAAACCAACAATTATTTCGTTGGGCTGATCGTTTTTGATATTAGCCCTTAAAAATCCAAAAAATGACAACGGAAATATCTGAATATTTACTTTACGTACAAAAATTTAAGCGCATTTTTTGTAATATTTAATACATACAAAATTAGAAATAAATAGACAAATGGGAAACAAATTTATGTGTGATTTTATTTTATGTTCTTTTTCATTTGATGTTTATCAATCTTTTATATTTATTTCTTCGTTTTAGTAAAAGTGAATTAAGGGAAAAATTTTAATTCATTTCATTCCTTCATTCATGATTTCCCCCTAGAAATCAACACAGCCCAGGGATTCAAAATGTTCGTCTTCAAGACACAATTCGTATCATTTTATGTATTCATATATTATTAAATTGAAACTTGTCATCTTGGATATGTTTCACACCTATAGTAATAATAAACAAATTTGTGCTCTTCGTAATTGTGAATAAATCAAGTCAGCTCTGTTTTTCATCACCTTTTTTACATAGTTGCAGAAGGAAGAAAAATAATAAATTCTATCCTATATTGGTTTAACAAATTTTGCACAGATAATTATGAGTGTATTTTATTAATTTTCATTGATGTAAACTTTATGCGTATATGTTAGCACATTCGGAATGAATGCTTACATATTTTCAACGACTGCATCCACGAATACTTGTAACTCGATCAGTATGTATTGGATTCATATTTATAGCTGTATATACTCCTATTGAAGGCAATTCTCTAGATGTTACGGGTATATATTGCGATGTGCTCGTACTATCAAGTTCAATGACAGGTGGCTTAGGTATAACGTAACGTATATTTGTGGATTTCATAACATGATCGTCAGGTATTGTAATACGTGGTTTTTCATTTGAATTCGAAGTTCCAGCCGATACTGTAGACCGATAATGATCGTTGCTTTTATTTGACAAAATGAATTTGAAGAATTCGTATGTTGACCAGCATATTGCTGTTGCGGGCATTGAATACAGCACTCGAGCTCCTAAGCCTTTGAAGAAACCAATTGGACCGGCCACTGTATATATCTGAAAAATATATCGAAAATTTTGTTTACAATTTAATATGATCATTTTTTTATGACATTTCGAACTATGATTTCTCATTATCATCATCGATTATCAAAGAAATTATACAAAAGAAATTTTTATAAAGGCAACAAAAATTAATAAAAAGTTGAGTGTAGCGTAAGCATTCAAGATTTTTTTGGTCCAGGTCAGGTGAAATCCGGGCGATTTTAATAAATCACGGATGGCTCAAATTTAACATTCGGGAAATCACATACATTTTTTTTTTTTTGATTTATGATCGATTTGATTGAATTTTTCAGTACAATTTCTTGTATTTTCTTCAAACTAATAATATTAGTTAATGTTCAATGGTCATAATAACTTTTGCTTGAATCACTTCCCAGAGCATTGAATTTTAAAATTAGTACTCTTAGATTATGTTAAATATATTGTGAAGTTATATTATAAGATATCCACATCCCATCTACAAAAATTCTTATTTAACCAGATGGTTAAATACATGACTGAATGATAGGATAAATGACTTGAAAGTATGGAAATAATACTCCACACTTTATTGATGGCCCATGACTCATGGGCCATGAGTGCCCATTTTTTTTAAATACCAAAAACAATCCTTTTTATCCTTTCCTATATTAGAGCCAGTAAGCAAACTGCTTACCTTACAAGCTTCACGTCAGATAAATTAATTGTAGGTGTATTTTAAGGCTAATTATCAGAATATCGCATATTTTTATCTCAATTTTATGCACATTACGATTTCTACACGCTGATAACAAAAACAAAATACGCTTCATTTTCCATAAATTACTCCTTAAGATGCGCTACTATCGCTGTCAGCATGAAACATTTGGGCTACGGCAAAAGACAATGAAAAATGACTTGAAAAAACTAAAATTAAGTCCCTATCGCTAACTTCAAAATATTTGATCCTAGGATATATACTCCTAGAAACTGTTTTTTTCTTTGCTTAGAATTATTGTTTGTTTTTCTAATATAATTATGTGTGGTTAATTTCCGTCTGTCGGCTAATTTGGGTAAGAACTGCCCTTTAAATGGTTAAAAGGTTAAATATGTCTTTAAAGCCAGTTTTATACAAATTTAGTCGATTTATTCATTTTCACTCGAAGATGTTTTTAAACGGCGCCTTTTTCACTGATTTCATACGAATTCAGTTAACTTGTGTTGCTTTTATTCGACTGTAGTCAACTTTTGTGGCTGTTTTTAAAACAAAAAATAAATTAATTTTTGAAATTGTTATTTTCACATTCTGCTATTTGGATAGTAGAAAACGTATTTATTTACGATATGTCTCTATGAAAGTTTATTCCTTGGAGAAATTTTACTGCCTATGTAAATTTTATGACCAATATGAGTTGGATGAATCACACTATAGTATTCCTTCTTGAAAAAAATCATTGAATTTCTATGAATTAAATTAATTTTTATGTCAAAATAATGCTTTTCTGATTATTGTGTGAATTTTTATAAATCTAAATGTTTTCGGTGATGCGAATTAGTTCCTGGGGAATTAAGTCCTGGCTCAAAACCGAAATTATCTCTGCATACAAAAATCAAAATTCAGAAATAAATTCGGTTTGAACCGAATTTGTTACTGCATGACCTTTGAACCTGCATAGATTGTCCTTCATAAAACAATATTCATTTTATTTTAAACTATGGAACTATGGAATTCTCTTTGAAGCAATGTGCCAGAAATTAGTTCGGTTTTGAGCCAGGACTTAATTCCCCAGGAATTAATTCACACAGCCATGTTTTCTTTTTTACATTAATTTTAATATTACCTGTATGATGGCTTCCTTCATCCCACGTGTTACTCCAGCACCAGTTTCCTGAGTATTTAATAATGTTTTTACAACATCTAGAGGTGTCGTAAATGCTGATGCTATTGCACCGGCGGCACCACCAGCCATAACATGAACAACTGGATTGTATTTACGTTCTTTGTTCAGCTAAATAAGTTAAAATGTATTGTAATAGTCAGTCGAAGTGGAATAATGAAATAGTACATTTACAAATAACTAGTCTATTAAGTGAAATAAAATTGATTTTAATTCAAGTTGTATCTACCTTATTTTGAAATAATTCATATGTTGTAAAATGTATGGTTTGATGTGGCAAATTCATACATAATTGAGTTATATATGATCGGTAAAAAGCTTTAAACCCTTCAGTTCGATAAACACCAACTGCACATTGCAATACGGTTTTGAAGGGTGAATTATACATTTGTAAACGTTGTTTAATTACTTCTGTCGGATTTGAAATCGCATCATGAATTAAGGTAGCTGTTACACCAGATACAACTAGAATAATAATAATTATAATTATAAAAAAACAAGAAATATGTCATATACACAGTAAATTGACGAGTATTAAGTACTAATGATTTCGGTGGTATTTATTAAAGTAATCCCGTTGTGCTAAAATCCAATCTCAAAGTATCGAAATGATTTTAATATTATTTTATACAAATTGATTACCAACGAAAGATTTGAATATTTAAATATATAATACGCACGCGTAAAGTACTTTCGAAGAAGTATTTATTCGAACATACATGCATGTTTAATGCTGTCATAGCTTAGCTGTCAACAATGTTAATTTCTCTAACATAACAGTAAACCATATAATACTTTGCGAATTTGACTTAGACCAATTGTGTCGATTTATATTGTACTTAAATGACTTGACATCAAATGTCAATTGTGAATAACAAAACCTCTATTATTATTATTATTATTATTATTATAGAATCGTGTTTTGGTAGATAACAACAACGGTATACAATCTGTGTTTGAAAACTGTTAATTTGATTATTTATTAGGAAATTAATTGCCAAAAATGGTTTTTGCTCATATTGGGATTTGTATTCAAAATTATAGTGAAGAATCGTATCATCTTATCTGAATGAGCGTGCTATTCATTTATTTTCATCTTCCGCTGAGCAATGAAGCTATAAATTTGAAGTGGAAAATTTTTATCCAATGTTTTTTTCAGTGCTCAGAATCATAGTGAACAATTATAAAATGTCATTAGAATGAACGTATATGATTTTCAGATGAACTTTGACAATGGAATCACTCTTTGCAACACCATGGAATTCAATCCATGATACACGCTTTGCAATTCTTGACAAATGTTCAGTTGCTTGTTTATTCAATTTTCGGGCATTCAATTATTTATCGGAAAATGAAAAACAACAGTCAGCAATATTTTTATATAAATAGAGGTGGTATCATTTGAATTCATATCAGTCGTTTAAAATAGTTGGAAGAAAACGAAAATGTCCGAAGTCTGTTAAACCAAAAGTGTCAAAAAACCTTTAAAATACAATCTTGAACTGGAATTCGTCGACAAAAGCTATTTTATGGATTATTTCCGAGGTACGCAATTTATTGGGGCATGTAGATAAAAGCTGAGCATGAAAATCAACAGTCTTTGTCAGCACGGTTGTACGAGCATCAAATATAAAAAATGGCGAAAGTATTCAATTATTTTCCACGGATGTTCTATACAAATTTCCAAAATAATATTTGCTTACATGCTTTTTCGCGAATAAAAAAGATTTTATCACATCAAAATGTCGATAAACAAACCGTTTATAATGAACTATGTGTTCTACTCAACATCGGAGAAAACACGCAATAATAAGAATCTACTGAAAAAGATTAAGAAGGAATTGAACGATAAATAAAAGTGAAAATTGTAGTGTTTGTGTGTAATTTTATGGTTTCTATTGTTCATTGAATTTAGTTATCACAATGTACGTTGATTTGGTTGATAATAATAATGAATACTTTTTTTTCATTCAAAGGTACATTCGCAATCACGAACGAAAAAGAAAAACGGCCCTAAAACGTGGTGAAAAGACTGTCCTTTGTGAATACAAATATCAAATCCACAAAGTAATGGTTGTACTCGTATTGAATTTGACAGCATTATCGAAACAGATGCTGCCGTTATTCTTAACGACTTGCACCAAATTTGTTTTCCATAAAACCAAAGACGAAGAAAGGGCAGAGCTCGAAGCAAAATTGAAAAACGCCGAGCAGATTTATGGTATTGATCCCGGGTTTCGTTTGGTAATTGGTGGTGTATGCTGTAATTTAAATGGATCGGAAACCTTAATTCGAATGACGACAGGTGAATGAAAACCTCATTGGGCTTCGAAGTAGTTTGAAACTGGTGAAAAATTTACGAAACACATTGACGATGAAATGCAAGAAAATCGCAAATCATTTGATGAAGAGCCTGGACCACGATCAGAGAATTATCTAAAGTACGTCGATCACACTTTACGGTATTTTGAGAAGAAATTCGAAACATACACCCAATACAAATACGCTCTCCAGGATCTGCTACAACTCATCCATACGGAAAAAGGGTTGTATGCGTGAGCGACGAAGCTTATCAATGGCAAGTAAACCTTTATTTACGTTGATGACAAGTTCATCGAAGCCAATTCAAAGCAAAAAGCTAACACAACGCCGGAAGTGCACAGTTGTCGAAATGGATGAATTCCGAACAACAATGCTGTGCTCGTTGTGTTCAATCCACTAAAAAAGCCAACAAAGCGGGGGATTGTTAACGAGAAGTACCGGTATTATGTTTGCAGTGGTTGTATGTCGATAGGTGCATTCGATTAAAAGCAAACAACTTTTGCAGCAACAAAAAGTAATTGTTTTGTGTAATTTAATTTTGTATTCTGCATGTTGAACAACGATCAGTGAACAATGATTTCACCTATTATTTGATTTCTTTGTTACATACATGCTGTGCTGTAATGAATTTGCCGCTGCATATCAGTTGGGAAAAAGAAACAGATTGAAAGGAAATGGAAATAGGAAAGGAGAAAATGCAGCAGCAACAGCAGCAACAGCAGCACCAGCTCAAGTAGGTTAAATTTGATACAAATTCTCATGATATGTTGGAGTATTTGAGGTTATGATTTGGAATATTTTGACAATTGACATTGTTATAATTTTGTTTTTTTTTCAGACTCAACAAAAATCAAAATGAACATTGCTGTTGCCTCCAAACCATGAATCATAATTAACATTTGATACTTTTCGTTTTACAAAGTACTAACACTATGTATAAAGCTTACCATAGTTGAAATGGTCGTATTGTGGAAATACGGTTGACATCACTTTTTTCGAGTGCTCGTAGGTTGCGAAATATAGTGCGTGTGCCGGTCCTGCTCCAGCAACTACAGCCGCAACACCCCGAAATGGTCTGAATATATTATAATATTAATTTTAAAACATTCCAAAACTAATTAAATGATGATACCTTAAAACTCCTTCCGATTTTATCATGTGGCTAAAAGTACTGACTAGAGTTTGATTCGATGCAGTTGGCAGTAGACTCTGCATTCGTGTCTATGAATAATATACGTAAAATTTAACAACATAAAATTATTATTAGAACTAAAGTTTATTTGATTTATTAGGAATTATAGCGTGTACTTATGTTGTATTGAGCATGGACCACATTTAAATAGAAATTTTGAATTTATTCGAATTATATAGAAAAGATGTTTTCGAGATGTACTGTGTATTTACCTTGATAGAGTCTACTGGATACATAACGCAATGCTCCAAAATTCCCGCCGCACCACCTAGTAATATAAAATTGCATAAAATATCAATTCAACAATGATAAATAGAATATAGACAAACCAGCAATCATATTGTGGAGATGTGAAGGTGTCGGTAATTGTTCATAATCATCAAAATTCATTTTCTGTGTTTATAATATTTATTTTCAACAAATAATTGTGAAAATACCAGACTGATCAAGCTAAAACCGTCTATTATCTAAAAATTTACAATATTGAGAATGAATTGAAAAAACTGCACAATACTATAAAATAAATATTTAAACAGCCAACGATCGAAAACCTCATAACTTCTCGATGATTTTTTTTTAGTTTTATATTTTTATATAAATTTTAGAACAGCTATTCAATTTCAAAAGACCAATTGTGATTAATATAGTTTTACTTGCTGTAACTTTCTGCATGTAAACATAGTCACACATTGAATATTATATAAATGTTGAACAAGCGCTGTTGTGCTACGGAATTTACAATCTTTTATTTTTCCCGATACATAAACAAGTTAATCACCAATAAAAGGTGTACTAGATATAATCAAATATGATTTAAATTGTTCAAAATAATATTGAAAAAAATATCATTCGTAGGAATTTTTGATCTGTTCAACAATAATTTTTGTTTACCAATTTTGACGGACTTTGACGAAACTTGTGAATTTATCTGACTCTTATCTTGTGAAACGTCTAGAACACATTTGATACAGTAAACCAAATATTTCTTTTTATTAATTTGAAAAAAAAAATGTCATCACATTACAAATTTTAACTAGTAAGCTGAACTATTTAATCACAATGTGCGATCCAATAGTTGAATGTTCGCGTAATGATAATTTTTCGCCTCTTTCTCTTTAATGTCAGAAATGTGAATCTACGTATTTAAGAAATTGATATCGAATCTGTCAATAGCTGCATGTATCTATTTCTTTTTTTGATATTTAGCGCGTGTTCGTGTTTTTCTCGATGACAGAATATGTGCGTGTGTGTTTGAACTTGTTTAAAATTGGAGAGTACGTTTCTTATTTGAATTTTTCTCAAAAGAACGTACTCTTTGATAGTAGCAAACATTCTTTTTTTTTAGATTGATAAATAAATAAAGTTGTAAATCATGAAGCGTTAACCAGAAAATGAAATGAAATTACAAAACGGCTATTGATCACATTTGATTTTTTATTTTTAATCACTAACAAAACAAAATATAATCAATTAAATACACTGGGGAACTTAGTACGTTTTTTCTAAAAAGCGATTTACAAAGTTTTAAATAATAAGAATAATGATCATCATTAAGTACACAAAATTTATTTGTCAAATATTTAAATGAAAAACAATTAACTAAGACGATATTAGAAATCTCTTAATTAAGTATCGATAAAATTATGCATTCCAAAGTTACGCATTTTAACGCAATACTCTTAACAAATTGCATAGAGAAGTATTTTTTGTAAATTCAAAGCGGTTAAATCATAAATTGTATACTTGCATACTTTCACACTACTCGCATACTTGTACAATCATATACGTACATATATTGTACGTCATTAGTGTAATTAGAATCATAATTAAAAAAAAGTTTTTAATCCCTATTCTGTATTTTCTATTTTGTATATTGATTCAATAAGATTTTATTAAAAGTTGTTTATCTTGAAAATAGAATAAGCCTACACATCTCAGATATTTGCTTATTGTAAATAGATATATATCAAATATGGCATCCCTCAAAGTAGCTGGTAATAATGTATAAACTTAGAGACTTATTATTTGCTATCATACAAATAATATATTATATATTTTTATTGTTTTCGTAGTTCGCGTTCGACCTTTCAACAACAGGTATACAACAGGCAAACTCTTGAATATAAAAATCTCCAGTGGTTAATGAATAAAATAATTGCTGCTTTGTTTACAAAATATGTTATGAAATAAATATTATTTTGATTCACAGGGAACATGAATTGAATGCAAAACTTATTGTTCAAATGGACGGTAAAATACTATACCTATTATTCTTTGGTTGTTATTAGCTTTTCGTTGCGATTTTTGCTTGAAAATTTCAAATACCGCTTATATATGAATGAAAAACTAATTGCAAATTTTAGCATAGACATAAAAAACTGAAAATAGAATTTAGGCACACATATGAGAAATTTTTTTCGAAAATGTACATTTTCCAAAAACTAAGCTCGCAAAAAGAAGTTTTCAATTTCAGATAACTGAAGTTGCAAGTAGAAGTAAATAAATCATAAAATGTGGATAAAAATTTTTTATTCATACTAAATGTGAATTTTGAGTAATATCCGGGGATTTAAATAAATTCGAAATTCACCATATATAAGCACTAGCACATATGCATAAGTCTAATTGCATAAACTAAATCTGGGATTTATTCAAATCCCTGAGCACTTGAACACGCGTAAATTGACTACATACACAGAAAAAAAATTTATGCACTATTCACAACCGTACGTTGTAATTGTCAAAATTCCAACATTTTTTGTATGGAGGTTGTGAATACTCCGTTTTTTTCCAGCCATTGTGAATTACAACATTTGTTGGACAATTCACAACCTTCATACAGAAAATGTTGGAATTTTGGCAATTACAACGTACGGTTGTGAATAGTGCATAATTTTTTTTCTGTGTGTAAAGAACGGCTGAAAGTCAAAATCAGTCAATAAATAATTTTTTTACAAGAATACATTTACAAAAATATCACTTAACATTTTTAATTTGTTTTACTTTCAGTTATTTTTCTATTCATTTTATTTTTCTTTGTTGTAATCCTATAGGTAAAAGAACACGTTTATTAAAACCTGACAGTCCTGCAAATGATTCTTTCCATGACTTCACTTTCGATTATTCCTACTGGTCTTTTAGCGAAGATAATAAAAGTGAATCACAGTTACTACATACAGTGACACAAGATGATGTGTATAATGACCTTGGGATAGACGTAGTGAATAGCGCATTCCAAGGTAAGCGGAAATGTTCTACGAAATTGATAGTGCGAGTTGAGTCAATTGAAGTATCAAGTTGAATATTGCATCTGCTATAATGGCACTGTTACAGACCGAATAAGATGGATTGTACTCTGTAAAACAGAAAATAAGATCACTGACAATTTTTCAATAAAAAATTCGAAAGGATTAAATATTAATCCATGTGGATTTTATATACTCACAATAGTATCTATAATAGGACAGCGGCATATAGACTCTCTATAAACATGATCAATAAGATTCATGGTTTAGATGCAACATCCGTTGTAATTTTGGTTGAGCCTGAATTTCAGTTCAGACCATGAAACAAATAAAAAACAATTACGTTAAGTTTCAATTAAATACCTTTATAGGATGCTGCGGCCGGTATTTGTTTCACGGTTCCTTCGAAAACTCGACATTTTAACAAATTTCACAATGGTCTGAAACATAACGAGCACAGCATTATTGTACGAAATTCATCAACTTCGATTGCAATTCGTCGAAGAGTAATAATATGAAAATTATGTTCTCCATAAGAGGCAGGACCTACCACATAAACATTCAATATTATCTACCGTCTAAATACAAAAAAATATTCCAATTATTATAATATACAGCAGGGAATGAAATTTCAAATCTTCAGAAGATCCAAAAATCCAAGAAAAAAAGCAAAATTGACATAAATTTAAAGAAGTAAATGAACATCAATGAATCATTTTACTTGACGTTATCACGTAATTGAATAAATATATTTATTCAATGAAATTTATTTAAATTAGTTAAATCTTTATATAAAGTGACTATTCCCATTTAATGTATGACAACTGATAAAATCAATGAAATATATTATTTCATTTTTCGAATTTCTTCGAAATAGATTCACCATTTTGATCGATTAGTTAATTAAATTTAAGATGAATTAATGCCAAGTCAATAATTGAAGGAAACAGCTAGTGAATCTTCCTTAAGTCTAATTTCAAATTCAACCACTCACCCTTTTTATTTTCTCAAGCGAGAGAATGCAAAATTATGATCGCGGTTAATAAAACTCATATTTTTTATTCTGATTATTTTGTGGTTTATTGATTAGTTCGTTCCATTTTATTTTGTTTATTGGTAGCGATTGATTTCCATGGCCAGTTGCATTCGACAAAATTATTGGTGATTTTTCTCGGGTGCAGTGTGGCTTAGCACGCCCCTCACCTTTTGGTCGAAACAGTAATAGTGGGCCGCGGACGAGGGGAGGTGTCCGGGGATTGCATTCTATACTAACAATGTATTCATATTAAAGTACGTTGAATGTGGCGCGCACACTATAATCTGAAATGAAACACAAACGTCAGTGTAGAAATTTGTATTTTGACAGATATCATTGTTTGCATTGTTTTGAATAGGTTTGAACAACACACGTTGAAAATAGTTCCATGCAATTTATAGTGAGGGCGACGCTGTGCTTGTCACTTTGTTTGACTGATTTGCATTCCCTTGGAGCTCGTCCTCTCCGGGATTTGACCGGAGCTTTACAGTTGACGACTACTTCGAATATCGGAACAATGAATTTGAGAGGAGGTTTTGAGTTGAAGAAGCAAAAATTAGTAAATAGGGCAAATAATTTCGGTTTAGATATTTTGGCTTTGAGTGATGTGCGTGTGAAAATTCAGGTAGAAGAGACGTTAGGGAATTATAGTTTGTTGTTGTCTGGAGTAATGACTGGTAGAGCAAATTGGGGCGTAAGAATTCTAATTCATAACAGTCTAGAACAGTCGATTGTTTGTCATAGATTCGTAAATGAGAGGATGATGTGGATTTCAATCAAGTTATGTGGTTCAGTGTATCGTTTCATGAGTCTATACTCTCCATGTGAAGGTACAAATGCAGGAAAGATGATTGATTTTTATGGTGACGTGAATGATATTGTGTATCGTAGGGGAAATGAAAAAGTGATTCTGCTAGGGGATTATTTCAATGCTAGAGTAGGTAAAGATAATCAGAATTTCGCTGATATTTTATTTTATTTATTTAGTTCTAATGTCTACCAAAACTAGCCGACAGTTACAAAGTCAAATTTTAAATTTTAAATTTTAACTTGAAAAAGAGTAGAAATATCTCATTAAAAACTAAAATCTTTTCAATTTCAAATTTATGGAATAATTAATTATTATTCTCAACAAAAAATAGAATTTTATCAAAATTGAATCAATGTCAAATCTAAATAACAAAAATTTTTATAACAAACAGAAATAGTAATAAATCAAAATAACAAATTAAATAGTTGTAAAGAACAACGAATCATTTATAACTCAAAACAATTTAAATATTCTAAGTGGAAATACGTCAATAAATACATAATAGATAAAAATCAAATTTAAATTAATAAAATACAATGATGTAAATTCATTTTCGGGTCATATCATCTCTTATACTTCATATGTTGTGCGCTTTCTCATTCACCGATACAATCACATCTGCGAACATCAATGCAGCCCAATGTTATAAGTACAGTTTATAAAAGAAACTCTCCGATGTAGTTTAATTCGCAAGTTTGCATAAATCAACAAATGATCTCTAATTTCTTTGCAAATTCAATTGCCGGAAGTGTTGGATCGATATGCAAAGCCGCAAAATTAAATGCCCTGCATATTGTGTTATTATTATTACTACTGCACCGAACAGCGTTTCTTCGCCAAAGGTGGTTTATTTAAATAAATTTGGAAAATTATTTACAATTAATTTACATAAAAGTAGTTGATTCAATAATTGTATCGAATCAACGATCTATTGCCAATCCTAACGATTTCGGAGCAAATCACTGCGATCGCTGAACTACAAAAATGAATCTAATAAATATAAACATATCATTGGTTAATCCATTGGTTTTTTAAACAGTTCAATTAATCTTTTCTTAACTACATTAGAGTTGACATTAAAGTCTATTACATACTCATTTAAAGATTTTTCATTATAATATTTGTTGAATGTTTCAATTAATATATTCAAAGGCATATTCTTTTGATAGCCATGATTAACAGCATGAATTCTCAAAAATTCAGTATTTCTAACAGAATGATATGGGATTCTGAATTGAATCCTTTCCAGAAGAGACTCCGAACATATTTCACCCTTGATCAGCTTTAGGATGAACATTATTTGAGCAACATTTCTGCGATTCTCCAACGAAATCATTTGCAACAACAGCAATCTATGTTCATACTTCGGTAGGTGAAATCCATTGCTCCAATTAAGTCTTCTTAAAGCATACAGCAAAAACTGTTTCTGAATTGATTCAATACGTTTTTTCTGACCAACACTATTTGTATTCCATACTTGGGAACCATATTCTAAAATAGGAACAACGAAACTAAAAAATAATATTTTTATTGTATATGGGTCTCTAAAGTCATATGCAAAACGCTTAATCCAAGCCAATCTTGATTTAGCTTTTGCAACCATTGACTCAATATGTGCTTTGAAATTAAGCTTTTCATCCAAAATCACACCAAGATCCTTAATTTGATTGACTCTTTCAATTGTTGAATCACCAATGGTATAATTGAAGTCAATCACATTACCAAAGCGATGAAATATCATCATTTTTGTTTTCTTAATATTTAACTTTAAGTGATTTATTTCAAAAAATTCTGTCACTCTATTCAAACTAATTTGAAGAGTATAACAATCATCAACTGAATCTACGTGATGAGACAGTCTAACATCATCCGCAAACGAAAGAATTGTTGAATTACCACTGAAATTGGGTAAATCCGCAATAAACAATATGAACAACGTTGCAGCAATGGGATAACCTTGACCCGTACCCGAAGTAACATCAATGGGGTCCGATTCACAATCGTTAAATTTTACAATCTGTTTCCTACCATTCATATATGATGAAATCCAATTTAGAATCTGACAATTCAAACCCATTACATTCAATTTATGGGTCAAAAGGTCAACATTCACTGAATCGAATGCTTTAGCAACATCAATATAAACAGCATCAGTTTGATTATGAGGCTTCAACTCATTTAAAGTTTGCGAAGTAAACTCTACCAAATTTGTAATAGTCGATCTACCTCTTACAAAACCATGCTGGCTAGAATCTATTATGTTCTTAATATGAAAATTCAAGTGCTTCGCAATTATCGAATCCAAAATTTTTGGAATCACATTTTGCAATGCCACACCTCTATAATTATCAATATTATTTCTCGATCCACTTTTAAATATCGGTTTTACAAAAGAAGACTTCCATAAGCCAGGAACATAACCCAATTTAAGTGATTTGTCCATTAAAAAAAAAAATTGGCTTAATAAGTGCATCAATACATCTTTTAATAAACAAATTAGGCAACCGATCAGGACCAGAAATTAAATTATTTGGAAGATTTAGTACATTTTGTAATATAACAGACTCATCAATAATCAATTTGGGAATATTATGACATAAGTTCATAACTGTTTCAAAACTTCCAATATTAAAAATATCAGACGGACTCAAATTGTGTTGAGTATATGCTGAACCAAAAAATTTACCAAAAAGATTAGCAATATCTTTATTTTTGCATGATTTTTGATCTTTATAATGCATTTCATTTGGAAAGTCATTGGTAGTCCTTCTGACATCATTAACGTATTTAAAAAATTCCATTGGATCATCAACAACTAATTTCTCCATTTTCATCATATAATTTTTCCCCAAAATCAAATCCCAATCAATATTCTTGAAGCAACTGTTTAATTCATCATAATTTGCATTTCTAAAATCATGATAGAAAAAAAAATTGGAATTATTATCATTATTCTGACTTCCAGAAATGACAACTTCAATGGATTTATGATGTATTTCAGAATTTACCAAAAAAATATCACTATTTAAACAATATATCAAATCTGAATCATTTGTCCATATCAAATCCAACATTTTACCATTATCATTTGATACTCCATTAATCTTTGTTGAATGGTGAAAATAGTACATAATTTGTTCTGCAACATTTAATTCGGATGAATTCAAGATTTCTTAGTGATCTCGTGCCATTATTTATTTCTATTTCATTCATCAGTGACGGGCTGCTGTATCTTCCTTTTATTAATTTGTGTATGAACATGATGGACGAATTGACTCTTCTTCTGATCAGCTTAGATAATCCCAATTAATGTGTTCTCTCCTCATATGGTGTCAATACATAGTTGTTCTCACTACGATTTATGTATACATTGACTATAGTCTCACCTTAAAAATATCACCGTTTGTTTCTGAATACTTTCGATTATTGATCTGTATTTTGGGTCATTTTGGAGAAGATATGGATGCGAACGGTAATAGAAAGAGATTACTGGATTTTTGCCAGGTTCAGACTTAGTGATAACAAATTCATGTTTTAAACACAAGAAAATACACATGTATTCATGGGAAAATCCTGGCTAGAATCAGAAATCTCTTCTCGATTAAGTGATCGTAGAAGCTAGTTTGCGCAAGATAGTTATAGATACGTATAGAAGTTTTGGTTAGAGGCGAGAGGTGCAGGAAGCAGTGAAAAAGAATAGAGTGAGATGGATGCAAAACGGGACGGAGGAGAACCTAGGTTCATATAGAGAACAAAAGAGAATAGTGAAGGAGTTGGTCAGAGAAGCGAAAGAGAATAGAAATTTACGGCAGGGACTTAGAAGAGGAAAACAGAGGAATAAAGTTTTCTGGTTAAAGGTCAAAAATTTACGTAATGGTGGTAAGAAACAGGGGCCGGGAGCTGTATTACATAAGGCAGGGGAGTTAATGAATGGTTGAAAAAATGTGTTAAAACGCTGGAGAGAATATTTTGAGGAACTTTTGAATGTTGAAAGTAGAATAGATTTGAATGTTAACGCGAATGAAAGTGTGAATGGAATCGGAGTGGGAGCAATAAGCATGGCAGAGATAGAGCTGGCGGTTGAAAAACTGAATTGGGGTAAGGCAGCAGGAGTAGATTAGAAATTAGTAATGAATATTTGATGTGTAGTGGGTAGGTATTCGTTGGTTACATCGTTTGTTAATCTTGCGTAGAGTTCATCAGTTGTGCCGAAAGAATGGGGTGGTGCAGTTATCCCCCCCCCCCACCATAAGAAAGTTAGTAATAGAGATTGCAACAATTATAATTATATACGGTATACCGTGGAATTTCTCTATTGAGCGTTGTCGATAAAGTTTAAGTGCAATTTTAGAAAAACGTACCTGAGCCATTGTCGAATCGCTCTTGGATGAAAATCAATCGGGTTTCAGACTGATTCGACGAGGTCAAGATCAAATTTTCTGCATGAGACAGTGGGCAAATGTGGTATTGAAAATGTTTGGCATACTACAGTGAGATTTTCGATCTAAATATAAATGGAGCGAACTGTCATACGCTGGTGTAAACAAATATGTCACAACGATAAAAACAAGAATACAAAGTAACAATTCTGCTTTGATCCAATAAATCTCAGCACCGATTTTAGATGGCTCTGATGGTCAAATGTTCCCAAAAATCTCACATTTATTTATATAGAACATGTTGAGCCACTGACATGAGACAACTAATAGAGAAATTTCATTTGAAAAACAAGGATATGTATGTGTGTTTTGTGCATTTGCAAAAGGTATATGATTGTATACCGAGAGCTTACTTGTAGAAGGGGCTTGTACGAACTTCGGAATGACCATTAGCAGCTCAAAGATTATGCATATAGGGAAGACTCGGAAGCAAGTAAATTGTATGTTGAATGGTAGTGTGCTTGAGCAGTTGCCTCAATTCAAATATCTTGGCTGTATCCTCTTTGAAGACGGCAAGTTGGATAAGGAATTCGTCCATCGCAGAGTGAATGGTAATAAAGTTGTTGAACAGCTTATTTCGTATGTTTTCAATAAGCGTGAGTTGAGTGAGGAGACAAAGTTGATGATTCACGGGTTAATCTTCAGACCAACTATCACGTATGGTAGCGAGAGCTAGGTCGATTCGAACAATTTAATTCATGATTTGGAAGTGGCTGATATGAAAGTATTGCGGTTGATGTATCGCGTAGGGACCAATAGGAGAACAGAATTAGAAATGAGAAAATACGTGAAGATTTGAATGTTGAGTCGATTGATGAGTCAAGATTGAGATGGTTTGGTCATGTAAAACGTATTAATGAGTATCGTTTGCCAAAGGCAATTTTGAATGCTGATGTGAATGAACCGAGAGGTAGAGGTAGACCTCGTAGACGTTATTTGGATTCAGTCAAGAACGACTTGAGGGTATGATTGGAATAAGGTAACTCAAGACCTGGCTTTTGAGAGAACAAGCGAGAAAAGAATTGTTAGAGGGCTGCCATTACAAGACAGACCAGGCGCTGTAGGGCATTAATGGTCTATAAATGATTGTTGTTGTTTAAGGGTGTTGTTCATAAAAACCATTTTCGATCTCTCGTTTTTTTCAACAATATTCAGCATTGAAATAAAATTTTCTTTCGATTTCTTGTCAGTCTTATAAAATGTTCCGATAATCAATTGTCAAAAGAAAAAGCATCAATGGTAGCAATTTTTTCATTCATATGAGCGGCATTTTCGCTGAATTTGAGCTAAAATTGTCAATTTCACTTTGGTTTTTCAAATCAAAATTGGTACATTTTCTTAATTTTCACTTGAATTTTCATTTGGATTTGATTAGTCATTTCATTTGCTTGGTGATTGATTTTGTTTACATGTGGCAGCTTCGTCGCTTTTCTTTTCATTTCGATTTTGTTTCGCATCTGA
Source organism: Resseliella maxima (assembly GCA_029041755.1). Taxonomy (NCBI): domain Eukaryota; kingdom Metazoa; phylum Arthropoda; class Insecta; order Diptera; family Cecidomyiidae; genus Resseliella; species Resseliella maxima. Next base: position 100,734 of record JAQOWM010000850.1, read on the forward strand.
AAGTTTTCAAAAATAGAAATAAATCATTGAAAAATATTTCCACTAAACGGACTTCAAAATTACTTAGGTGAAAAAATTCGAAATTTCATTCCCTGATATACAGGGTGTTTCAACTTAGGTGGACCTATTTATTTATTTAAAAAAAAAACTAAAATAAAAACACATTCTTTTCTGTTAATGTGAAAAATCATATAATTGAATTCAACGAGATTTATTTGCATCATTTTTAAATATGATATCACACAAGTGGTCGCTTTTGTTGAATAAATGTAAACGCGGTTGCAAATTATTGCAATTACTATCTTGCATATCACAAATACCAAACAGTAACTTTTTGTTCGTAAAAAGATTGTTATTCAATATTTTGAGGATTTTCAGTACTATAGAAACGACAATTTTGCTTGTTTACTTAGCTTCTGATGTAGGTCCAAATTACCCCCTCTTTAAAGCCAACTCGAAAATTACCCTCTAAAATTTGAGAAGAAATTTTTACTGGATGGAATTGAATTTTAGGTGATAATTTCCTAATTGTTTGCATCAGAATTAAGATTTCTGAATATTTTGTATCAGCAATACTGGAACATATGCTTTTACTGAATGCACCAGGTGTGATTGGTCTGAAAGAACAGCAAAGTTCATCCCAACGATATTGTTGATTCCAATAAGGAGTGCTCAATTCAAAATTGAAATTATTCCTTCAAAATTTGAAAAAAAAAAATCGAAATTACCCCCTTCAGCGATACAAAATAAAAGAGTCATAAAGCGAAGGTTCGTTTCGTCAATTAATTCAAGTAAGATTCACAGACAGAACTATTTGTACATCTAGTACGACTTATTTGAATTTTGACGTTTTTCTACATGTGTTGAAAAATTCACAACATTGTCGTACACAGATTTCTATACGTTTTATTGAGCGAAAAGAGGGGAAACATAGCTGTGTGCGAAAATATTTCTCCTTCGCACTCAACTGTATATAAATAGTATAGAAGTATGTGTACGAGTCGTACAGTATTGAATTTTTCAACAGACGCAGAAAAACGTTAAATTTCAAAAAAGTCGTAGTAAATGTACGAACAGTTCTGTCAGTGTTCAGTATTTGATTTCCTTCACGAGATTCTATGATCTCTCGAAAGAAAATGAGCTCAATTTTGTTCAAAAAGCTTTTTAAAAATGCAGAAGCAAATGCTGAATTTCAACCATTTTAAGGAAATATCAGATTTTTAAAACCAGATATGCATGTTGGAGGCAGTTGAAACGGCAACATATGTTTATTGAAAAAGCATAGAAATCTCATACGCTTAAGCTTTGAATTTATTGATAAAAAATGTCAAACAAATGTTTTTTTAAGTTTTTTTTTGAGTCGTTAACGCCAATAAACATATAGTATTTTGAGAAATATAATGATATAATTAAAAAAAACGAGAGTTTGATTGTTTTGAAAAATGATAGCTTTAGAAGATTTTTGACCTCTGATGAAAAAATTGCGAATATAAAAATTTTGATCTTGCTATTGAATTCAGAAGAAAAATGTATTCAAAATTCTTTCATATATATATCCAATTAGGTTATAATGCTTGCGTCTTGGCATATGGCCAAACTGGAAGTGGAAAAACATTTACAATGATGGGTCAAGATGATTCAGCCGGTTTGATACCACGTATATGCGAAGAAATTTTTAACCGCATTAAAATTGGTCAAAAGTCAGGAACCGGCTATAAGACAAATGTCAGCTATCTGGAAATTTATAACGAACGTGTTCGAGACCTTCTTGGTATAACCTAGGGGCTTAGAACCCTTTATGAATATACATATATATTTAATAGATATTTAGAATATTCATGCGATATTTAAATATTTGTGAGATATTTGTTAGATTAAAAAATACTCATTCGATCTTATACATACAGGGTGTCCCACAACTCATGGTCAATTATTGTTGTACGCATATATGGAACCAAGCCCTACAACATTTGTTCTATCACTTTGCTCGATTGGGTCATTAGGGGAATAACTGGCCCCAAAATTCCTTCGACCCCAAATTCACTATGGCGAAATGATTCATACATAAATGCCTATACTGAACGGTCCTGAAACATATTGAGGCGCACTTCATTTTACATATGGATACTAGGATTATTAACCCATTTGAGTGAGAGAAATTAACCCTTGAAAAAAACTTCAAAAAATTCGGAAAAAATCACAAAAATGGTGATTTTTCTCGAGAAAATGCGTTTTTACGGTATGGTTTTTTCTTCTTTATCTGAAAGATCATTTAATTTTGGGCCGATATGCAAAAACATGGAAATTACAAAACCGTTTTTCGATAAAAAAAACTACTTTGAAAAAGTGGAGTTGCCAACTTTTTTTTGCTTCATTTTAGTAAAAATAGGCGTCGGTCCGATGGATGGGCCCCCACGCTCGCCTATTTTAAACCCATTGGATTTCTTCCTTTGGGGTCACTGCAGTACGCTCGTTTACACTACACCAATCAACGACGTCGATGATATCCGTCATATACAACATATTTTTTCAGTTATGATATGAAAAAGATGATTCACAGTGGAAATTATGGTGAAAAATAACGATTTTTAATGGAATTTCGACCAATAATTCATGACAATTTTTGTGTAATTTTGAACCAAAAAAAAAGATTTTTTTTTCGATAATTCAGTATGGGTGGTGTGAGTACAGCTAAATAGCTTGCAAAAGGCCTAAAATAACGAATTCAAGTCATGGTATGGTTTTATCCAATCCCCACCCCTGATTGTATTCTCTTAAAGTCGTACCATGGGCGGAATTTATGTCGCATTGGATCTATGACCAGCATGTTTACTAGCTTGCTAGTGAACACGTATTGACATAAATTTAGGCTTCGTAACAAATAAATAAATAAATAAGTCCATAAAAACGGTCACAATTGCCTCTGATATGATTGCCTATTTTTACTGAAATGAAGCAAAAAAAAGTTGGCAACTCCACTTTTTCAAAGTAGTTTTTTTATCGAAAAACTGTTTTGTAATTTCCAGATTTTTGCATATCGGCCAAAAATTAAATGATCTTTCAGATAATGGAGAAAAAACCATACCGTAATAACGCATTTTCTCATTTTCATGATTTCTTTGAAGTTTTTTTCAAGGGTTAATTTCTCTCACTCGAAAGGGTTAACAATCCTAGTGTCCATATGTAAAATTAACTGCGCCTCAATACCTTTTCAACAAGCCATAGCACTTGCCTCTACTGTTTCAGGAACGTTCAGGTTCATTTATGTATGAATCATTTCGCCATAGTGAATTTGGGGTCGAAGGAATTTTGGGGCCATTTATTCCCCGATCGAGCAAAGTGGTAGAACAAATGTTGTAGGGCTTGGGTCCATATATGCGTACAACAATTATTGACCATGAGTTGTAGGACACCCTGTATTTGAAATATCTAATGATTATTCGATTCATTTTTATCAATAAGTTAGCATTTGTGAATATATTGTTGATGGCAAAATAAGTAAGTATTGCTTAAAGTTGAGATTTGGTAGCAGAGATCAAATCGACATTCACCATGGCGACACTGTCGTTACAATCACATAATGGAAGGAAAGGAGAAAAGAAACACAGCATATTTCAAACATTGGTGAGTATTTTTTCTTTCCTTTACTTTTACATCATTTACAAATTTCATTTCATAGTGAATCGTTTGTAAAATATTGTTTGCATTGTAACACAAACGATAGTCTGTGTAGAGGTAAGAGAAAATGAGAAGGATTAAGAGAAAGAGAATATATATGTCTCTTACGCACTGAAGTACGATCAACAATTGACCAATGATACAAAATCGTATTGAGATTTCACAACCAATACACAGACACGCATTTACAGTTTCGGCAAACAAGTGGATACGGAACACGGCAAATTGCATAAACTATGAGACAATGCTAATGCATTTTTCATTTGTGCCTTGTGGGCCATTGTCGTGTTGACAATTTTCGGCATATTATAGTGAGATTCTAGATCCAAATATTGATGGAGCAAACTGTCATACGCTGAAGTTAACAAATATGTCACAACGATAAAAACAAGAATACATAGCAACAATTTTGTTTTGATTCAATAAATCTCAGCACCGGTTTTAGATGGCTCTGATGGTCAAATTTTCCCAAAACTCTTATATTTATCAAACAAGTGCATCCCGTAGTTTTGATACTAGTGGTGACACAACACACTACGCGCTCAAAACATAAATGTCAACTTGAATCCTGATAGAAGCGGTCAAATATACGCCTGAACACATTTTTCAGTTTAATGTTAATCCAAAGTGTAATAAAATTTGATGATATTTGTTAATTCATTATTTGAAATAAAATGAAAATCGGCTCGATTCTAGAATCATTTGGAAATTTTAACAAAGATTTTTTCTTTTCAAAAGATAATTTCTATTCTATTAAATAAATCACTCAAATTTGGTCATGTTCCTAGTTTGTGGAAGTTTTCTTTCGAGAAACCGATATTTAAAAATGGTTTGAAGAATAATATTAAAAATTACAGAGGAGTTGCTTTACAAAATGTGATTCCAAAATCAAAAGTCAACATGGTTTTGTTAAGGGAAGATCAACTAATACAAATCTGGTTGAGTTTACTTCTCAAACGTTAAATGAGTTAAAGCCACATAATCAAACAGATGCAATATATATTGATAATGCGAAAGCATTTGACTCTGTGAATGTTGACCTTTGATACATAAATTGAATATCATGGGATTGAATTCTCAACTTTTGGATAACTTCTTATGTGAATGGTAGAAGGCAAATTATCAAAGTAAATGATTGTGAATCAGATCCTATTGAAGTTTTTTCGGGAACGGGTCAGGCTTATCCCATTGCTGCAACATTTTTTATATTGTTTATCGCTGATCTACCAACATTTAGTGGTAACTCCTCAATCCTTTCGTTTGCTAATGATGTTGGACTTTCCCGTAACAAAGCTTCAAGTGATAATTGTTTATTGTTTAACTCTTCAAAAAAGTTTGTACAATGTAGTTGACTATTTTAATTTGAAGCAATTAAGGTTAATGTTAAAAAGACGAAAATGATGATTTTTCATCGCTTTGCTAACGTGATTGATTTCGATTATACCATTGGTGATTCAAAAATTGAATGAGTTGATAAAATTAAGGATCTTGGTTTGATTTTGGAAGAGAAACTTAATTTCAAAGCTCATATTAAATCCATGATAGTAAAAGCTAGATCAAGACTGGCTTGGAAAACGCTTGATTGCTAGAGATTTCAATGACCCATATATTATTGAAATTATTTTTTAGTTTCGTTATTCCTATTTTAGAATATGGTTCTAATGTTTGGAATACCCACAACTTGGGACAGGAAAGACGAATTGAATCGATTCAGATCTGTTCAGAAGCAATTTTTGCTGTATGCTTTAATTAAAGATTAAAATGGAGTCATAGATTTCACCTCCTAAAATATGAACATAGATTGATGCTGTTACAAATGATTACTCCGAAAAATCGCAGAGGTGTTGCTCGAATAATGTTCATCCTGAAGCTGATCAAGGGTGAAATATGTTCAGAGTCTCTTTTGGACAAGATACAATTCAGAATTGTATATCATTCTGTTAATTGTATATTATTCTGTCGAAAATATTGTATTTTTGAGAATTCATGTTGGTAATCATGGCTGTCAAAAGAATATGCCTTTGAACATTTCAATTGAAACATTCAACAAATATTATAATAAAAATTTTTTGAATGAGTTTGTAATAAACTTTAATATCAGCTCGGAAGTAGTTAAGAAAAGATTGATTGAATTGTTCAAAAAACCAATGGATTAACCAACAATTGTTTGTTTCATTTTGATTCATTTTGTAGTTCAGCAATCACAAAGACATGCTCCGAAATCATTAGGATTGGCAACGGATTGCTGATTCGATACAATTATTGAATCAACTATTTTATGATAATTAATTGTAAATCTTTCAAAATAATTTAAATAAACCACCTTTGGCGAAGAAACGCTGTTTGGTGCAGTAATAATAATAATAATAATGAATTTGCTACGTTTAATCTACGAACACAACAAAGACCATCCAGAGGAGCAGTGGAAATAGTTCCGTGTTCCCCAAGCGAAGGACGCGCTTACTCATACAGAGTTTGACACATTGGGATTCAGAAATGTGACAAATCTATTGGAACTATTAACACCCATAATTGACCGAAAAGATGTACCGTATTGAACAAATGAAAATTATGATACGTATTGGATTCTAATAAATATTCAACATGAAGAAAATCAACCGTAGACATCAAATTTAGGCACACAGTTTCACAACAGATGGTCTTTCAGTCGGTGTGCGAATGCTAAGAATGAAACGAAATTGGTTGGCATTCATCATTGGTTAATGATGAAGCAAACGATAAAACAAAAAAGAAGAACAGGAAGAAAAAAGGTAAAAATGATGATGATAAACCGATAAAAATTGGTGAGGACATTCAACAGGCGTACAATTCGGGTAAAATCAATTTATCTATCGACAATTATCCCGGGCAAAAAGAATGATATGGGTAACACGCCGTAATGTTAAATCGGGGAAGGAAGAACAATATTCAATGACGACCAAAAAATGCCATGAACGAACTGGATATTATAAACGAAAAAACAAATTGCGCAAGTATACTGACGATTATGAAGACAAGACAGAATCGTGAAAATCGTCAAATGTATGTTAGGACTCTCTCATGTAAAAGTGCCAGGCATGAAATTTATCTCCGATACAAATTGGATTCGTTCGAGGAATCACGCGAAGCCAAATACAATCGAAAAAACATGAAAATCTACGTAGAACAATTGTGTGGGATCATGATAACAATCCATCACGCAACATGACTTATAAAATGATATATATGCTGAGAATGCAATCAATGCAGATTTTAATCGGAAAGCTTATATATTGAGACAACGTCGCGCAGCAGCAGCAGCAGTAGCAGAACAGCAAAGAAGAAGAAGAAATTTGCTCAGGGCCTGGGGGAGAGAGGTAAGTATGTGATATTGATGAAATCAGATGAAATATAATTGATAAGTTAGTTCGAGTGTATTAATTTCCAAATGTTTTTTTTTGTATATTTCTCTTCTAAGTAATGCTGGCGGTTGCAAAGTACTATTTCTATTACAGACACAGGATGCAGTGTGATCTCAACTATCAATCTCAAATTTAAACAATATTTCATCATATGTTTAGAATATTTATGATATTTAGTAAATTTAGAAATATTCACAATATTTACAATATTTGCAGAATATTTGCAATATTTATTTTTATTTACTTTTGTTGTTTCTCTTTAAGGTATAACTAACAACAACACATTACGAGTTCGTGAACATCAACAATTTGGTCCATATGTAGAAGGTAAATATTATTAATAAGATATAATAATGAGAAATAGAGTAATAGATTATTTTAAAACAAGTCGATTATTATGATTGATAAATCAATTGAAATTTTGATTTTATTTGAATGGTAAATTTAATTATGTAAATGATAAACCACCTGAATTTAATATTAAAATTACGTCCGACATTTCATTTCTACTGTGTGCCGAATAATAATGATAATGATAATAATAATAGAAGGCGAAGGTGGGATTCGGATTCGGATTAATTGACATAATCCGCATTACCAATATGATTGGTGTTATCATCATTTGAACCGCTGTCACATGCCTGACATTTAGCAAAATGACACCCTTTTTTCCAGTGCTTCAGTTTGTTCATGATGTTCCATTTCGGTTCATGTTCGTTCTAATAATGTTCAATTACCTGAACTGATATGAACTGTTCAATATAACAATACAACAATTAAGTTTGAATATTGTTAAATTATCGAATTTTCACAAATGAATAAACTATGAATATTCTGATAAGAGAGGTAAACAACTTTTGTTCTGGGACTTTGTTTGAAATGGCATTTCTTGAACCTATCATACGAAGTTTTCAAAAAATGCTTAATTTCCAATAGTTCCTCCTTGGAATGAAAAATTAGTTAAAAAAACATTCGTGGACAATTTTTCTTTGCGCAAAAAGTAGCTCTTTGGATAAATTAACTACCAGTGGTAGTCTACCACTGATTTGCAGAAATTTTAATAATCATAGACATTTCAAGTTTATTCGCTTCTGCAAATTTGATTTTTTCCATGAATCAATCCAATTTTTGATGCGTTAAAATGAAGTGAAGCGTATTCCAGTAAGAGTATTCTGCATAGATAGAAACAAGTGGTAGACAGAAAGGGCAAGATGGGGCAAGATCTGGGTGAGGCAGATTTTCCCATCCGACATTTTTCACATACAGTCCACGAAATAAGGTTACAGCCACCCACATTTATCAAAAAAATTTGATAAATACGAATTGATTTTTGGTTTTTTCTTCATAAATTTAATTATAAACATTTTCAAACACATTCTAGGCAAAAAATTTGTAAAATTAATTTGTATTTTATTTTGTTCGATTTTTTCAAGTTTTTTCGATTTTTGGCATGTTCCAAGTGCGAAAAAAGGTTACAGCCACTTGACGTCTACTGCACGAAAAAACAATCTATTGACATTTCGGTCATTTGTTTTTGTCCGAATGTACCGTTATGCACCTCTGCTATTCTATTTGTGCAATTTCACAACGATATGACGCAGTTGTCATTCCAAATTCAATCAAACAACAATGGCTAAGGGCAAGCCATTGACAGAGGCCGAAAAAGCCAAAATTTCTACATTAAAAGATTATAATAAGTGGTCAAATCGTCAGATAGCAAAGGAGATTGGTCGATGTAAAGACGTGGTGAATAATTTCCTTCAAAATCGCGAAAATTATTGCAAAAATTACGTTTCTGGCCGACCATCAGTGATTACAAGAGCCGAAAAACGCCGATTAATTTGAAGTGCCGGCAACAGTTTCAAGACCGCCAGTCAATTATTGAGCGAAAATAATTTATCCGTTGGTGTTCGACGTGTGCAACAAATTTTAAGTGGTTCGCAACACCTAAAATACAAAAAAATGAAGTGTAAGCCAATGTTGTCAAAATCCAATATTGAAGGCCGGCGGAAATTTGCGTTGGACCACCTGCGCTGGAAAGGTCAATGGCAAAAAATCATTTTTTCGGACGAGAAAAAATTCAATTTGGATGGACCAGATGGATTTGCGTACTATTGGCATGATTTACGCACCGAAGAAAAGATTTTCAGTTCACGTCAATCTGGCGGTGGTTCGGTCATGATTTTTGAAAAATGTCAATAATGGGTGGCTGTAACCTTATTTCGTGGAGTGTAATTTTTGGGACATTGAGCGCGATGAGGTCGAGCATTGTCGTCATAAAAAATCAATGAATCATGTCTGGTCTCCCATTCTGACCGTTTTCATTTGATAAGTTGTTGTCGGTAGCGTTCTAAATTATGGTTTCATTCGGTTTTGGAGTCGGCGTCGATTTGGCTCGTTTGCCGCGTTAAGATTTGTCAAACACATATGTTTTCAGAATCGATATGACATGTAATGTATGGGTATCGCCATCTATTAGAAATCCACAAAATCATATGATTACTCCTTTCTTGTCATTGAAAACTATTGTATCTTGAAGAGCGTCAAAAAATTCATCAGATTTGATCTGTCAATGTGAATATACCATACCACATATTTTTTTTATTACGTTTAAAATGTCGAATTACGTGGCAACAAAACATAATTCGAGGGGACAGTTGTATTTATTTTTTATTATTATTATTAATGCACCAAATAGCGTTTCTTCGCCAAAGGTGGTTTATTTAAACTATTTTTCATGACAAGAAATGTGAAATATATTTCTTATAAGCAATAATCTTGTATCCAATGTGCACTAGTAATGAAGAATAAACCCTTCCTTATGGCTGCAAGCAAAAATAAACTTAATTTGCTCATGCGTTTGGAATTATAGGGAGCGCACCAATCGTCCTTCTGAAAAATGAGATTTTCCCATTATTTCAGAGATAGGGTCGACATGGTATATTGGAAGGTGGTGGAAACTCATAAAAATTTTCGTAATACTCTTTTCTGATAATAGCCAATTGATACCAGCCAAATTCCGACAACAATATCGCCAAAATTCACAAAATCCTAAAAAAAGTGGCACTTTTGGGCCATACATGCGCAAGGGGGGAGGGGGCGGTTTATTTTATTTGGATGGAAAACTACATATCGTCCGCCGAAAATGTGATCCTGATTTTGTGATATTTCTATGGGAACTTCTTACGCTCTATCGATCTGCATCATTAGTTCTTGCCCCTGACCACCTCCCGACCTTTTTTTTGGGGTTTTTTCCCCAGATTTTTCTCCCAAAATCAATATCGACGCCGATTTGAGTTCTAAAGAGTCAAGAGGTCAAACCACCGCTACATATATAATGCATCTTGTTCATTATGAAATTGTCTATCGTCTGGTATAACTGGTTTTCTCCCCTACTTTCCTAAGGGGACATATTGCTCGCACATAATCAAACCTCTATTTAAGGTCATTTCGGTGGCAATACCCACCCAGTTTTCATTCCTTACTATACTTTTAGACTTCCCCTATCGATTGGCATCATTGGATTCTTGAACCATCCCCCTTAGCCCCCGTTTGTAGAGGTTTGATTTTTTGTTGCCGAAAAAAAATTTTCAAACCCTGATTTCAGGGTTCAGGAGTCGGTTAACCCCCCCTATAACCTTGAAGCTTTTGAGACGCTCTATCGATTCGTGCACATAAAATTGGCCCCCTGACCACTCCCATAGTGGGTTGGGGTTTCCCGCCCTCCATTTTTTATTTTTCTGATCCGAAACCCAAAAATTCGGATTCAGCATGCCGAAAAATTTTAGAATCCATATTTTTCATATTGGAGACAACGAGAAATTGATCTTAATTGGGTTGAAAATCTAGTTTGTGGTATTTGACCCCAAAGAGGGGGCTCTCATTGTTGGGAGAATGGAATTAGCATCCATTAGGAAAACTTGACTTTTTGCAGACTTCATTCTAAACATTTCGAGGAGCATTTAGATAAAAACATTCTTTTGCCCCCGCTGTAATCTGTAGACAAGACTCCTTCTAAATCAAAAAACTTCCGATGACCAAATGCATGTGTTGGTTGCGCAGCATTTGTGTGTTTTTGAAGAAGGGAGAAATTGGCTTGGTTCGTTCCTGGCCTCAAAAGATGAGAAGTTTTTTTAGGACGAAATTCATAATTTGCCCGAAAGATGGTACAAAGTCATAGCTTTCGATGGACAATACAGGGTGATTTTTTTTAGGTTGTTTTTTTGATTGGGATTTTCGTGAGTATCACGCGTGGGTCCTTACAGATGTGAGGTCAAAGATGCTCAGTTTGCTTTGTCATTTCACCATGGAAAGACTTACGCCCGAACAGCGTGTACAAATGATTGAATTTTATTATCAAAATTTGTGCTCTGTGAAAAAAGTGTTCCGTGCATTACGACCATTCTATGGTCGTCATAATCGGCTTAGTGAACAGACCATTAGAACCACTGTCGCCAAATTTCGCACCAATTTTACTCTTTTGGACATCAAAACACCGAATCGGGTTCGTAGAGTGCGCACCGAAGAGAACATTGCTGCTGCGGTTGCCTGTGCAAATGAAGACCGCAAAATGTCGATCGCCGCTGTCCTCAACAATTGGGCTTATGTTACTCCACCACATGGAAAATTTTGAGTAAGGATCTTGACCTTAAAAAATTCAGCTCGTGCTCATTTCAATTCAATTCAATTCAATTCAATTCAATTCAATTTTATTCACTGCCAAATACTGGCTGTCTTAGGCAATACATTGGGTTGTACATTAGGTGTTTGTTTTTGTTAAGTTTTTGGTAGAATCCGAGTAGATAAATAAATAAATAAATAAATAGTTTATAATTTCTGGTTGGACGGATACGACAATAAACAAAAGTGTGACATTTGGTGCGATGAGCAGCCACAAGCGGTGTTAGTGCAACCGCTCCATCCACAACAATGCGCTGTTTGGTGCCATCATATGATGCCAATATTGGTCCGTATTTTTTCAAAGACGATCCCGGCCGCAACGTTACTGTCATTGGCGAGTGTTATCGGGCGATGTTAATCGACTTTTTCGTGCCTCGATTGAAAGATTTGGTTCTGGTGGACATGCGGTTTCAACAAGACGGTGCAACAGTCCACACAGCCGGCCAAATAATGGACATAATGCGCCACCAGTTTGGTGAGCAATTCATCTCGCGTTTTGGCCCCGTCAATTGGCCTCCTAGATCGTGTAATTTGACACCTCTATACTACTTTTTGTGGGGGTACGTGAAGTCTCTTGTCTATTTCGATAAATCAGCAACAATTGGTGAGATACCGCCCGATATGCTCGAAAAAGTGGTGCAAAATTGAACTTTTCGTATGGAACACCTGAAGCGTAGTCGCGGCCAACATTTGAATGAAATTACTTTCAAAAAGTTAATGGCAAGCATCAATTTACCGATTCTAATGACGATTTCATACCTGTTTTGCAAATTTTTGTATTTTTTCATTCTTAATACACGACCTTTAAAAAAATCACCCTGTGCTTGGAATAATTTATTGATTCATTTTGTTATTGAAATAAATGCATTTTTTTTAGAAAAAAGTGAGCATTTTTAGTTATACAACCAATACATAAAAATATTTATTTATATCCTCATTCAAAGGACTGTCACAACATCCGGTTTCCGATTATGGAGAAATTCAAGCCTGTCTCGATCGCGGAAATATGTTTAGAACAACGGCTAGTACGAAAATGAATGACACGAGCAGTAGATCACATGCAATTTTCACAGTAAATACCTACAAATATTCTAATCTCTCTGACCTAATCTAAAATAAATCTGTATATCTTTAGATAACTTTTATTCAAGCTGTTTATATGAACAACACACCATCAGAAACAGTATCAAAAATCCATTTGGTGGATCTCGCAGGAAGTGAGCGTGCCAATTCTACAGAAGCGACCGGTGAGCGTTTAAAGGAAGGCGCACACATTAATAAGTCTCTTGTTAGTCTTGGCAGTGTGATTTCAACATTAGCAGAACAATCTACAGCTAGGCTTTTTTCAAACTCTGGAAAAGAGAAAGTGGTTAGTACGAGTTTGAACAATAAAAAATTCAGCATAAGTCAATATTCCTCATACAATAGATGCTTATAAAAAAAAACAATTGTTTTTAATTAAACCTGGAAATGCTATCCTATGAATATTGTGATTAGCATATTAATTTAAATTCGTTCGTCCCCCCAAATATTTTGAGTATTTATCCATCGAGTATAGTGGCGGGCAACACACCTTGTGTTACACAAGTTTCTGTATAATTTTTTCATTCGAAAAACAATTATGTTTGATTTTCAGTGTTAAGCGATATTTATTGGGAAACTTAAAAATTAAATTACTTCATGTTTTGTATCAAACTTTTCAAATTCTATTCTCTTATTTGTAAACCAGACTTCCACTACACAGTTAGCTCAAAAAAATGTCACAAAGAAAAGTGTGTACATACCATATCGCGATTCAACGTTGACATGGTTGTTGAAGGATAGCCTTGGCGGAAATAGCAAAACAATCATGATTGCAGCCATATCACCAGCTGATTTAAATTATAGTGAAACTTTGAGTACACTTCGATACGCTAATAGAGCAAAAAATATTATAAATAAACCAACTATTAATGAGGATCCAAACGTGAAATTAATTAGAGAACTTCGTGAAGAAATTACGAAGTTAAAGGGTTTGCTTTTATCATCTGATATCAACGACTTATCATCACATAATAAATCTTCGCAGATGTTGGAAGATTTATTAAAAAAAGAAGCACAAGAAAAATTTTTGACAGAAGAATGGGCTGAGAAATGGCAATCAATACAATCTATATTGCGAGAAGAAAAAACATTGGGGCTTCGAAAATCAGGATTTGGTATAGTTCTTGACTCCGATGCTCCGCACTTAATAGGAATTCATGACGGGAATACTACAGGAGTAACTTTATATAGTTTGAAAGAAGGTGAAACTATCGTCGGTAATGAAAATATGAAAGAAGAAAAAGACTCACGTAAGGTTGATATTCCTCTTGCCGGGACGGGAATTCAACCGTTACATTGTTCAATAATTTTGAAAAACTCAACAGCGACTATATATCCTTACAGTGGAGCACAATGTTGGTTGAATGCATCGATGATATCGTCACCACAAACAATTAGTCAGGTACGAAAAAAAAATAAAGGAAGAAATAATAAATAAAATAAAATTAATATAATTATTTTTTTCATTTTTTAATCATTTTCAGGGTGACATATTATTATTTGGTAGAACGAATATGTTTCGATACTGCAATCCTATAGAAGCTGAAAGATTAAAAAGCAGTGAATCCAATAACCGCTCACAAGCAGATTTTTCACGCTTATCTTTAATTGCGGTTTCACGCGAAAATCTCAGTAAAAGTACGCAAAGGTAAAATTAATATTTTTTCAAACTTATCGGGCCAAAAAGACTCTATTAATTTTCGACTTTAGGTAACCAACATTTTTTTTACGAAATTACGGTATACAGTAAAAAAAATTCGATACAAATTGAGAAATCATAATAATTAAGAAAATCGTATTCTTTGCTTGAAAATATAATACTTATTGAATCAGATTCATTTTGTTCATCATGCTCACGATTCTTAACGTTATATTTGACAGTTGATCCAATTTTTTTCAGTAATTTCAGTTGAGTTGTAATAAATTCAACAAATTCCAAGTAAGTCATTTTGATGTTATATCCGACATACAAAATATCTCTCAAAGTTAGAATATCTAATCGAGTTTTTTCAACGTACCATATATCGTTGATTAGAGAAAATAATCGTTAAACAGGAGCTGATGTTTTAGAAGAGCTAGAATGTATGCGACAATTTTAAACAAGTGATTGCATGAAATGTTTTGTCGTGCAAAATATTCGAAACATTCCACCCCGAGTTGATGAGTACCAAAGTTTTTTTCTTCCCATGTTTGAATCTTTTCAATTGAGAGATATTTTTTCAAATAAGAAAACTGTTCAAATAATTCAATATGACATGAATCGATGTCAAAACGATGTTTTGATGCCACAAATTTGTCACTGACTTCAATAGTCTTACAACAGCCAAGCACTTTTCTATATTAGACATTGATTTAATCGCAAAATTCTTTGAAAGCTGTTACTCGCACAGTTGTCAAATAGAAATTTGAATATATTTTCACAACAATCAGTTTGACATCAAATGGCATCATGTCACAAACTGTTTTCAATGTATTATGAACGATATGTGCGTCACATCCGACTGCAATTAATCCTGGATATAATTCATTCAATTTGTAAAACATATTGTTCGTGCCGGTACGTTCGCGATTGCCGAAATTACATCGTACATTATCTCCAAAAAATGCGACCATTTTTCGACTTATATTGAATTTTTTTGTTATTTTAGTATCTACTTACTAGTAGAATTATTATTATCTTTTAGTAGATGTTTGAAAATTAATATTTCAGTAGTTTATGTCTCCATTTTTCACTGCTGTGAAAAAGAGAAATTAGTACAATTTTTTCTATATAAATAATATATGATTATGTTAACATATGAAATGATATCGCGATTCACAAATCGTGATTTTTGTGATGAAAAATGCGCATCATATGGAATTGATTGAATCAGATGAAATGTCAAACAAAACGCTACTTCAGAATTGAAAAAAAAATTTACAGAATTGAAACTGACGTCACATATAGTAGTGTATGACAAAAATACACTATTGGTAGTGTTTTGTGTGCCTTTTCATCTGGTAAAATCGATTTCATAGGCATTTTTTATCAATCAAATAACAATTTGTAAATCGCCATTTAATGCTATTTATTGACTTCATATGTCAGCTTATATGGAAAAAATTCTACTAATTTCTCTTTTTCACTGGAGACAGAAACTAATGAAATAATAATTTTCAAACATCTACTAAAAAATCTACTAATTAGATTACTAGATTTGTGTCGAAAAATTAAATAAATATCAGATTTTACACATAATTTAAATATTTTCTTGCGCTAACGGTTATTTTGATGTTAATTTTTCAGGATATTTTTATAGTTCCTTATTGTATTATCTGTGTCAAAAACATGTTCCTGTTTCTATCTCATTCTTACATTTGAATGAAATTATGGGCAATAGCATTATACACTTTTTGTGATTAATCGGGATACAATACTACAACATGCAAATACACTGACAGCTGATCTGTGGACCATTCACAATACAAACGAGAACTTGTATATTTGTGAAATGTGTTTGTATGTATTGTCAATTCTATGATCGCAATTTACCAACAGTGATTTGAGTGAAAAAAAATGCGCATTTTATCAAAACGAACATACCAGATGAAATGGCATGTAAAATCCTTCACCAGAATTGAAAAAAAAAAAAATTTAGGTTTTTTTCGATCTTCAGCGATTTTCGATTACTCACAATAGAATTTTGTATGAAAACAATGGAAAGCCATTGGATGTATTTGTTCGTTGTATTTAACGGACTCACGACAACGAATATTTCTTGTTATCGGTTATGGATGCTTGTTACAAAAAAAAATTAATTCACAAATCGAAGAAACATACTCGTTTTTATAAGTATGCCAAACATACAAAATACATACTCTTGTTTAACTATTTTCAAGTAGAGTGAAACTTACTCTTATTTTATAAACGAATCGATCAGAATACATACTCTGAAGTTCCGGTCATTCGTGCAATGGTTTCAAAATTATTATTACTCTCATATCGTAATGAAATTATGCGTCCTTTTTGGACATCTTAGAGTTTTTTTGTCGGTCATTTCGTGTAAAACAATCCATGATAAATAAAATGTAAAAAAATCAGAGCAAATGTATTATTATATGCATCAAAGAGTACTAAAATGGAATGAAATCAGAGTTTTGGGACTTGCATAAACAATAAATGTTACCGTTATATAGTGACAGAGTTTCCATTGCAAAACTGTATGCATGATAACATTGCCAATATTCTGCAATAGCTTAGTAATAAGATCGACAGAGAGGGATTGATTGATCGATCCTTTTCTGGTCATATTAAGCATATCTAACATTATTTATTGAATATAACCAACACAAAGAAGAATTATCGTAACATAATGTAGCGATCACAATGTTTTGTAAGCATGTGAATGTAGTAGGGCATCAAATATACACAATACAAAAATATTGCGCACAATTTATCTCACACTGAGCATTGCAATGGTAAGACAAGCGTATGGATGAAAGAGATAGAAACAGGAACATATTTTTGTCACCGACTATACAATGTACTACATATTTCATAAAAAAGTATCTTTTCGAGAAACTAAAATTGAACTTTGTTATTGGTCAAGTTGGCATCGCATGATGTAAATTTATAAGAGCATCACAGTACTGTGATAAATGCACACTAAAAAATACAAATACGAAGAAAGTCCTACTAAGTCAGTGTGTAGTCTTCGTTTAAGTGTATTTTGGAATTGTTTGTTTACAATTTAGTTGCCATCGTTGTTTGAATATTCTTTCATTCAATGTAATGCAATGAATGTCGTTTTTTCTTCTTTTGTTACTGAATGATATGCGTAAAAACGAACACTGTTTGTGCATTATAGCATTTTGTTCAGATTTAATAATAATTTTAAAAAATTATGTTTCATGATAAATGTGGCCGTCGTTTTGAGCAACATATTCGAACCGATTTCTTAAGCCGTCATAAAAATTTCCGAAGAAATCTAGTTTGTATCGAAAATTCTCCCACTCGTTTATAATGTATTTATTTAAACCAACTTGATTTCTTTGAAAGAGAGCTTCGCATAGTTTCCATCTTAGCCCAAACTAATTCAATTGGATTCAAATCTGAGCTACATGGAGGCCGCCTTAAAACTTCAATTTGTCCTGTTTCTAAATAATCTTGAAATTAATAAATAATAATTGAAATTGAATCATGGTAAAGTGAAAGGATTCTTCCTTTTTGTGAACCTGTTAATTTGGCGTTCCTATCAATTCGAATCATTATGATAATTTTTAAAAGAATGTGTTTCAATGATCTCAGCAAAGATAGTCTGTATTCGTATTTGTAAATACACAAGTGAATCGTTATGGCATTTTGTGATTTTAAACATTGCTGCCAATTCGGATACTTTTTTATGAAATGGGTAATACGTTTGTAATAAAGAATAAAAAAATTACTTTTGTTTCAAATTAAACTGAATAGAATAATCGATCAAAAACTAGTGTCAAGGCTAATTTAAATTGGGTTAAGAAAGATAAGATATTTAGGCCTAGCTTAACAGTTTCAACTCATACGATGTTTTTCATCAGTATTATAGGTGAAATTGATGAAAATATGGATTCTACAATAGATGTGATAGAAAAACAACGGTTTGATGATATTCAAGCGGAGCATCATAAAATACTGGAAACTATTGAGAATGCTCTTCAGAAATTGAATTCGGTAAATGTTTCCTGTTCATATTTGTCCTGTCTAATATATTAAATTATTAAAAACTAGTTTGCTAAGTCTAATATATTAAATTTCATACACGCAATTTTGATTCAAACACCATTCTCATTTAACAAACTTTCCTCATTTTGAACATAGTAAATTGATGTTGTTACTTTTTCATCGCCACAATTGACACATAAATAATTATAATTAAGTAACAAATATTAGCCCTATAATGTTCATTTCCATACATATATCCAAGGTTTGTTTGCTGTATGTGTTGCACTTTTAATTGTGTTCGCTTTTTTATTAAATCGCCAACATTACAACAACAACAACAACACTCGTTTAAACGACCATTAATGCCTTTCAGCGTCTGGTCTGTTTTGTAATGGTCAACCCTTAACGAAGGATTGTTCCATCGCACCCTATCGAGAGCCAGGTCCTGAGTTTCGCTACTCCATTCGAATCCTCTTTCATTCAAATCACTCTTTACCGAATCCAAATATCGTCTTCGCGGTCTACCTCTACTTCTCGGTTCATTCACTTGAGCATTCAAAATTAACTTCGGCAATCGATACCACTGTGCGACAATTTTGAGGTCATCGAAATCAAACCGCACCGGACTACTTTTTTCTGAAAGTATACTTATCCAGTAGCAAAAGCCCCACTGCGTTTGTAAAAGTTACTAGCTAATGTTTTGCTACTGGATAGGTATACTTTCAGAAAAAAGTAGTCCGATGCGGTTTGATTTTTGGTGTTGCACAGTGTACTCATTCATACGCTGTACATGGCCAAACCATCTCAATCTCGACTTTCTAGCCACTTCGTCCACCAAATCCACATTCAAATCTTCCCGTATTCTCTCATTCCTAATTCTATTTTCCCATTGATCCCTACGCGAAACTTTCATATCCGCCAATTCCAAATCATGAATTAGATTATTAGAATCGACCCAGCTCTCGCTTCCATACGTGATAGTTGGTCTGAAAATTGACCGATGAATCATCAACTTTGTTTCCATACTCAACTCACTCTTGTTAAACACATGTGATCTGAGCTGCGCAACAACCTTATTACCATTCACTCTGCGATGTTCAAATTCCTTATAACAACAACATTAAATATTCCAAATAAAAAGTAATTTTTTGATCTTAAATCGGGAAAAAATAAAATTATTATTCGTAAAATCACTCGGTGCGTCCCACAACAACAAAGAAAAATGACAAAAAAATTTGAATAGAATAAAACTTCATCGAACCCCATTCTTCACAATACATTTGTTGCGCGAATTTTGAAAATGAAACCATGTGTAACCGCGTGAAACTGTTTTAAAATTATATATTAATTTACCAAATCAATTTTGGTTTCACATCTGTAACTTCATAAATGTCCCTTTAAAAAATTCTCATTTATTCTTTTTGACGAAATATATTTAAGAAACACTTGTTTTCACCATTTTTAACAAAAATTCAGTCGTACAGAGATAAATGAAAAATTGTGTAATGAAAAATTGAAACATAAAATACACAAATAATTATTTGTTGATATTTGCTTACATTCCAAATCAACATAACTGTATACGACTGCATATATTATTCCATTCAAATTAATTCATTTCTTATTTGTTTTACCGTGTACGACCGAATTTTCGTTAAAACCAACAAATTTTTTTAAATTTATTCCGTCAAAAAGAGGTAACTAAATGAGAATTTTTTTGAAAAGACATGTATGAATATTCAGTTTTGAAACCAAAATTGATACCGACACACCAAAACATCTGAATTTCCATAAAAAAAATTTAATTGATTCAAGTCAGCATGGTTTTGTTAGGGGTAGATCAACCATTACTAATTCAGTTGAATCCACAACTCAAACATTGAGTGAACTTAGACCTCATAATCAAACGGATGCAATCTATATTGATGTTGCTAAGGCGTTTGACTCTGTGAACATTGACCTCTTGATTCACAAATTAAATGTTATGGGTCTGAATGATCAACTTTTGAGTTGGATTAAGTCTTATATGAGTGGTAGAAAGCAAATTGTTAATGTTAGCAATTATGAATAAAACCCTATCGTTGTTTGTTCTGGTACGGATCAAGGTTACCCTATTGCTGCAACGTTATTCATTTTTTTTATTGCTGATTTACCTTGCTTCAGTGGTGATTCATCGATTCTTTCATTTGCTGATGATGTTATTCTTTCTCACCACATAACTTCAATTAATGATTGTTATGTTCTTCAAGAGAATTTGAATAATGTTGTTAGATTTTTTGAACTGAATCACTTACAATTGAATGTAAAAAAGACAAAAAGAATGATATTTCATCGCTTTGGAGATGTTTTTGATCACAATTACACCATTGATAGTTCTATAATTGAAAGAGTTGAACAAATAAAAGATCTTTGTGTGATTTTGGACGAGGAACCTAATTTTAAAGCTCATATTGAATTGATGATAGCCAAAGCAAAATCTAGGTTGGCTTGGATCAAACGTTTTGCTAGGGAATTTGATGATCCATATACAATTAAAATATTATTCTTCACTTTTGTTGTTCCAATTCTACACAGATAAAAAATTTTTCGGAATATTGGCAACATTGGGTTGTGAATGTCAAAATTCCAACCAAATTTGCGATATTTACAACAATGGTTGTGTTCTTGCTCCATAAGAGCAATGTTATTTTATTACAACCATTGTTGTAAATATCTTAAATGTGATTGTACTTTTAACAATCGCAACACAGTGTTGCCAATATTCCGAAATTTTTTTTATCTGTGTAGAATATGGCTCTCAGGTATAGAATACTCACAACTTGGGACAAACAAGACGAATTGAATCTATTCAAAAGCAATTTTTGTTATATGCATTGAGGAGATTCAGATGGAGCAATTGATTTCACCTTCCGAAGTATGAACATAGATTGCTGTTGCTTCAAATAATTTCATTGGAGAATCGTAGGAAGATTGAACAAATGATGTTTATACTTAAATTGATCAGAGGTGAAATATGTTCGATAGCACTTTTGTACAAAATTCAATTCAGAGTTTCTTACCGCTCTGTTAGAAATATTCAGTTCTTGGAAATCCATATTGTTAATAATAGTTATCAGAAGTTTATGCCGTTAAATTTTATGATTGAAACTTTCAATAGTTATTATAATGAAAAAACTCCTATTCTTGATCAATTTGTTATTGACTTTAATGTTAGCACTGATTTAATTAAAAAGAGACTGAATGAATTGAAGAGAATGACAGATGTATGATTATTGCAATTTCTTTCTTTTTTCACTAGATTTAATGTTGCAATTTGATAATCGCAGTGACTTGCTCCGAAATCATCAGGATTGGCAATAGATTCGAATCGGCGCAAATCTCCGATTGTCAAACTACAATATTGAGATCATAGATTAATCTTTTCTTAGTCACATCCGAACTGACATTAAAGTCAATAATAAACTGGTTTACAAGTGGACTTATTTCAATATAATAGTTGTTAAACGTTTCAATCAAAAAAGAGGGCATATACTTTTGATAGCCATGACTGACAGATTCAATTCTTAAAAATTAAATATTCCCGACAGTACGATAAAGAATTCTAAATTGAATCCTTTCTAAAAGCATCTGAATTTATTTAACCCCTGACCAATTTTAGGATGAACATCACTTGAACAATCTTTCTACGATTCTCCAGGCAGGCACTATGAGCAAAATTGATTTTACACTAATTTACACTAACAACATGTGTAACAGAAAAATTCGCCATCTAACGACTGATTACAGAACTATAATGCTTCTACATACAAAGTAATGTTTGTGTGTTTGTCTCTTTTAGACGTATTTGTCTCTTTCACACTCATAGATTGTATAGAAAGTTCTACATCAAGTCACTAGATGGACGTTTTCTTACGATGTATCATTATTATTCATAGGTCTTGTCTCCAGGGAAACCATTTGAAGTAGCAGCAACCTATGCTCATATTTCTTGAGATGAAATCCGTAAAAACTGTTTCTGGATAGATTCAATTCGTCTTATTTGTCCCAAGTTGCGAGTGTTCCATACCTGAGAACCATATTCTAGAATTGGAATGACAAAACTAAAAAAAGAAATTTCAATAATTTTTATCGTTTTGTTAAAACAAAAATATAAATATTTAAAATATTATTGCATACGGTTCATTTTGTTTTCATATTTAAAATATTATTGCATACGGTTCATACAAATTTCAAACTTTGCGTACAAATGTCATGTGAAAAATGAGTGCGTACAATGGTCTTTCGATACATTTTCGGTCCTTCGCACGCGTAAATAGAGGAAAACTGAGAAAGATATGAGAAATATATTTATTAGGGTGCATCGAAAATTCAAAAATGAATATACTTAAAACGGAAGTGGTTTGTCTGTTCATTGGTCCCCCCTTGGAATGAAAAGTTAGTGAAAAAAATAATTGTGTAAAATTGTCTTTTATATCGCCAGCAAATGGTTCAAATTAGAGAACAAAGTAATCAAAATCGATTTGCAGCTATTTTAATAATCATATTGTTGAGTTATATAATGCATATCAAATGAAACATAGAGCCCATGAGATTTAAAGCTGTAAAAATGGTTTTAATCAATGAAAAACGCTTTCATATAAATTTCATTCATTTGGCGGCAATTTGGAAAGAAATTTTTGTTCAATTTTTTTACAAATTTTTTTATTCCAATGGGGGACCACTGGAGACTCTATTTGAACGTTTTTGAGAATCTTCGTTTAAATGGTGGAGGCTGGGGGATGCCATTTCAAACGAAGTTCCGGAACAAAAGTTGTTTGGATTCATACAGTTTTGATATACCCCACTGTCACCCAAATGTTTACTTGCGAAAATTTTTTTTGAATATTTCATGAGATCACATTTCTATGTTTAACAAGCATTACTGTATTTTTCATCACAACACGCATTTATACAAATATATTATTATTATGTCTTTTTTTCAACAGGAACGTAATCAAATATTTGAGCAGTATAACCTTAAAGTACAACAGCTTTCACAAAAACTGTGCATTCTGGAGGAAAATAAAGCTGATCAAGCTTTGATACTAAACTGTCGGGGCAAACTTTTGAGTGCGAAGCACGAGATGTTATTGTGGAAGAAAATGAACAAAAAAACTCAAATCGATATTGCAGTTAAACAAATATCCACTTTACAAATGCAACTAGATTCAAAAAATATCACCAAAAGTAGCATCATAAATAAACACGTTAATCAACCAAAAGTGGAATTATTAGAGAAAGAATTAAAAGATAATATCAAAGAGATTGCAAACCTTGATGAAGCGATTTCAATAATTATAAATCAACGAAACGAACTTTTCAGTTTAACAAAGGACGAAAATCAAAATAAAAAATCAGAAGATGAAAAAATAATGGGGCAAGTTTGTTTGGAGCCCCCAGAAAGAGTATATCAAAATGGTATGGCACGACTATTGGATATAGTATTTCCAATAATTTATTCTCATATTCTTGTAGAAACATCAAATATTTCAACGGGAAGGATGAATATCATTAGAATGAGGATTTTGAATAAAAAAATTACTGAAAAAAAAGATCAAATAATCAGGAATTTGGAGAAAAACTGTGATAAGTCTCAAATGGATAGAGATATTGCCCAGTTACAGATATTACAAAAAGAATTAATTCAATTTGAGCAATTACCTACATATGATGTAGTACTTCATAGTAAAAGTGAATATGACATTGCTTACAATGAAAATGACAGATATGGTAAATCATTTGAACCCTTTTTGAATAGATACTAATATATATTTATTAGATATTTGAAACATTTACCCGATATTCAAATATTTATAATATATTAGTTATATTCAGAAATACTCTCGATATCATAAATATTTGAAATGTCTAGTAAATATTTAATTTATTTTCATCAATAATCTAGCAATTGTCATAAGGAATATTAAAATTTAATTAAAAGTAAAAACATTGTCGCGATGGCAAAATATTTTTTTCCTAAAATTGAGATTTGATAGCAGAGATCAAGTCAATATTCAACATGGCATCATAATGACACAGTCGACAGAATCGACAAAATCGCATCATGAAAGGAGAGAAGAAAAGAGAAAATGTGAAAGAGAATATGCATATCCAAGGGGAAAAGTACTAGAAAAAGCAATCCATTCTAGTACAAAAAAAATCCCGAAAAATCCCATCAAATCACATTTAATATTGTCTTACTAAAATAAAATACACATATATTACTCTTGACACATTATGACTTGTCAAACTCCCAATATAGTGAGATATTTTTGTATTTAAATATGATTTGTGTTTGTTGTGTTCCATTCAATTTCAGAAACAAATTTGAAAAATATTGATGATTCAATTATAATATATAATGATTTATTTCCATGTTAATTTTTAAATCTTTTTCTGAAATTAAATGGAACACATCAAACAAAAATGACATTTAAATATAATTCACTATACTGGGATTTTGACAAATCATAATGTGTCAAGAGTAATGTATGTGTATTTTATTTTAGTAAGACAATATTGAATGTGATTTGATGGGATTTATCGGGATTTATTTAGTACTAGATTGGATTGCTCTTTCTAGTACTTTTCCCCTTGTGCATATCGCTTACGTTCTGGCAGGATCAAGAATTGATCAATAACAACAACAACAACAACAACAACAACAATAACAAAAATCATTTATAGACCATTAATGCCCTAAAGCGTCTGTCTTGTAATGTTAGCCCTCTAACAATTGTTCTCCAGCTTACCCTATCGAGAGCCAGGTCTTGAGTTTTTCTTTTCCAATGATACCCTTTTTCACTCAAGTCGTTCTTGACTGAATCCAAATAACGTCTACGAGGTCTACCTCTACCTCTCGGTGAATCCATTTCAACATTCAAAATTACCTTTGGTAAACGATTCTCATTCATACGCTGTACATGACCAAGCCATCTCAATCTTGACTTTCTAGCCACTTCTTCCACTGAGACCATATTGAAATCCTTACGTATTTTGTCATTTCTAATTCTGTTTTCCCATTGATCCCTACGCGACACACCCGAAATCATACGCAAAACTTTCATATCAGCCACTTCCAAACCATGAATTAAATTGCTCGAATCGACCCAGCTCTCGCTACCATACGTGATAGTTGGTCTGAATCTGATTTATACCTATAAATCATCAACTTTGTCTCCTTACTCAGCTCGCGTTTATTGAAACCATGCGAACTAAGCTGTGCAACAACTTTATTTTCTTTCACTCTGCGATGTTCAAATTTCTTATCCAGCTTTCCGTCTTCAGAGAAGATGCAAACTAGATATTTCAATTGAGACACCTGCTCAAGCATACCCCCATTCAACATACAATCTACTTGCTTTCGACTCTTCCCTATATGCATTACCTGTGTCTTTGAGCTGCTAATGGTCATTCCGAAGTTCGTACAAGCCGCTTCTAGATCGCCCATGCTGTTTGTAGATCTTGTTCTGAGCCACCAAGCAGCACTAGGTCATCTGCGTATGCAAGAGCAGAAATAAGGCTTCCCCCAACTACATAGCGATGAAACGTCGGAACTACGCGCCCAAGCTACGTTATGCAAACTACATGACGTAGCCTACTACGTGCCCTAACGTGTTTGTATGGACGTTTCATCGCTATGCCCAACTACTACATTACCCCTCAGATTAGCTGAAAAAAAAACTGATCAATGATACAAAATTGTAATGAGATTTATCAACCATGGTTTGAAAAAATATGAGTAAATTCGAACGCATTAATTTAAATTCTATATGATTATTTTTTCATACATCACATGATACATTATACTGGTCATATATGATCTTAAGCACCAATCTCAAATTAAAGCAAATATATATTTACAAATGTATATTTATAACATTTGCAGAATATTTGTAATATTTATTTTTATATATATTTTGGCTTTCATTGTTTCCCTTTAGGTAATTCCGAATTGGTTGACAGCTCCAACAATATACTTGAGACTACAGATACATATCGAAGTGGTAGTTTTATGATTCAAGCATGTGAACCCAGTAAGTTATTTTCTTTTTTCAATTTTAGAAGAAAAATTGAAAGGAGTGAATGCGAAAAATATATTGATTTTTCGATCATATGTGATGTCATTAGCAATGTTAAAAGTTTCCGTTAACTGAGAAATAACATTCCTATTTATAATCCTAGATGATTCTGAATTTGTTCTGAGTATTCCAAGCTATGTACTCAGAGGTGCTGGAAAACAAACCCATTTCGAGTATGAAATTCGTATTACATTGCCTGATGATAAATGGATAATCATGAGACGCTACAGCCGATTTCGAGAACTTCATATCGCAATGAAAGCATTATATGGTGAAAAGGTATCTTTTATTACTCTATTAACTATAAACATTAGAAGTTAATCATTTTGGATCTTTCAATGAAAATATCCGAAAGGATTAAATGTTAATTCATTGGAATTATTTGTATTCTGTAAAGAACCACGGCACATTCCTATGTACGGCTACTAAGACCATGTAGAATCTTGATATCCAATATCAGTAAGATTCATGGTTTGAATGCATCATCCTGTGTTGCACGCAATATTCGTTTCATTGAGAATGTAACAAAAAAATGACATATATGTCAATTTTTAAATATTTGAAATCGTAACCAAATCATAAATACTTATTTAGCAGTTATTCCATTTTGTTTTCCAACCAAATTAAAATGAAAATGTGCATCAATTTTAAATTATTTGGGTTAGTCCGGCTGTTGCTATTTTTTTACTTTTTTAAAATCTAATTTTCTCTTTATGAATTTTTGAGCTCTTCCATGAATCTGAATCTCTGAGTCTTTACAGTTCTCTTCAAATCTTAAATCTAGTGTGTAATTCCTTGAAAAGAAATCAAATAATAAATGTTCATTGATCTTTGTATACTATGCGAATACAAGATTTTACAGAAAAGCAAACAAAACATGTATTACAACGCATTTGAATCACGGTTCCACGTTAATGTGATCTGAGTGACACAATACTTACTGTTATTTTAGAGAAACGATTGATTTTCTTTTATCGCCCAATGTTGTACATATTCCCGTTGAAAAATGTATTAATTTGATTGTCAATGGATTAGATTGTAACCCAATTGGATTTTCATGGAGCGAATTGGCTCCGTAACGATTCAACGGCCAATGTCAAACAAATTAAATTTGTATATGCCATAATTATGTACCAATTATGTACTATGCGTACCCACACTCAAATATTTTTGTACCTCAATTTTTATATTTTTTTTCAAATATCAAATTTTTCCAAAACGCATTTTTTTATTATTATGAAAAAAAGAGAAATTAAATATGTCATACTTTTGTACCAATTTTGTACCTAATGAATCTGTATTCAAAAAATTTGATTCTTTTTTTTGAAAATTTTATTTTTACAGAGAAAATTTTTTTTCTTGTCTTTTGGGAAAGATCAAAAGTTGAGAATGCCATAATTTTGTACCGGTTTTGTACGGAGCTGAGCGAATTACTATTGAATGCACTGAAAAAAACTGATAGTTACTAAAAAAAATTTCAGTACTTTTCAAAATATCAGTCGAATTTACATTCTATCTTAATGTTTGTCTATTAATGTTCATGATTAAAAATCGTCTTAAAATATCTTTCGGTTGCAATCACACATGTTTTTTTTTGAAGTACAAGTAGTTTTTTCCAACTAGTTGTTCAAATATGTTCACGAATTTTCATAAATTTACTTTAGAAAAAATCTCTCTACATAAAAATAAATTCATTTCATTTTCTCACTCAATCACTCAACATTCAATCGGCACAATTTTCGTTTTCTTACTCACTCAAATTTAATTCGGCAAAATTTTAAGTGAATGGTGCAAATGAACGAATCACCGAATTTAACATCAAACTTTTGAACTATAAAAAAATTGAATGAACGAGAAAATCTATGATACTAAATTTAGTAATAAAAAAGTGTTATTTTTAAATTAAAATTCACATCATATATCAAAATATATTCATTATTCAATTTTTTTCTGTATCAATTGCGTGTCAGTCTTGTAATTGTTTAATCGAAGGATCGATTCCCATATTGGGCATAATTTCTTTTATAATTTTATATTATCCAAATTACATTTTCATATAAAAATTATTCTTGCGCTATCCATTTTTGTGCGACAGATTACACTAATGAGTGAATAAAATGATGGAAATCTGTCACGCACTGAAAAAAGAACTGAAATACTCACACATACTGAAAAATTTACATGTACTGAAAAGTACTGAACCATGAATTTCAGTAGTAATTTGCCCCTTGTGGAATTTTCTACATAAACATCTCAATAGATTAGCTTTAAATTCCTCTAAAGTAACAGCATATAAATCAATTCTTTATAAAACAAACTTGACGAAAAAAACATAGAATAATATTGTTTTTATTATTATCATTCATTAATAAATGTTAAACTATAACGGTTTAATTTCAAGATTAATCAAATTCCTTTTCCGAGCCGAGATTTTTTTTCATCAAAAAGTGAATCAGTTGCGCGAAATCGTCGTCGACAGTTGGAAAGTTATCTCCGAAGATTGATAGGTAAGAATTCCGTTCCGTTCTATCCTATTTTTTCTGAGTGTTTTTTGTTATATACTTTTTCCGTAAATAGTTGTGTGTTCGAAAATTCCTCAATGCCCATTTTTCGAGGGAACAAATGGATATGGATTAAATAAAATAACATTAGTTGAATTTTCACATTTCTTCAAAAAAGGTCTCTTTGAAAGCGGAAAATATGGAACGGGTTGATTTCGAAGATCGTTTCTGCATACAATATGTCAACATGAATATTATTTTTTTTCTCAATAAATTAATATTTATTCAAAAGAAACTATAGTTTTCCTTATTTCTTTTTAGTTTTTTACAATTCAGATTCATTTCCAAAATCTATTGCGGCAAAAATTTAATTTGTAGGTAAAGATACATGAGAAACTGGTTCAATATAATTAAAAAACATATGTTGCATTGCATTTTTGGCAGATATTCTTTTGTACGGGTCCAAAACCATTATTTGCTTGAACAAGTCTATGAAGTTTTTATCTTGATATTTTATGATCAAAACAGGCAGTGGTTGTGGTTTCCAATTCGGGAATTTCAAACCAAAATCTGGTAACTGTGATACACCAGGCCAAACCTGTTCGTTTGGTGTCCCCATTATTTGAAATATTTTATACAACTGATCAATTTCGCTATCACCGGCGAATAAAGGTTTCCGTAGGATCTGAATGATTTAATAAATTAAAATAACACCTTTTAGTTATTGATTATATTAGAGATTTTAACACATTAATACCATTTCAGCGAATATACAACCCAAACTCCACATGTCAAGACTTGTTGCGTATAATTTTGTCCCTAATAAAATTTCTGGTGCTCGGTACCACAGTGTTACTACTTCGTGCGTAAATGCTCGCATTGGAATGTTGAATGTACGGGCGAGTCCAAAATCACCTAATTTGATGCGACCGTATTCATCGACTAATAAGTTTTGTGGTTTTAAATCTCGATGAAGGATGCGATTTAAGTGACAAAATGAAATTGCATCCAGCATTTGAAACATATAACTCTAAAACAATAGAAATCCAGATATTCATAAAAATTGAATAATTAGAATGATTTTGTCTTACTTTCACTAGATTAGGTGTAAATACTTCTTTTGCTTTATCTAGTAGCTTTTTCAAATCCATGTTCAACAATTCGAACACCATATATAGGCTAGAATCAGCTATTATTACATCATACAGTTCTATAATGGATGGATGTTTCAAATCTTTCAATAGAGATATTTCACGAATAGCTGTAGATGGAACACCTTCCGCCTCACTATAACAAAAGTTCAATAAGATTTATTCATTTTTTGGTGATGTATTGCCATGTGCTTACTTTTCCAAGCGAATTCTTTTAAGAGCAACCATTCGTCCACTATCATTTTCGATTGCTTTGAAAACTACTCCGTAGGTACCTAATTTTATCAAAGAAAAGTAAACGAATTTCTCAAATAAATATTTTGATTTTTAAACGTACCCTCACCAATTTTCTCAATTCGACGGAAATTATTAACATTACACATGTTTTATTTAAATTGAACTTTATTCTTCGTTTTCAAAAGTATTGTCTTTTTATTTTTCAAATAATTTGTTCATTAAAATGATGTTTACAATAGCGGTTAGAATACAACGAAAAGGCGCCAAACAATTTTTGACATTTTAAATATGTACAGTGGAGACACAGTTTTTTGACATTTCGAATTATACTACTCATTTAATGGCGGTAAAACTTGTAATATAAAAAATATATGATCACATTAGCCATATAAAAAACACATTTAACCCTAATTTAAAATGATGTTCAGTGTTCCGGCAGCCCATATTCCTGTGCAACATCTTCTTTATACTTAACAAAGAAAACTTCTGGTTTTGATGGCTCCGTAGATTTCACTTCTGGAAGTTCTATCTTGGGCAGTGTTTCTGGTTTCTTAAAAAGTACATAAACTAAGGTTTTGTGTTCATCTTGTAATGGTTCGGGTATTACAGGCGCTGTCGGTGTTGGTGCAGTTGGCGCTAAATAATTATATAAAATTATATGAAATTCATTTGGTTTTTGATAAATCAATATTTACCCTTAATAAATACAATGTTGTAATGTTTTTTTGGGATATATTTTTCAAAATTTTGTTTCGGTTGAATTTCAGGTTCTTCTGGGGGTGGAATATGAATATAGATATTTTTCGTAATCAATTTGATTTTTTGTGATGGTATTCCATATTCAGTTGATGGCACTCCATACTCCAATTGAGAATCATCATATGATTGTTTGAGTGAATCGGGAAAGGCAACCATTGGTGCTGCATAATTATCGGTTAAAATAGCCGGCTGGCAATTAAATGATGATATCCAAGTTGCCAAAAATATGTAAAACTAAAATATAATAAATTGCTCCAAGTTTTTATTGCACATTAAAATTTCTTTTTTAATTGAAATAATACTATATCTCAAAGTCTTAAGGTATAAACTGTACGCGTTTTGTTTTTTAGTACAGATATTTTTGAGTATATGTTTTATTTTTCTTTCTCTATAATGAATATATTAGCTATTTTTTGATTTTAGATTTTGAAATCTAGTATTGTCAGCTCAGTTTATATAGTGTTGAATTGATCTTACCATGAATTGGTGCATTTTCTACAACCTTATTTGTTCACTTGTATCGAATCAATGTACTGAGGAATCAAAAATTATTTGTTATTTATAAAAATCCCCCCATTTACCTATTTGTTATTACTCAGTAAGTTTCATCATACAGTGAAAAAATGACGAAAAGTAAATTGAAACTAATTAAAATTCTGTAAGGGGCTTTGGACGTAATCACCTTTCACAACAAATTTAAATTCATCAAACAAACAGAAATGAAATTTTGATTTTATTAGATAACTGGAATTAAACAAATTCTTCTTCACTATTTAACTAAGCCATATTACATATTCATTGAAACTATTCATCAAAATGAAGAGCATAATCTATAATATTCAATATCGGTATCCCTTTCGTAGTTTTAATATAGTTCAATTACTGTTGTTTATTTTGATATTGATTTTCAATTGCATGTACTTGAACATCATCGAAAAAACATCAACCAGTACGGGATGCCTATCATTCCACAGCTAGGAAACACAACTATTAATATTCTTCATTTTTTATAAAACCACTTGTAATTTTTGAACATTAAATAAAGTTTTAAAATTACGGTGCTTCAAATATTTGAAAAAAAATGTCATAAAAAATCAATGAACTTAATGAAAAATCTAATAGATACAAAACTTAAGTTGAATATTGCTTATGATGAGACCTCTAAAGTTTTAACGAATCATTACTATTTTATCTATCAAGATTGTATACTAGATTTTGGTACTTTATAATCATATGAAAAATTGTTTTATTATTTTTACATACATATACATATATAGACTAAGAGCAACTGAACTAAGGATGTGTTATTTCTACTTTATAGATGATTATTGGTTCGAAAGTTATTTTAAAAATTATTTTAACCGTAGAAAAAAATCTTTCTTAAGTTTTTCACTTATTAAGGTGAAATCTGATTAATTGAAAACTTAATAAAAACTATAGTATTTTTTAATTATGCTTTACGTTTGATTTAGTTCGAATAACATAAAAAAGTACGTAAATTTCTTACATTCCAAATATCTGCATGAAATGTTCAAAACCGATCAAAATCTGATCGATTAAATTTGATTAAAAAAAACATTAATTTTTCTTTTTTGCTTTATGCATGAAATTTAAAATATATTATTTTTTATGTCCAATAAAGTTGAATTTTAAATATCTGCATCGAAACATTCATAATTACTGATATCTGAATTCTTTTTCTTTCATACAAAATACTATGAAATTTGAGGTTATGTTTTGTTTTCATAGTATT
The DNA here is from genome assembly GCA_029041755.1 of Resseliella maxima. Lineage (NCBI taxonomy): Eukaryota > Metazoa > Arthropoda > Insecta > Diptera > Cecidomyiidae > Resseliella > Resseliella maxima. The sequence goes on from JAQOWM010000850.1 coordinate 133,777, forward strand.
TTGTATGAAAGAAAAAGAATTCAGATATTAGTAATTATGAATGTTTCGATGCAGATATTTAAAACGTAAGTTTATTGGACTGTATTGGAGTTTTAATTAAGCCCATAACGATTTTATTGAGTAAATCAATCGATTGTGGACATGTTCCTGATTTGTGGAAGATTTCTTTTGTTAAACCAATTTACAAAAGTGGATCAAGGAATCATATTGAAAATTATAGAGGTGTTGCTCTGCAAAACATAATTCCAAAACTTATGGATTCAATCATTGCGAAACACCTGAATTTTTATATAAAAAACTTAATTGATTCAAGCCAGCATAATTTTGTTAGTGGTAGATCAACCATTACTAAGTTAGTGGAATTCACATCTTGAACATTGAGTGACCTGAGACCTCATAATCAAACAGATGCAATCTATATTGATGTTGCCAAAGCGTTTGATTCAAAGAACATTGATCTTTTGGTTCACAAATTGAATGTTATGAGATTGAATGATCAACTTTTGAGTTGGATTAAGTCTTATATGAGTGGTAGAAAACAAATTGTTAAAATTAACAATTATAAATCAAATCCTATCATTGTTCATTCTGGTACGGGTCAGGGTTACCCCATTGCTGCAACATTGTTCATATTTTTTGCTGCTGATTTGCCTAACATCAGTGGAGATTCGTTCATTCTTTCATTTGCTGATGATGTTAGGCTTTCCCAACATATAACTTCAATTAATGATTGTTTTATTCTCCAAGAAAGTTTGAACAATGTGGTTAAATACTTTGAATTGAATCAATTAAAACTGAATGTTAATAAGACAAAAAGGATGATTTTTCATCGCTTTGGAAATGTTATTGATTACAATTACACTATTGATGGCTCAGTAATTGAATGAGTTGATCAAATGAAGGGTCTTGGTGTAATTTTGGACGAGAAACTTAATTTCAAGGCTCATAGAATTTATGGTAGCCAAAGCAAAGTCTAGGTTGGCTTGGATCAAACGTTTTGCCAGAGAATTTAATGACCCATATACAATAAAAATTTTATTTTTTAGTTTTGTTATTCCGATTCTAGAATATGGATCTCAAGTATGGAACACTCACAACTTGGGACAGACAAGAAGAATTGAATCTATCCAAAAGCAATTTCTGTTATATGCATTGAGGAGATTTAGATGGAGTAATGGATTTCACCTTCCGCGGTATGAACATAGCTATTGCTTCAAATGATCTCTCTGGAGAATCATAGGAAGATTGCACAAGTGATGTTTATACTGTTACAAATATTCAATTCTTAAAAGTCCATATTGTTAACAATAGTTATCAAAAGTTTATGCCATTGAATTTTATGATTGAGACTTTTAACTGTTGATATAATGAAAGAACTCCTATTCAGAATCAGTTTGTTATTGACTTTCATGTTAGCTCCGATGTAACTAAAAAGAAGCTTAATGAATTATTTAAAATATTGTAAAATTAATCATTTTCATCAAAAATTGTACTTGATTCTATTGGATTTAATATTGCAGTTGATAATCGCAGTGACTTGCTTCGAAATCATCAGGATTGGCAATAGATTATTGAACCGGTGCAAATATTAAATTAATTATAATTTGTAAATTAATATGTAAATATTATAAATAAACCACCTTTGGCGAAGGAACGCTGTATGGTGCCGAATAATAATAATAATAATAATAATTTTTTCTCCAAAAACACTAGTGTTTTTAAATAATTTTCCATAACAAGCATTTTTCCCAATTTTAACCCTGTGTGTCAGAATCTATGACTCATGTACATAAAAAGTGACTAAGTAGTCGACTAATTTGGGACATGAATGGCTAACATTGACTAAACCGTATAAAGAGCATGTGTACAATAATTAACATTAATCTATTTAATCAAAAAAGTGAATTTATTCCCAAACGGGTATGGAACGTTTAATACAAATGTAATTAATATAATAGATGTGATTCAAATCAAAGAAATCAAAATTTCAACTTTAAGAAATGTTCAAGTAATGTACTAAATACATTATCAGTAAGTTATGAAGATTCTGTTCGAAAGTTGTAACAAATGATTTGAATGAATTGTTTTTTTTTGTTTTAATTAAGTCATTAAATTCAATTATTAGTTCATCAAAATCATTTCCAATTGTTGATATTTTAACGAATGCACTTAGATGAAATTCCAACGAAATTTTGTTGAAACGATTTTGTGACTCTAATATTTCCAAATTGAATGAATCTGCAGTGATGTTTTTTGACTGTTTTCGTCCTAGAAAAACATCACGGGAGTTATTGTGAATTTCCTTGAAAATATCTCGTCTGATTCGTTTTTAGAATTGTCTTGAACATCATCGTCATTTTGTATATTGTTTACTGTAGTTGTAGCTGGTGCCGTACAATTGGTATCATTATTTGATTCATTTAGTTTTACCAAAAAAATCTCTTTAAAAATTCGAGCGACACCTTCAATTATTTATTTAGCCCACGATCGATGGACATCTTTTTTCATATTTTTTTTTACTAATATATCGCCAACAATTGATAGGTGGTGATCGGTAGGTTTTATATGCAAAGTATTCCTATAAATAACTGAACCCATCGGCTCCGAAACAGATGATTCATATTTTGAACGTATTTTTTTTTATTCTTTTGATTTTTTTGTGCATACATTTCATCAAAATTTGCTGCATCAAAAATTGACAACAAAAGATTCGTACTCTCGCCCTGTGCGTGTAATTCTGAATAAATAATTTCGGCAGTATATTGAAATTTCCATATAATTTTCATAAACTCTAGCTTTGCAATCACGCCTGGGATTGAGTGTGTTATTTCAAATGGATCTTGAATGCAAATACACTTGTTAAACTGCATAGGGCTTAAGTTTGGTTTGGCGTTCAATATTTTGTAGTATTCATGAAAATCAGGTAATTCCTTGGATAATATATCATGTTTGGTAAATGCTTTAACCTAGAAGGAAAGAAAATAATGAAATAAAAATAAATATTTGGTAAATATTGAAAATTTCTCAAATGTAAATGTTTGCGTAAATAAAAGTGTTTTTTTCTTTGACAATTATCATTTCGTGTATGTGAACAGTCTCACGAAACAATTTCTATCTCTCCAAATGTCATCGTTTCTTCAATATCCAGGCTTTTGTTGTGTGATGATATGCGTTTCTATTGTATTGGTGTTAAAAATGACTCAAAATTCATTCGTTAATATAACATTTCTGATATTCTAATTGAGAATAAATCGCAAGAATTTTCCTTATAATTTCCAATGAAATTGAATTCAATTCATTAAAATCCGTTCATTTCTATAGAATTTAACAAGCCAACCATTTAAAATTCAATAACATTCATCATTTAACAAAGCATTGAGTTCATTATTTTATCGTATTACATTTTGTCTCCAATGTCATCTGACAAATTAGAGCATAAATCGCTAGGCGTCGCTGTAGTCAGTCGTCCATTTTCAATCGATTACTAAGAAAAAAAAAATAGAATCGTCTTGAAACCACAAGGTCGGAAAGTTGTAATTTTCCACAAAAAAATCATAAAATTTGTTAAAATCCATTTGATTTTCATTTTAATTTCAATTTCAGTGTTTTAGTTTTTACAAAAAAATATTTTCTGTTTGGGTTTCGTCGATTTATTTTTAGTTAAAATAAAAACTTGTTCAGACCGTTCATTGGTGTATTGTTCATATAGAAAAAGAATAAGAAGAAGGAGAAGTGGTCACAAAGCAAGTAAAAAGGTAGAAGAGAAAAGAGAAAAAAGTTTCGATTTAGAATTGTATACGCTCAATTCAGTCTTCACGCAAATACACAGAAAATAACGCACAATTATTGGAGACGAATACACGCAATTCATTTAATAAAAAAACTAAACGCAATTTGACCGAAATTTGCAAAATAATAAAAAAGGTGTGAAATCGAAACAAATTATGGCTGCTAGCGATAAACCGTCTGACGAATCATCGGATCCAATTGCGGTTTTAATTGATGAATTAAAAAATGAAGATATTAAGGTGAGTGTGTTTTGTTTTTTTTTTTTTTTTTTAATTGAGACGAGAGAAAAAAATTGCTCTTCAAAATTCTCGTGATATTTTTTCTTTTTTTTTAACGTTTTAATGATGTTCATACAAAATACACAATTTGACATTTTTATTCTGCCATTCGGTTCAATAGGGCAGGGATTTGTCGATGCGATGATATTTTCAATGATTTTCTAATTTTGTGTTCGTGTTTCTTTTATTTCTTCTTCTTATGAAAACTCATTCGGCAAATGTGCTGAATACTAATTTTGTGTGGATGCAATAGTAGTTACGTTTGAACTCAATTAAAAAACTTTCGACAATCGCATTGGCATTGGGCGAGGAACGTACGGGCTCCGAATTGATTCCATTCTTAACTGAGACAATCTACGGCGAAGATGAGGTGCTTCTTGCATTGGCTGAACAATTGGGCCAATTTACAAGTAAGTTGAATTATCATGCATTTTCCATGTATTTGAACCAAACGATAAAATGCGTGCGAACAAGAACGATTTTATGCTTCATAGCGGAATTTTGAGAGAAATTCTAAAATTGCATTATTTTCAATCGGAATTTAGTTTTAGTTGGAGGGCCAGCATATGCAATGTCATTAATTCCACCATTGGAACGTTTGGCAACCGTTGAAGGGTATGTGATAAAGCCGTTGAATCATTGAAAATTATTGCATCACAACACAGTGTAGTTGATTTACAGGCTCATTTTATTCCAACATTAAATAAAATGACATATGATGATCGGATTTCATCTCGCATATCTGCTTGTTCATTATTTACTGTTTGCTATCCACGTGTATCACAAGATATCAAATCTGAATTACGCAAAAATTTCTGTCAGTTATGCTTAGATAGATCTGAATTGGTATGTGTTTGTTTGTTAATAATGTTTTTCAAAACAATAAAAAAAAATACAAAAAAAAAATCAAATATTAAATAATTAAAGAAAAAAATTATTGGTATAGGTTCGTTGTGGGGCCGCTAAAGAATTGGCTGAATTTGCTAATGTTATTGAACATGCATTTTTCAATTCAGATTTAATACCGATTTTTCTTGAACTGGCACGAGATAATCAGAATTCAGTACGTTCATTGGCTGGTGCAGCATACGTGAAATGCGTTAATTCGGATGGTTATTCATTTGTTCATCAACAATTCAATATTGCAAATACTGAAAATGCAAACAGTGTCAAGAGATGGGTATGCAAAAACAAAAAATACTTTTGGATTTTGTTTCTTGCTTGTATATTTAGTGTTTTGTGTAGTTCATTTTATTCATCATTCTTTATTGAAAATAGTTTTAAACAATTTTTTATAGCATTCATAGTTTTAACGATTATTTTTGCATGTCTGTTGTATTTAATTAATGAATATTGCAAATTCGTTCAATAACAAAAATATTGCTTGCTTGCTTCTACATAATATTTTCTAATAATTGTGTTTTATTTTTTCAAATTCCCTTTCATTTCCTTTTTTCTATTAATTTGTGCATTAAATATGTATGTTCACTTTAATTAGAATGCACTTGTTTTTATCATTGATTGAAAGAAATAAAATTAATATGTGATGGTGATACTATTGAATGAATAAACAGTAACTAAATATGACTAATTTAAACAATTTTTCAGGAAATACTTCAGAAGGCTATACTATACTTCAGAAAGCTCATTGCTTTGCCAAAAACTATAAATTCAACACAGAATAAAATCATCAATTGTGGAATGAATTTATTTTGAATAAATTTTACAAAAAAAAATTTTAATTTTTTGATTTTGTGTTGTGAAAATTAATTCAAAATTTCAGCTGTCACTCTCACACAAGCTTGAAGGTAATGTATAATAGTAGTATAGTTGTGTACATTTCGCGGAAACCGGTTTTGCAATCAGTCAACTGTGACAAATCACGCCCACGAAAAACCAGTTACTCGCGAAATGTACACAACTATATTTATTTTTTGCTCCACCTACTTCTCATTCTCATTCATTCTCTTTCGTTCGTCCACTCTGAAAAGAGTGGAACCTTGAAGCAGCAGCGATCGTTTACCTCAGAGTGCTATATGTAAAATGTAAAATGATCGCAGACCAGCAGCGATCGTTTACCGTCGAGTGCTGTCTGCACACTGATCGCAAACTTTTTCGTTTCTTGCATATATCTGAGATTTACCTTGTTATTCCAATGGCATAAACCTGTTTTTTGCATGATCTTTGCATGAATGAACTCATTTGTTTTTTATTCAAGATGCATAGCTAAGTCAACATCAAGTCATTTCAGTGAGTAAACTTGATTCAAACAGAAAAATGATTTGTCAATTACAAAATTTGGATAAATATCAACTGTGAACGTAATTTTTGGTAGAAAGATTGAATGTTTGTTGTTTATTTGGCATTTGAATTTGAAATGTTTCTTTTATTTTTTGTATACTTCGTTTTCTGAATCGTTCGACACGCAATAGTTAATCGAATACGTATTAATTTACATATTCCACTTTTTAAATTACTTAAATAGAATGATCGATCTGAATAATCAATCAGCCAATTCAACTGGTTCAATAGAACCAATAGATCGAAATGGAAATAAAGAAAACGAAATTAGCAACATCGATTCGAAACTCAGGCAAAAGAGAAAATCAAAGCCATTCTTGAAAAAGAAAATAGCCTCAAAAAATATCGGAGTATTCAATCAGTTTGACAATTTTGGCGTAGTCAAACTATTATTTTTCAAGTTCAATACACCGATGCCATCATCTGCTCCAAGTGAGCGAGGCTTTTTACATGCAAGTGTGTTTTGATATCCACTGATTCATTCTTTTTCGAAAACTCCATAAATATTATGTATTCCTAATATACTTTCTTACAAATTCCAGAATATACTTTGCGACCACAGCGTCAAAGACTTGCGGATGACTTTTTCGAAAAACTCTTATTCCTAAAACTAAATTTTTGAGAGAGAAATAACGCAAAGGACGTTCCTTTCATTACATCACACTAGATTTGTAACATAAGACAGCGGTGGTTGTTTTAAAAATTGCGATACACCTGAGAATCGACTTTTTTAATGCTTTTTTTCAGAAATCAATAAAAAGAAGTCAACTGAACCTCTCTGCCACGTGTGTCTGATCAGTTATTTCTAGAAGTTCAGTTGACTTCTGAATAATCATAGGAAACATTGTAACTTAAAATAATTATTGACTGTCATTTAAAATAAATTGTTTCAGTACATTTTTTCAACCTATTCAACTTCTTTTTATTGATTTTTCTATATAACATTTTAAACAAGGATTACTTTTAATATTAATATTCGTGTTCGAGTTGAATATTTTCGAAATTCTTTGTTCAAATAAATAAATATCGATAAATTTATTTATCGAAATGAGACTTTTTTACCATATCATCACTTGGCGCTTATCGAAAAACTGAAGTTTTTTTTCTAAAACAAATTGCACCCAGTGTGTGAACAATGACGAAACACGTGCGAAGGATTTGTCAGTGGAACACCACAAATCAACGTAAATACAATGGACAAAAGCTCATTATATACACAAATCAATAAGAATTAGGAGGAAAAAACTGAAAAAAAGAGCTTTTTATAATGAATTATAATGAATTAAAATGAACAACATAGTTGAATTTCGTCATTCATTCAAATGTATTTTTATTGCTGTAAGTTCATGAAATACTTATAATAAAAAAGAATGAAACGATGAAAAAAGTAAAGACTTAAAAATGCAAACAACTGTTTTTAATGGAGACTACACACTGGCAGCGTGTGTATATATATTCCGCTTTTGTTTAGTCTTTTGGTCGTCCAAAACATGAAATTCTTGACGTTTAATTTAATTTTTTAATTGCCTTTATTTTTTGGAAAACTGGTTTTGAAATGTTCAGAAGAATCTGTGAAATATCCCTATAAAAATGTATGAATTATTGCTTTGTATTGCTACATTGTTTCTAAATGAATTAAATAACAATCGTTTTTTTACAATAATTTACAAACGAAAAAAGAAAAGTAAATAAAATAAGATTGGAAAAAAGCGCTTGATTATCACACAAAGAAATATTAATCAAAAAACTATTTTACAAAAACCATCCATACATTCAATAAAAGCATATAAATACCGATAAAAGCGTGTTCTAATTGTTTGTGCATCGACAGTTGTAATGTTTACACCATAGCGATTATGAACCTCTTTCAAGACAGCATCATCCCTAATAAGCAAAATGAATCATCCCTAATAAGCAAAAGGTGTGTAATTGTGAAACGAAATATGTATCACTGTGGCTACTTACTGTTGTGAAACAAATGTTACGATTTTCGCACCACGTTCAATTCCATCACAATACAATCGATCAACATAATTATCACAATGTCTGAGCCGACCGAAATTGAATATCGTTTTAAAACCATGCATATTCTTCAGCTTACTGCCAGTCGATTCAGTAATTATTAGAATACACTGCATAGAAAATCAAAAGAATACATTTTTGAAAATTTGCAATCGATTTATCAATACCTTTTCATTACTAAATTGTGTTACATCATCTGAAACACCATTAACGCCCATATCGGATAAAAGGTATTTCAATGCTCTACGTTCTGCTTCTGAATTAACGAAAACTAATGATTTAGTGGGATGAAGCATATTTAAAAATTCACTTAAATTATCGATCTCATCATTTTCTTTCACAACGAAATAGTAATGGTGAAACTCGTTCAACTTTAGTTTCGTTGTGTCATTGTTGAATATTTCGACTGGCTATTTAAACGAAAAAAAAGAAAAGATTATTTCAACTTCGAAATCTCTGTGCGCTTGTGAATACGTTAATTACATTTTTTGCCACATTCTTAAAGAGTCGGCTAACTGTTCCGCAGGATTGTTTAGAAAACATCATTATTTGTTTTTCGTTTCCAATTCTCAATATTTCCATTATTGGTGTAAAGTGTTCTATTTTGAAAAATCGTTAATGGTTTATTGAAATATGGTATTGTTCATAGTTAAAATGTTCAACAATTAAAGCATCTTACCCAGTTTTTTAAAAGTAACATCACATCCGCATAAAATTATGTACAATTTGTCATTTAGATTTACTTTTTTGTTTTCAATGACTGCGTGAATGGGAGCAGCAGTTCCAACAACAATATGAGGCGAAGCTGTTTGACTCATTCGTCCATCACTATTGGTTGACAAGAACATTTCAACTCTGACATTTTTCCACGATTCATTATTTTGCTTCAAATTTTCCAATTCTTGAAACATTTGCTTAGCCCATTCAATTCCAGGACAAATTACCAAAATATTTGTTCGATTTCTCAAGGAATCAAATTCTTGAATGCTCGCAATAAAAACTATTTGAGGTATACACAACTCTGTGGATAAAATAACATTAATTTCAATGATAATAAAAACAGTTTAGGCTAGACGTTCACCTGTTTCCATTTGATATAAAACATCTTTCCCTTCCAAAATTTGACGAATGCATTTGTTATCAGCTGATGCTGGGTTTAATTTACTCATAGCATCACGAACCATTTGATTTAATTCAATTCCATCAAATGTGGCCATTTTTATTGTTATGTTTTCTTGTAATGTTCACTTTTCTATAAAAAGACAAGAAAACAAAGAAAATTAGCGACTAAAAAGGACACCATTCACGTTATTAGGAAAATATACCAATATATCACTTGTTTTCACAATTGAAAAGCAATTTTTTGGTGCAAAATGAGTAAATTCTTTGAAATCCAAAGAGCGATGTATTGAATTTTTTTTTGTATGAAATGTCAAAACAAACCAAGCTCGTATGTCAGTTCAGTATATGAACGAACCCATTATTTTATGCAGGTGTAGAGTGGTAGAGTCTACAGTGTAGACCTTCATTTATTTGTCAATTCAAATTGAAATTTGAATTTGTATTTGGACTATAAAGTGAAAAAGATTAATTTCTTTTTTACAATCACACAAAATGGGGGAAAAAAAATATAAAAAAAAAATTTTTTTTGTTAAATAAAAGATCGGTTTCAATTTCAATACAATTTAATTTGATGAAAGTAAGTACAATACAATTTGTGTATAAATGAATCAATCCCATATAATTCATTTGTGGATTTGCGTGGAGAAACGATGGGATAACGGCAGAGATAGCATTTGTTTACTGTGGGTGTGAACGCAACAGCAATATCATAGTGGCCGTGCATCTTCCATGCTCTGAAAACATGTTGTTTCAATACTATCTCCAACGTAACTCCACCGTTTCTCCACCATTTCCACACTACTCCACCAACGTACTATACGGGATGAGAGACAATTTTCAATTTTAATGAGCAAACAAAATATTTTCCACTGTCAATTTATTTCAATTAAAAATTATTGTTCAGCGAATAAGAGGAAATTTCCAAATTTTTGAGAAAAGAGAAAAAGAAACAAAAAACAAAATTCAGAACGCATATTCATAATTCTTTATCAAAATGTTTTTTTTCTCTTCCTCTTCAAATCCGTTTTTTTCCTTTTTCCTCAAAACCATTTTCTTTTTCTCTTTTCTCAAAACTGTTCTTTTTTTTTCTTTCTCTCATACTCAAAACTTTATTTGTTTGCTTTTTGCTTGATGAAACTTGATTGAAAATGGAGAAAATTGTTGATTTCGGCAAAATAGTTGTTCATAACACGAATTCTTCAATTATCTTGGTTCTGTGGAAAACATGCTCTTTTTTTTGGTCAACGTTGCTCATTGTAATTGTTTGTGTTGATAGATAACCGGCAATTTGCATCAAAATTTAAATTCAATGCAACACAAAATAGACAGAGAAACAGTTTCTGTGAAAATAAAGAAAAAGTTTCTCTGAATATTTGAATTTTTTTTTTTTTATATTTTTTTTCCCCCATTTTGTGTGATTGTAAAAAAGAAATTAATCTTTTTCACTTTATAGTCCAAATACAAATTCAAATTTCAATTTGAATTGACAAATAAATGAAGGTCTACACTGTAGACTCTACCACTCTACACCTGCATAAAATAATGGGTTCGTTCATATACTGAACTGACATACGAGCTTGGTTTGTTTTGACATTTCATACAAAAAAAAAATTCAATACATCGCTCTTTGGATTTCAAAGAATTTACTCATTTTGCACCAAAAAATTGCTTTTCAATTGTGAAAACAAGTGATATATTGGTATATTTTCCTAATAACGTGAATGGTGTCCTTTTTAGTCGCTAATTTTCTTTGTTTTCTTGTCTTTTTATAGAAAAGTGAACATTACAAGAAAACATAACAATAAAAATGGCCACATTTGATGGAATTGAATTAAATCAAATGGTTCGTGATGCTATGAGTAAATTAAACCCAGCATCAGCTGATAACAAATGCATTCGTCAAATTTTGGAAGGGAAAGATGTTTTATATCAAATGGAAACAGGTGAACGTCTAGCCTAAACTGTTTTTATTATCATTGAAATTAATGTTATTTTATCCACAGAGTTGTGTATACCTCAAATAGTTTTTATTGCGAGCATTCAAGAATTTGATTCCTTGAGAAATCGAACAAATATTTTGGTAATTTGTCCTGGAATTGAATGGGCTAAGCAAATGTTTCAAGAATTGGAAAATTTGAAGCAAAATAATGAATCGTGGAAAAATGTCAGAGTTGAAATGTTCTTGTCAACCAATAGTGATGGACGAATGAGTCAAACAGCTTCGCCTCATATTGTTGTTGGAACTGCTGCTCCCATTCACGCAGTCATTGAAAACAAAAAAGTAAATCTAAATGACAAATTGTACATAATTTTATGCGGATGTGATGTTACTTTTAAAAAACTGGGTAAGATGCTTTAATTGTTGAACATTTTAACTATGAACAATACCATATTTCAATAAACCATTAACGATTTTTCAAAATAGAACACTTTACACCAATAATGGAAATATTGAGAATTGGAAACGAAAAACAAATAATGATGTTTTCTAAACAATCCTGCGGAACAGTTAGCCGACTCTTTAAGAATGTGGCAAAAAATGTAATTAACGTATTCACAAGCGCACAGAGATTTCGAAGTTGAAATAATCTTTTCTTTTTTTTCGTTTAAATAGCCAGTCGAAATATTCAACAATGACACAACGAAACTAAAGTTGAACGAGTTTCACCATTACTATTTCGTTGTGAAAGAAAATGATGAGATCGATAATTTAAGTGAATTTTTAAATATGCTTCATCCCACTAAATCATTTGTTTTCGTTAATTCAGAAGCAGAACGTAGAGCATTGAAATACCTTTTATCCGATATGGGCGTTAATGGTGTTTCAGATGATGTAACACAATTTAGTAATGAAAAGGTATTGATAAATCGATTGCAAATTTTCAAAAATGTATTCTTTTGATTTTCTATGCAGTGTATTCTAATAATTACTGAATCGACTGGCAGTAAGCTGAAGAATATGCATGGTTTTAAAACGATATTCAATTTCGGTCGGCTCAGACATTGTGATAATTATGTTGATCGATTGTATTGTGATGGAATTGAACGTGGTGCGAAAATCGTAACATTTGTTTCACAACAGTAAGTAGCCACAGTGATACATATTTCGTTTCACAATTACACACCTTTTGCTTATTAGGGATGATTCATTTTGCTTATTAGGGATGATGCTGTCTTGAAAGAGGTTCATAATCGCTATGGTGTAAACATTACAACTGTCGATGCACAAACAATTAGAACACGCTTTTATCGGTATTTATATGCTTTTATTGAATGTATGGATGGTTTTTGTAAAATAGTTTTTTGATTAATATTTCTTTGTGTGATAATCAAGCGCTTTTTTCCAATCTTATTTTATTTACTTTTCTTTTTTCGTTTGTAAATTATTGTAAAAAAACGATTGTTATTTAATTCATTTAGAAACAATGTAGCAATACAAAGCAATAATTCATACATTTTTATAGGGATATTTCACAGATTCTTCTGAACATTTCAAAACCAGTTTTCCAAAAAATAAAGGCAATTAAAAAATTAAATTAAACGTCAAGAATTTCATGTTTTGGACGACCAAAAGACTAAACAAAAGCGGAATATATATACACACGCTGCCAGTGTGTAGTCTCCATTAAAAACAGTTGTTTGCATTTTTAAGTCTTTACTTTTTTCATCGTTTCATTCTTTTTTATTATAAGTATTTCATGAACTTACAGCAATAAAAATACATTTGAATGAATGACGAAATTCAACTATGTTGTTCATTTTAATTCATTATAATTCATTATAAAAAGCTCTTTTTTTCAGTTTTTTCCTCCTAATTCTTATTGATTTGTGTATATAATGAGCTTTTGTCCATTGTATTTACGTTGATTTGTGGTGTTCCACTGACAAATCCTTCGCACGTGTTTCGTCATTGTTCACACACTGGGTGCAATTTGTTTTAGAAAAAAAAACTTCAGTTTTTCGATAAGCGCCAAGTGATGATATGGTAAAAAAGTCTCATTTCGATAAATAAATTTATCGATATTTATTTATTTGAACAAAGAATTTCGAAAATATTCAACTCGAACACGAATATTAATATTAAAAGTAATCCTTGTTTAAAATGTTATATAGAAAAATCAATAAAAAGAAGTTGAATAGGTTGAAAAAATGTACTGAAACAATTTATTTTAAATGACAGTCAATAATTATTTTAAGTTACAATGTTTCCTATGATTATTCAGAAGTCAACTGAACTTCTAGAAATAACTGATCAGACACACGTGGCAGAGAGGTTCAGTTGACTTCTTTTTATTGATTTCTGAAAAAAAGCATTAAAAAAGTCGATTCTCAGGTGTATCGCAATTTTTAAAACAACCACCGCTGTCTTATGTTACAAATCTAGTGTGATGTAATGAAAGGAACGTCCTTTGCGTTATTTCTCTCTCAAAAATTTAGTTTTAGGAATAAGAGTTTTTCGAAAAAGTCATCCGCAAGTCTTTGACGCTGTGGTCGCAAAGTATATTCTGGAATTTGTAAGAAAGTATATTAGGAATACATAATATTTATGGAGTTTTCGAAAAAGAATGAATCAGTGGATATCAAAACACACTTGCATGTAAAAAGCCTCGCTCACTTGGAGCAGATGATGGCATCGGTGTATTGAACTTGAAAAATAATAGTTTGACTACGCCAAAATTGTCAAACTGATTGAATACTCCGATATTTTTTGAGGCTATTTTCTTTTTCAAGAATGGCTTTGATTTTCTCTTTTGCCTGAGTTTCGAATCGATGTTGCTAATTTCGTTTTCTTTATTTCCATTTCGATCTATTGGTTCTATTGAACCAGTTGAATTGGCTGATTGATTATTCAGATCGATCATTCTATTTAAGTAATTTAAAAAGTGGAATATGTAAATTAATACGTATTCGATTAACTATTGCGTGTCGAACGATTCAGAAAACGAAGTATACAAAAAATAAAAGAAACATTTCAAATTCAAATGCCAAATAAACAACAAACATTCAATCTTTCTACCAAAAATTACGTTCACAGTTGATATTTATCCAAATTTTGTAATTGACAAATCATTTTTCTGTTTGAATCAAGTTTACTCACTGAAATGACTTGATGTTGACTTAGCTATGCATCTTGAATAAAAAACAAATGAGTTCATTCATGCAAAGATCATGCAAAAAACAGGTTTATGCCATTGGAATAACAAGGTAAATCTCAGATATATGCAAGAAACGAAAAAGTTTGCGATCAGTGTGCAGACAGCACTCGACGGTAAACGATCGCTGCTGGTCTGCGATCATTTTACATTTTACATATAGCACTCTGAGGTAAACGATCGCTGCTGCTTCAAGGTTCCACTCTTTTCAGAGTGGACGAACGAAAGAGAATGAATGAGAATGAGAAGTAGGTGGAGCAAAAAATAAATATAGTTGTGTACATTTCGCGAGTAACTGGTTTTTCGTGGGCGTGATTTGTCACAGTTGACTGATTGCAAAACCGGTTTCCGCGAAATGTACACAACTATACTACTGTTATTGAAGAAGGCTTTCAATTTTGCACACAGAAAAAAAATTATGCACTATTCACAACCGTACGTTGTAATTGCCAAAATTCCAACATTTTCTGTATGAAGGTTGTGAATTGTCCAACAAATGTTGTAATTCACAATGGTTGGAAAAAAACGGAGTATTCACAACCTCCATACAAAAAATGTTGGAATTTTGACAATTACAACGTACGGTTGTGAATAGTGCATAATTTTTTTTCTGTGTGTGGTTATGATTACAATTCTATTCGACTGATGCACTCGTTTTTGTCTGGCAGAAAAAATATTGTGAAAGTTGGTGAATATTTGTCAACTCCATACATTCCAAAATCTGGAGTACCGGCGGGTTGTTGTCTGTCTGTTTACTTGTTCAATATTTTTATCAATGACGTAGAGAGAATTGTGGAAGACAGAGTGAAACTGCTTATGTTTGCTGATGATCTTAAGATTTACATGGAAATAAGGAATTTTAACGACCATTTAATATTGCAACGAGTGTTATGTCGACTGGAAATCTGGTGTGATGAAAATGATCTCAACATGAACTTGAGTGAAGAGAATGTCAATTTCAAAAAAAAAATTCAATAAGTATGTTCGATCATATGTTTCGAAATTTGCACATTGAGAGGGTAATGCAACATAATTTTTGATTATAAATTAGATTTTGATAAACACATGAATCAAATCTCAACTGATGCAAACCAGACTCTCGGTTGCATTAAAAGATTTTCCAAAAATTTCCAATTGCAACCCAAAAAAACTTTATTTTGTTCTCTTGTTCGTTCTAAACTAGAATATGCTTGTCAGATATGGTCACAACATACTGCGATTCATATTAATACGATTGAAAGTATCCAAAAACATTTCACTATATAGGCCCTTGAGTTGTCGCGTGATCAAATTACTATGAAATATCCAGCTTATGATTTGCGACTTGAGGTGTTGAACATGAAATCACTGATAAGAAGAAGAACTGAAGCTGCTGCGATGTTAATGTACGATATCCTGACGAAGAACATTGATGCTATAATTCTCTCTGAACAAATTGTATTTAATGTAGAACGTAGACAATTAAGAAAAACTGAACTCATTAAAATTGAGGTTTTCTCAACGAAATTTGCAATAATGCAACCGATGGTCGGAATGTCGAACTTGTTTAATAGGATTTGTAATTTATTGAGTGAAACTGGAAACAAGAAACAATTTAAAAATAAGTCAAAAAAAAAAGATGAATGTGGACTATGCTTGTATTGACAGGTTAATGAAATTTGTATGTTTTATGTGTTCCATTTCCCTATCAGTTTTGGTCAATTTGAATAACCATAGTTTTTACTCCGAAGTCATTAAAATTGTATTGGGGGTATAAATATATAATGTCGCATTCGTATCTAACTTCATATCTATCATGGATGTCATTTTTTTGATATTGACAGCTATTGCATCTTAAAGAGCGTCAAAAAATCTATTAAAAGCCATCTGTCACAGTGAACACAAGTTTACATACAAAAACTTTTTTATTACGGTGAAAATGTCAATTTTCGTGGTATCAAAACAGCATTTGCGGGAAGTGTTAATTTACTTTTTCAATTTGAAGAAAAACGCATCTGAAGAACACATCGTTTACTCACTGAAGCTTATTCTGACTATGCTGTAGACGTTAGAATGTGTCAGCGTTGGTTTACACGCTTCAGAGATGGTGATTTTGATGTCGAACACAAGGAGCGTGCCGGAAGAGAAATAAAGTTCGAGGATGAACAATTGGAGGTATTACTCAATGAGGATCCATGTCAAACGCAAGAAGAACTTGCAAAATCATTGAGAGTCACTCAACCAGAAATTTCCATAAGTTTGAAAGAAGCGGGATTCATTCAAAAGCATGGGAATTGGGTACCACATGAACTGAAGCCAAGAGACGTGGAAAGACGATTTTTCAGTTGTGAGCAGCTGCTCCAACGGCAAAAAAGGAAGGGTTTTTTGCATCGGATTGTTACTGGCGATGAAAAGTGGATCCATTACGATAACCCTAAGCAAAAAACAGCATATGTGAAGCGTGGCAAACCAGCACCATCGACATCGAAGCAAGATATCCACGGATTCAAGGTAATGCTCTGTATTTGGTGGGATCAGAAGGGTGTGGTATATTATGAATTGTTGAATCCGATTGAAACAGTCACTGGGGATCTCTACCGAAGGCAACTGATGCGTTTGAGCCGAGCATTGCGTGAAAAGCGGCCAGAATATGAGCAAAGGCATGACAAAGTGATTCTTCAACATGACAATGCTCGGCCACATGTTGCAAAGGTTGTCAAAACATACTTGGAAACACTCAAGTGGGATGTGCTACCCCACCCGCCGTATAGCCCAGACATAGCCCCTTCTGATTACCATTTATTCAGATCAATGCAGAATCACCTGGCTGCTACACGCTTCACTTCTTCTGAGGAAGTCAAAAATTGGGTCGATTTATTCATTGCCTCAAAAGATGAGGATTTCTTCCGATGTGGAATTAGTATGCTACCAGAAAGATGGGAAAAAGTCATAGCTTCTGATGGCCAATACTTTGATTAATGTATTGATTCAATTTGTTTTTCAAATAAATGGTACTATAAAGCAAAAAATGCGACATTATATATTTATATCTCCAATGAAATAAAATTGAATTGGTAATTGTTGATTGAGCCTGAAAAGGCAAATAAATAAAAAAATAAATAAATAAATAAGACAGTCCACGTAAAAGGTGTATGTTGAAGAATAAAAGGGATTGTTGCCGAAAAAAGTGCGTTTTCATTATTAGTCCCGGGACTTAGCAGCCCATGTAGTAAGTGATTTATTAGGTATGGAACGAATATACAATTGGTTTCTTATTCTAATGACGAAATGTAATGAAGAATGTCAAAGTACGTTACACAATACTTCATATACTTAACAGTAAGACATAAAAGTGCGTTTTCCTATCGTTTGTCTAGGAAAACGCATCTTAAGAGAAGAACACTCGCGAATTCTTTGTGTTTTTTTTTTGGATTTGGAATTTGGATTTGTACGGGGTAGTTGCTGCTACGTCGCTCAGGCTATTTAGTCTATTGCGAGACGCTCGTTTTTAGTTATTATTTGTCAATGTTTTCTCTGAATTAGAGCCGGTCCTGATCGTGTTCTTCTATCAGTTTCCCATTCGACCTCTTCATTTGATCCAAAACGCTTACCAGACAGCCATCTTATGAGGTTCGGAAACAGGTAATAGCCGCTAGAGGCCAGATCTAGAGAATACGGTGGGTGGGAAAGCGATTCGTACCCCAGTTCATGTTTTTTTCCTTTGCAATGTTTGATGTGTGAGATGGTGCATTGCCGTCATCAAAAATGATTTTTTGCTTCTTTAAATGGGGCCGCTTCGTCTTGATTTCATCATCCAATCGATCCAATAACGCTACATAATACGCTCCTGTTATCGTTTTACACTTTTCAAGGTAATTGATGAAGATTATGCCATGTGTATCCCAAAAAACACTGGCCATAACCTTACCGGCCGATTGTTGCGTCTTCCCACGCTTTGGTGCACTTCCACCCGATAAACGCCACTCTTTCGATACTTCACGAGATTCCGGTGAGTAGTGGTGAATCCATGTTTCATCCATCGTCGATAGATTCTTTTAGAACATGGCCAAATTTCTCATTGAAGTTCTTACTCGAATGCGCTTTTGATCAATTGTGAGCAAACCCGGCACCCATCTTGCCCAAAGCTTTCTTGCACCCAATTTTTCATGCAAAATATTAAACACACACCCAGTTGAGATGTGTGTGGCCTCAGCTATCTCACGCACTTTCAGTTTCGGGTCGTCCAATATCATATCATGGATTTTTCCAATGATTTCTGGTGTTGTTGCCTCAATTGGACGACCGGAACGATGTTCGTCACTTGTGCTTGTACGACCACGTTTAAATTCTGCGATTCAGTACTTAACCATATAATCTGATGGAGCAGATGCCCCATAATGTTTATCAAGCTTTTCTTTAGTTTCTCTCGGGGTTTTATCTTTCAAAAAATAATGTTTGATCACAACACGAAATTCACTTTTTTCCATAATGAAAAAAAAAACTCAAATTTGTTTGCTTTTTAACGCTGTCAAACACAAACTAATTTACAGAATGTATTGAAATTTGACATGTGGTCTGAAGGTTCAATCTATCTGACACTAAAGAGATTTTTTTTTTTTGTGGCTCCATCTGTTGTTAGGTAGCTTACATTTTGAATAGCCTAGTATATTGAATAAAGTCAAATGTGGCCTATGAAGAACAATGGTTATTATTGATCAGGCCCGTAACCAGGATTTCGCATGAGGGTGGGCTCAACAATTTTTTGAGTGGGCGCAAAGTAAAAAATATTTTTCGGCCTGGAGTTTACAAAAAATACACACAAAATTTGTATTTTCAAATTAAGCTTTACAGTAAAGCATATTTATTGAAGTAATTATGTTAGAATCAAGTAAAGTAAGTAAAAATGTATGTAATGATAAATCGTTTGGTTTCTTTTTTAATAATTAATTTCACTATAATTTCTGTTCTTACTCGCTAAAACATAATAATTTAATTGAATATATAAAAAAGATGATTAACAAAGTTAAATTTGATGTAATGCGCAAACAATGAAATCTAATTTTCTTATGAAATGAATTTAATGCAATAAGACAATTGATTTCCAATTCGCTGTATTCACCCAAGTTTTGAAACAATGACAACTACAGTTCGTTTACATTTTGAAGTTGTAACAAATTAAGTGTATTCGGAATTTAATACAAAGTGATAAGTTATTAAAACAGTTAAATTCTTTCATTTTTTTCTGAAAACAATCTGATTATTTTATCTTCTTCTATAGAATTGATTCTTCTCTTTTCAAAAGCCGGAAAAGATAAATCACGCAAACGCTTATCTGTCATTGATTAATTATGTTTAGTCGGTTCGTCCACAATTTATATTAAAATCTGACAAATAATTTCTTCTGGTCAAATTATGATATTTTGTACCACAATAAATTTCCACTTCAGAATAAATGTTACTGTTAGGTATATCATTTAATAACTTGTTCTCATCCAAGTTACATCAGTTTCACTGTTCAGTAAAATTACATAATATTGTGAACAAAAAAGGTAAAGAGATAAACAATAAGAAAAATGCCATTCTTTGAATATATATTTTCGTGAGAAGTGCCTCATTTTTGGAGATATTTGCACATTATTAATTCATAATGGGTGGCCCACCCAGGGTGGCAAAGAATCGAAAGCACAAACGGATATTAATTCTTCGGGCCAATGTGGAAGGAAGGACGTTTTCTTGTTTATATTTTGATTGGACTGTGGGTTTTCGAAATATTGGTTGTATACATTAATAGCCGCGTATTTGTTACTAACTTCATATCTATTCATCTGTCATATATTTTGACATTGACATCTATTGTATGTTAAAGAGCGTCAAAAAATCTAATAAATTCCGTCTGTCAAAGTGAATCTTACTTAACACACAAATTTTTTTTATTTGGCACAAAATGTCTAATTATAATTAATAATGACGTATACGTTCCAACAAAACAGCATTTGCGGGAAGCTTTGCTTCTGTTTTTTAATTTAAAGAAAAGTGCAACAGAAGCGCAACGTTTACTCATTGAAGCTTACCCTGACTATTCTGTAAGCGTTAGAATGTGTCAGGAGTGGTTTTCACGATTTAGAAATGGTGATTTTGACGTGGAAGACAAAGATCGTCTAGGCCAGCCAAAAAAGTTTGAAGATGAAGAATTGGAGGCATTACTCGATGAAGATTGCTGTCAAACTCAAGAAAAACTTGCAGAATCATTGGGCGTTGATCAATCAACCATTTCTAGGCGTTTGAAAGCAGCAGGTTACATTCAAAAGCAAGAAAATTGGGTGCCACACGAATTGAAACAAAGAGACGTTGAAAGACGATTTTGCATGTCTGAAATGCTGCTCGCTCGCCACAAAAAGAAGTCGTTTCTGTATCAAATTGTCACTGGCGATGAAAAGTGGATTTATTACGATAATTCTAAGCGAAAAAAATCGTATTGCAAGCGCGGCCAACGTGCAAAATCAACGGCCAAGCCAAATATTCACGCTGCCAAGGTAATGCTCAGTATCTGGTGGGATCAGAAGGGTGTATTGTACTATGAGCTGCTAAAACCGAATGAAACCATTAATGGAGAACGCTACCGACAACAACTCATCAAATTGAACGCAGCAATCAAACAAAAACGGCCAGAATGGGAGACCAGACATGAGTCATTAATTTTACTGTCAAATTCACACACATTAATTCTACTGTCAAATACACAACTGTCAGTTTGAAATGGCTGGTTTCCAACGAAAGTTGGACATTTCACAACATTTTCTGCACACCAATACATATATATGTATATATAAAATGCGCAGAAAAAGTTGTGAAATGTCCAACTTTCGTTGGAAACCAGCCATTTCAAACTGACAATTGTGTATTTGACAGTAGAATTAATGTGTGTGCATGATGACAATGCTCGGCCAATTTCGCCCGGCCCGGACGCCCGGATAATGTATTTAAAACTCGGATTTGCCCGGATTTTTCGAACAAAATCGTTGATTTTTAATTTTTTTATATTGATTTTTAATAATTTTATTCATTTCAAGTCATCATTCACAAGTTAAATTTTTAATAACGTTAAATAATTTTTTGAATTCAAATAAAAGATATGTACGATGAATCATGGAATAAAATATGTATCAGATCGAAATTTCAATCTATTCTTGCTTCCATATGCCAAAGAAAAATTCAAACAATTGAACCATTCAGGTTGTGATTTGTTTCATAAACAAATTCCATTTGTCAAATTGACATGATAAAATGATTGTCATCAGAATCGAATGCAAATCAGTTTGCATTTTATCATCTTTGCGTTCAGATATGTAAAAAAAAATAGAAATGCCTGGTCCAAAGAGTGGTTCGTGTTTGTGGAATGAGAAATACAGTAAAATATTTCCAGGATTCACAAGTGCAAAAAATGGCCAAAAAGATCATTGCCACTGTAATAGATGCGGAAAAGACATTTCAATTAAACACAAAGGGCGTGGGGACATCGAAAAACATATGAATACGAATCAACATAAGGAGAATTGCAAAAAAATTGCCCGGATTTCGCCCGGATTTTTAATGCAAAATTTCGAGGCCAAACGCCCGGATTTTCTGTCACCACAATAGCAATTTCGTCTTTGTTTTTGTTGTTATTACTTGAATTATTCCGTTGATTATAAATATGTATTATTTTTTGAGAGAAAAATATTTTTCAGGTGTTAATATTCATTTGATATACTGATATCATTTGTCTTCACTATTACGTGTGGTGCCCTTTCCCTTATTGAAAAATCTTGAATTCTTATAGTACTTTCAATTGAAAATTCTGATTTCACGCAAAGCTTGAAGTTACTTAAATTTCTTGGTAATTATATGCTTGTTCAATCAAATACGCAAAAATATCATCATATTTTTGTAAATATTTGTTAATAATTTGTTTCAGTCCATTCAATGTTTGTAAAAGCTTTTAATATTTTATGGTTCCGTAATCAATTTTTAATGCTCTAGCTAACACAATCTTTATAACAAAATAATCCTTCTCCAGTGAAAAAACAATACCTTGTTCTCTATTCAATAATAACAATAAGAGGAGAAAAAAATACAACATGCGCTCAAACAAAAAGAATCATTTGACCTTATCTAAATAGTATCTCCAAAATAAGAACAGGTTTGATCATTAAATCCTTATCTTTAAAATAATCTAAAAATAATATATCATTTATTATAACAAAACCATTCTGGCGAAGAAAGATACATGATACAGATCAATCAGTAATAAAAAAAAATCCCCAATAAAACTGTAAACATTTAGTCATCGGGAAAAACATAGACGTTAAGCATTTGAATTGTAACAACCAGACCTATACAGTGAAAGAAAACACTTAGTTACCATTGCATTATAATAATTGATTGCGTCTTGGCTTTACCGATTCTTATTCTTTGTTTTTGTAAAAATGCTGAACTTTTTTGATATGCTTTAGTTCATTCTGGGCCAATCAGTATTTATTATTTTTTGCCTGTATTTGTGTTTACGTAAAAGAGGGGATCCTGGCTACATATAACGTTGACTACGTTTAGATTTCTACTGCGCGATTACACTCATTTCTTTACTTTGCACTATTTCAACATTTACAAGCAGAAACTGGCGAAAACGGGATTTATTTTGTGTATTTCAGAATATAAAACATATACCTTAGTAGGAATGTTGAAAGTTAGCATACATTTTATTACAATAACAGTTGGATATAAACTGAGCAACGGCGTAGAAAGTTATTCAAACGATAGCGCGTTAATATAAAATATTTACAATCAAATCGGAAGAATATGTGACAAATAGCGAAAGAAAATTTGCACATAAATTCAAATACGGTCGGACATTTTACAAAAAAAGAAGAGAAAACAAAAAATACTAAATATTTATTAGAATTGAATTTATGCAAGCATTGTTTTTCAGTGCAACGGTTATTCAAGTGAATGTGAAAACTCAAGAAAATGCTAATCTACTCTGTTTATCTTTATTCAACAATATTCATATTTCCGCTCTTGTTCGGTATAATTATGAGCCGTGATGCCCCAATTGTGACAATTCCAGACCAAGGTCAGATAATGGGGTTTTATTCAAAAATGTTTCGAACACAAAGTATCGTTGGGTATTTAGGAATTCCATATGCAGAGCCTCCACTAAATGTTAGTCGCTTTGCAGCACCATTAACAGGCTCACTACCATCCTGGCAAGGAATTCGGAGTGGCAAAATTCCACCGATGCAGTGTTGGTCGGATATTAACAGACCAATAACAAATAACGATGAATTTTTTTATAAAATACTTGGCATCGACACCAGAATTTCCAACATATCTCAGTTTAGTGAAGACTGTTTATATTTAAATATTTTCGTACCTGATGGTAAGTGGATACAAAATCCTAAGTTACTTAGGTTAAGTATGTTAAGATATTTGAAAGAAAAGGAATTGTTATAAAAAATACTGATGAGACCAGAAAAACTTAAAATAATTCTTCGTACTGTTTTTGGTAGCAACAATTCAAAAGATTGATTCAGATTCGAACCATTTATGTTTTACTATCTATTTTTGTTATTACCTTAACAAAACTGTGCTTGGCATAAAATATATCAAAGAAGGCAGCTTGTGATTTTTGTGTAATATTATACGTGATAATTTCAAAAAATTTGTTTTGAACGAACCAAAGTTCAAATGTCACTGTTCTGTTAAATGTCTGTAACAAATTTATTACATAATGGTTATAATGCTGTGTTTGGTCCAATAATTGCGACCAAGTAAATTATTTTGTAATTAATAATTATCAATTGAACAACAATTTTTTGTCTGAAACTACATTTGTTGTAGGAATGTTTTACTTTTATTGCAAAAATATATATTATAAACAAGCGGAAAAACGAAAGGAAATATAATAAAGTGAATTAAACTATATTTGAATCCCTTATCATAAACCACATAAATAAAATGATAATCTCATTTGTAACGATTCTTCCAAAAAAATTTGAATAATAATACATTACAAAAAAAAAACCAATGTATAGCACCACTTGAAATGAAAACCAGAAAAAATGTCTTATAAAAGTTATGCTTAAGCTGCATTGTGAATGACATTGTACGATACGAATGGGTCATTTTCGCAGATGTACATATTTCTTGGTTGCTATTATGAAGAAAAATGAAAGTTGACCAAACTGAAAGTGGTTTTTCAATTAATTGTCGCACAACAACAACAACAAAAAACTCGTCACTAATTCGATTTCTCCACCCGTTTTTTTAGCATCATCAGTTGCCACTAAAAATAATAAAGTCACCAAATACTACATTTGCTTATCGAAAAAAATGCATCTTTTCTCACCGAATAAGAAAAGAGAAAACTGCTTTTGAATGAAAAAAAAAATGTATTCGCAATATGCTTTAATGCGCAGTTGAAATGTATGGGAATTGTTTTTCCATTACGATTTTTTTTCTTTTTCTTACATTGATCATAATTGGGCGTGTTTGTTCACATCATCAGTTGACTTTTGATCTGTGCACAATTGCATTTTAGTTATTGAAATTACGCATGACTTTCCTCATCGAATTGTCTAATTTGGAATTGCAATTAATCGATATTAATGCATTCCTTACTGAATTTTTGTGTAACCAAACACCCAAATTCCATTTTTTTTAGACGGTTATTATCATTACTTTTTACAATATTGTCCACCTCAACACGTCTGGTAAACGTTCCATATACGGCAATGTTATTTAATGTCTCTCTTTAAGAGCATCTCGGTTTAAATCTTTTTGTATGCAAAAAGTAGAAATTGTACACAACAATCAGAAATTGTACGTAAATATATAATTTGGGAAAAATACTTTTGCTTGACTGAAATGGGAAACATTTGTCTTAGCACCCTCTGTATGAGTCCTTTGTCTTATCACTTTTTTTATATTTTCCCAGATTTTTAATAATTTTAAGAAAACGCTTGACCAACAATGCGTACTATTTCTAATTTTTGCGTACAATTCCTAACTTTTGCGTACAAAAAACTGCGGACAATTTATATAAATTTGCGTACAATCTCTAATTTTTGCGTACAAAAAGTCAACAACCGAGAATCTCTTAGTACAAACGCCATCTCATTTCGAAGCTGTGAGACGAATTCACAGAAATTCAGTCAAATTCACAGCAATCCGAGTTAAATAATAAAATTTCAAAGTTTTTTTTCTCATGAAAAATATTTCAAAATGGTTTTTTATTCGTTTTCGAATTGATCTAGTGAATTCGAATTGATCTAGTGAAACTGAGTATGAGGCATTGTTTGTATAACCAACAGTTATCAAACCTGATATATCCGCATTGTAGGTTTTTCAAAAAGTAATAATGAATTTGCTAATGACAAAACATTTATTGAAAAATTGGAAACTGAAAATATCAGATTCACAAAGGTGAGTGTTTTGGTCAAAATTTACTCCTGAATTACAAACGATTGGAACAACTGTATTCTAGGTTATGCCCGTACATTCCTCATTTGCTAAGATCCAAAAACAAAGAACCTTGCTAAAGTTGGTATTTTTTAATATAATTCAGGTCACTAGAGGCGATACTAATATTGGTTGACATTGAGACGAAACTAAGTGCCAAACGTCATTAATTACAACAATCGGGTCCGTTCAGAAATTCGCCACAATTAATTGAAATAGAAAAGATATTTTATACTTTTACTACTGGAATATTCCAGTACATTCATGTGAAACAATTGAATTAACAAAAAACATGAATTTTAAATCTATTTGAAAACAAGATAAAATTAATAAGAGAAATATTATTATCAAATGTACACATCTTGAAGTCATGTGCTTATTTATTGCGCAATTTCTTTTTTTTGCTAACTTTTGAAGCGATTGGAACAATTGGAACAATGAAATATTGACATGTTCTAAAATAAATAATTGATATTATATGTGCAAACAGAATAGAAAAAAAAGTGCATTAAATCTAATAAAAGTAGCAAAAAAATTTTCGAGATAAAAGATAATTTGAATTTTGTGATGACCATCTGTAGACGGTCTTAGGAGCTTATGGGTTAAGCACTTCCAATATGTAATTTCTTATGTAAATAAATTTGCGTAATTGTAAATTGGTTTTTTCAAGAAATACGACTCTATGAAAACTTTCTTACTGCAGAGTGGTCAATTTTTATTATCGGATGATTCTGTAAATGATAAGTATCAACCCTACATTATACGATCATTGCAATGAGCCAATTGTAATGCTTTTTTGTATGAGAAATATGCACCTAGTAGGCATATATTGTTAATTTTGTATGCATCAAGTATCTCTCATATCTAATTACATTGTATTTTTATACATGAAGTATCTCTATTTGACGCCTAGTATCATATGCATATGTGTTTGCTGACATGGCTCATGATTAACAACAAAATCCTTGCAAGCAATATATTCAAATGTTCCCTACGATAGCCTTGTATTCTATGCGAAAAAGAAATCCCGTTAAAATAATTTAAATGAACACATTCGTTTTCTACAGAGTTTGACAGTTCACCATGTCAGCGCTAGTATAGTTTCTTGCTAATAGCTTAAATACTTGCTCTAAGTCTTTGGAATAAATAGAAAACTTCCAATATAATTGATTTCATTCTGGGTCAACTGAAAATACAATTTTTAATTACAATTTTTGTTAGGTTCTTTAACTCATGCTTTCACTTTTCAACACAAATATACTTTCTTGTAAATGCCATCAATATTCCCCATAAATATTCACGCTTTCTTTTTACATAAATCATAACTATACATTAAATGGACATTGGCCATGCCATTCTCCATTGAAATATTTTTTTTAACCCACTAAATAGAGAATATTCAAGAAAATGTACATGGTTTCCTGTGATTATATATACCATTTTGGTCCGCAAAAGTTGAATATGTCTGAAAAAATGGTGTTATAATTGAATTTGCATGATTTAAAGGGTCTGAACATAAGAAAAAGCAATAACTCATTTTACTTTGCTTTGAATAGTTGCTGGTTTATGTTGTTCAATGAATAATATGTACAAAGTGAAGAAAGAATAATGCAACTACAAAAACACGCAAAGAAAATAAAAAGCATAAGTAGGTCATTTTCATTTTTTTCTTTCTCGTCTAAAATACATTATTTTGAATTCAAGTGTAAATGGGCTAAGAAAAATAATAAATGAGCCTAGTTTTTCTAACTTTTTATAACATATTTATGTTAGAAAAAAAATCTTTATTTTTTCCTTTTTTTAGGTATCGAAGGTAATACGAAATACGCAGAGCATTAGTTGAATAAAGATAAATATACCAATTCGTAAAACGAATAAAAAAATATAATCACCACAATTAAATTTGTTTTACTTTCAATAACATATCCTCTTAAATTCCCAAGAAAAAAAATTATTCTATAAAGTATATTTTTCAATATCAAAACTAATTTAAGCATTAAATGGAAATTGTTTGTTCATTATATTCTATCCACACCCAATGTAATGGAAATTACTTTAGATATAAATTCTAACAACATTACAACAAACAAAACTAATATTTATAAAAGTTCATTTCTAAAATAATGTATTCTGAAAATATGTTTAAACATTTTTGCTAAAGAAAATTTGCTCCCCTAACACACTATATTTTGATTCATATAATAACTCATACATTGGTATTCGAATATCTCTCGTATATATTTCATCGCAATAAAATAAATAAATAAAGAACTTAGCGTGTACAGAACCATATGAAATAGAAATTGCGTGTCTAACTTTATTGATTTTCCGATTTTCAACCAACAATGAAATTAAATACATTTTTATGCATAAATATTTTGAATGTGAAAAAAAATATTCAAAGGATAACAACTGTTAGTAAATGATTGATAGGTTTTGATTTTGACTTTAGTTTGCTGTAAAATAAAGCAATGAACTGATTTCGGATGTTCAGTGTTTCGGCACCAACATGTCAAAAAATGTATGTGTTCTCTAAATAAGAACCATAATATTATTTAAATGAACACCTAAACCGGCTGACGGGATGAAGTTTGGTTTGAAAAACGTGCTTCATATAGCTCCCGAGAAATAATTCTTGGTGGTTTTATTCCATCGTGGTTTGCCATAATGCAGTTTACCGCTTCATTTTTTATACTCATTATTTAGATTTTGACAGTGATATATTCTCCCGATTTCAGACCATGTTTCATTTCAATAAGGAATAATAGTTTTTGGTATTTTCTTTTATTGAAACGATCTCCAAAAATATTGACTCGATCTCCAATTTTGTCTAATGATCACCTACTGATTTATCCTTTGTCTTGAAGTTCCCCCGTTAGGGGCACGCCATCTACTTTATTTTCGACCCAGGTTATCGTTTCATATATTTGGAGATCAAGCCAATATTTTGTAGAAAATTCAATTAAAAAAAAACATCAAGTCCTTCGCATCCATTTCAATAAAACTAGTTTTCAATGATTCACTTCAAAAAAACTGTTCCAACTGTTGTATCATTCTCTCAAATTTATTGTCGGTGTTCCGTTTAGAAAAATTCTTTGTTCATGTTACATTTCAATAAAATTATTTAGTCACGCGCATTTATTACCTAATAGAAAATATCGTTTTCAAATGTATTTTTAGTGTTTTCACGGTAATTTTGTCTGATTTGTAATGCAACAAGTGTGGTACAACGTCATATTTTAAAAAGTTTAACTGACTACAGGAATATCCTGTAGAAAATTTGAAACGGAAATTTGTGAAAATAATATTATTTTTAACGTCGAAAAATTCAAAAACTACAAATATCAATACTTTTTTTCAATTTGCAACTTATATATTGTATATTTGATAAAATAAAATTAAATATTATTAACATATTCTCACTTTCTCGCTGCAAATGTGTAACCAAAGGAAAAGTATATTTAACACATCGGTAGAAAAGTTCGTTCCGTTTCTATGAGAGGGCGCTAGTAGAATTATAACCATATCATTTTTAGTTAGTACCAACCTTCAAAAGATACGTGTATAAATTTGACAGCTGTCGGACTATTAGTTTATGAGATATAGCATTTTGAGTGACGCAACTTTTGTTATTTTAAAAAAAATGGATAAAAAGGAATTTCGTGTGTTAATGAAACACTATTTTTTCATGAAAAAAAATCCTGCCGAAACCAAAAAGTGGCTTGATGAGTGTTATCCGGACTCTGCGCCAAACGAAAGAACCATTCGTAAGTGGTTTGCTAAATTCCATACAGGCCATATGAGCACCGAAGACGATGAACGCAGTGGACGTCCAAAAGAGGTGGTTACACCGGAAAACATAGAAAAAATCCACAATTTTGTTCGAAATGAACGTAAACTAAAATTGAGTGAGATAGCTGACATCATGAAGATATCAAAAGAACGTGTACATCATATTTTACACGAACATTTGGGTATGAGAAAGCTGTTTTCCAAATGGGTGCCGCGTTTGCTCACAAAACTTCAAAAAGACGATCGTGTCGATGATTCTAAGCGCTGTTTGGAACTGTTTAAGCGCAATAAACAGGAATTTTTGCGTCGGTATGTGACAATGGATGAAACATGGATCCACCACTTCACACCTGAATCAAATAGGCAGTCAGCTGTATGGACAGAATCCGGTGAAAGCCGATCAAAGCGATCAAAGACCCAACAGTCGGCCATTAAGGTTATGGCCTCTGTATTTTGGGATGCGCGTGGAATAATTTTCATCGACTATCTTGAAAAAGGAAAAACAATCAACAGCGAATATTATATGAACTTGATGGAGCGTTTGAAGTCGGAAATCGCGAAAAAACGGCCTCACATGCAGAACAAAAAAGTGCTCTTTCACCAAGACAATGCACCGTGTCACAAGTCGTTTGCAACAATGGAAAAATTGGTCGAATTGCACTTCGAATTGCTTCCTCATCCACCGTATTCTCCAGATCTGGCCCCCAGCGACTACTATCTATTCAAGAATCTCAAAAACCAGCTCCGTGGAAAAAAATTTAAGACAAATGAAGAAGTCATCGCCGAAACTGAAGCGTATTTTGAGGGCCTTGACAAATCGTACTATAAAAAAGATATCGAAATGTTAGAGAAACGTTGGACTGATTGTATCACCATAAAAGGAGACTATCTTGATGAATGAAGTGGAATTTTGGGAAAAAAATTTGTTTTTCTTTCAAACGGAACGAACTTTTCTACCGATGTGTTAATGGAGGCAGCACTCACTACGTAATAGAGCTGCCTCTAAATATAAAGCACTGAATCGAACTGTTCATTTTCGTTCGAGTTCGTTCGAATTTTAACCGAACATGAACAGGTAATTTTCAATTCTGAACAACTTGAACCGAACTTGAACGAACATGAACACAATATATTCAAATTTGGACAACTTGAACCGAACTCGAACGAACATGAACACACAAAATGTTTCCGAACGTTGTGCAATTAATTCAAATGGTTCATGAATGCGGTCTGTTACTGTTCGTTCGATTCTTCATGCATGTCGCCATCTATACGATTTTTCAATGTATGTATTTCTTGCATGAAAGCAATGTACATTGTCTATACCAACGGAAACGGCAAAAAGATACGATTTGTCATTTGCATTCCGTAATGGTATGTGCAATTCAGTGTACTACTGTGCCCAAATGAAACTCGGAATCTTTAAATTTAAACTACGCGGGTAATTATTTTCGCCGCAATATTTTTTTTTTATGTTGACAGCACTATTTCTGACATCTGTGTCAAATTTCACGTCAAAATAATCATTAGTGTTTGAGTTACGCTTGTTTTTGTGAGACGCAAAAAGTGTATTCTTCGATTTTTTCCATTTTTTTCTCAAAACAAGTTATAATAAATTTTGTTTGTAATATCAAATTTCGACAAAGAGATCTTTTGAGGTCATATATTGAATCTTCCTCTATCGAACTGTAATAAGATCCAGGTTATTCAAAAGACAGAAAATTTTCCTAGAAGTTGAAGAACACCTAAACCTCTGAAAATCGGCTTGAGCGACCATCAACATCAAAAAAATGAGAAAATTTTCAGTGAAACATCGCCATGAACTTTAAGAGTGATGGTTAGATCTCTTGGTTCTCCACATAAACTATGAACACCGTTTCAAAAGCTTTTTTTTAAGTTAATACGTTCGGTTCCAAAACCAGGAAATTTCTTTAATTGGTTTTTTGAGATTTTTACACCAAAAATTTAACCAATATCGTTCCGCAACCACCGTATTTGCTTGCTCCGTGTGACTTCTGGCTATTCTCCAAAATCAAAAGACCGCTTCGGGGCCACCGTTTTGACACGATTGAGGAGATAAGAGCCGAATCGAAGAAGGAACTGATGACCATTCCGGAAATCGAATTTGAAAAGTGTTTCAAAGATTGGAAAAAGCGTTGGCATAAGTGCATTGTGTCGGAAGGGGAGTACTTTGAAGGCGATGAAATTGATTTAGATGAATAAATAAAGAATTTAATTTTATAACAAAATTCCGGGTTTCATTTGGGCACAGTAGTATATATATATGTTCGAGTTCGGTTCGTGAGCATCTCTAGTGTATATATGATAGAGATCATTTGCAATGTAACGACTCACGACTTATGCCGTAGTACATTAATCAATCGTTGATGTATTTGCCCACGGCATGAAAGTCCACTTTCTCATTTTATTTGATATTAATTTAAATTCACATCGTACCCGTAGAGATGGCGTAAGAGACAATGAGCGACTTCTTTGCTAAAGCGACTTCGGCACTGCTTCATTTTCTGGGAAAAACAACTTAACATTGTCCGGTTGTATTTGAGGAATTTTCGATATAAACAAAACATATTCGAAATATTGTTGCTATAATAAAATTTATTAAATTTTCATTATATAATGCAAAAATCGAAATGAAAATCAATTTAATACAAATTGCAATTTAAAAAGCAATCATTAACTGACAAATTTATGACTATTTATGTTCTATAACCGTGGAAAAATTAATTATAAAAATCGTTTTAATCAAAATGGTTATTCACGGCAAAGTCGAGATGTTTTTTTATCAAAATCAATATTATCCTTTTTGGCGAATGGAATTGAATCAACCGCCTCCATTTCATCAGCAGCCATACTATCGTCACAATCCATTTCAAATGACCAATGTCAATTCGGTTCCATTCATTCCAACCGCAAATTTTCCCATGATGTATCAACACCATTATTAAATGAAAATCATCATATTTACACATGTAATATTGATGGTCTGAAGACAAAGTTGCCTGAATTTTTTTCCAGTATACTAATTAATGAATTTAAAATTTATATGTTATTTTATTTATTTATTGCACCGCCAATAACTGGCTGTATATATAACAAAAATATTACAAAGAGATCACGATTTAACAATTATCGAATATATCAATAGGGAGATCAAACAATTTTCTTTTAAATTCATTTCTATTTGTAGATTCTACAAACAATGCTTTAATAATATTAGCATATTTACAAATAATCGTAATTGGAGCATTTGGATTCCTATTTAAAACATTTGAAACTCTGAAAAGTTCAGCATTACGAAAATTACGCGGATTAGGATTAATATAAAACAATTTTTTTACAAATGGACAATGAATTCTATTGTTAAGCAAGTCATACAGAAACAATAACGCAAAGTTAATTCTCCGTCGACTGAGTCTAATCATACTCAACGTTCTTAAACGGTCATCATAAGGCGAAATTTGGTAATTATTTGAATTATTTGGATATTCTTGGAGCGCAAACATTGAAAATTGACGTTGACTTCTTTCGATGAAATCAGACTTAGTTGAACATATGTTAAGCCACACAGTACTAGCATAATCAAGGTTTGGTTGAACAAATGCTAGAATAAATTGCCTTTCTTGTGGTTTGATGATCTATATCCCGTGAAAAACGTTTCACAAAACCCAGTGCAGAGTTTGCTTTAGGGTTTATCATATCAATGTGTGTTTGAAAATTCAGTTTATCATCTATCAACACACCTAAATCTCGCTGTATACTAGAATTTGCAAAATAGTAATCACCATAAGAGTATAAAGGTTATGTGAAACTCATTTAAATGATACCATCAATGATTCGGAAATTTTCCCAATGAACTACGATGTTTTTCGCTGTGATAGATCGAGTTCTACTGAGAGAGATCAGATTGTGAAAAAGGTTTGTGGTGGTGGTGTTTTGATCACCACTCATAAATCATTGAATGGTCATTTAATATTTGATGGTGAATTGTATGGTGCTGAAATTGTCTGTGTATAGCCAGCTCGGTATTACGTTCACTGACTATACATATCCTTCATACTTAAATAAGAACATTATGCAATACATATATATGCATTGGGAATATGAATGTATTCGATTCACATTGAACAAAAATAACATAATGCGTATCCTAATGCACACGCATAATTCGATAACACATGCACTTCTATCCATATCGCACACGCATGGTTAAATCCCACCTCCAATTTGCGCATCGATCAGTTATCGCTGATAAGTAATATATCGTTCAGAGATAAGTGCATTGCTAGCTAATGAGTATAAGTCAGCCATAGATTTAAGTTAGTTAAATTTTGTGAGCCTTCGAGCCAAGACATAAAAATAAGTCTTCTTTTCAAAATAAAATAAAATTAATTATAACAAGAAAACATAAAGGAAAGCGCATTTTATTAACCACTCTGGACTTCATGTGTTTGTATTAACATTGAACATAGGAAGTTTTATTTGGTGGAGTTGTATATTCGACCGAATTCTCCATTTGAAGTTTTTGTAAATAATGTTAATGCTTTAAAAGATTTATTCTTAAAAACCTATAATAGTGATTCAATTGTAATTTCAGGTGATTTTAATTTACCTGATTTGTTGTGGATTTCGAATGACAATGATAATCCAAATATTTCCTATCCAATTAATGCTTGTTCTAAGAGAGAATTTTTGATTTTGGACTCATTTCATGAATTTGGTTTATCTCAAATTAATGGTTGTTCAAATAATAATGGTAATATGTTGGATTTGGTTTGCACTAATGATCCAGATTTGTTGTATTGCATTAATAGTGATATATTTTTAGTTAAATCTGAGATTCATCACAAACCCATTGAAATTATCATTTTTGATCATAAAATTAATGTTGATTTTGAAAAAGAACACTGCACATATTTAGATTTTAGAAATGCAGATTACAATTTAATAAATGATTATTTTTCCAATATTGATTGGGATTTATTATTTTCAAATGATTCTATTGATGATAACTTGAATAAATTCTACTCTTGCATTAAGAGTGCAATAGATACACACGTTAATTTGAAAAGGAAAAATAATTCAATTCACCCTAAATGGTTTGATTCTAACCTAATTAATTTGAAGAACAGAGTGAACAAATTACGGAAAAAGAGACACAAGTCATTGGATGATGATAATAATTTTAAGTCTGCACGCATGGATTATCATCGTAATTCTCGCATTGCCTATAATAATTATAAAATAGCGATGGAGGAGATGATTATTTAAGATCCAATGGAATTTTTCAAGCATGTGAATGCAGTTAGGAAAACCAACTGTAATCTACCAAATGAAATGTATTATAATGGTTTTCAGTCATGTGTTGGTATTGAAATCACTAATCTTTTTGCCGAATTTTTCTCCTCTGCTTATACACAGCATAAATTGGTTGTGTCTGATGCCCGTAATGATGAGGATTTTAAATCAATAAAGGACTTATGTCAGAATATTCCCAATTTGAATATTGATGAAGATGTTATTTTGCAACAAGTCCATGATTTACCAAATAATTTGATTTCTGGTCCGGATAATCTACCAAATTTGTTTATTAAGAACTGTATTAGAGTTTTAATTAAACCTATACATGTTTTACTGAGTAAATCACTCAATTTTGGTCATGTTCCTGATTTATGGAAGATTTCCTTTGTCAAACCAATTTATAAAAACGGATCAAGGAATAATATTGAAAATTATAGGGGTGTTGCTATGCAAAATGTGATTCCCAAACTTTTCACAGCAACAATCATTGCGAAACACCTGAATTTTCATATAAAAAATAAAATTAATTCAAGTCAGCATGGTTTTGTTAGAAGTAGATCAACCATTACTAACTTGGTAGAATTCACATCTCAAACATTGAGTGAACTTAGACCTGATAATCATACGGATGCAATATATATTGATGTTGCTAAGGCGTTTGACTCTGTGAACATTGACCTCTTGATTCACAAATTAAATGTTATGAGTCTGAATGATCAACTTTTGAGTTGGATTAAGTCTTATATGAGTGGTAGAAAGCAAATTGTTAAAGTTAGCAATTATGAATCAAATCCTATCATTGTTTCTTCTGGTACGGGTCATGGCTATCCCATTGCTGCAACATTATTTATATTGTTTGTTGCTGATTTACCTTACTTCAGTGGAAATTCGTCGATTCTTTCATTTGCTGATGATGTTAGACTTTCCCACCACATAAATTCAATTAATGATTGCTTTGTTCTTCAAGCGAGTTTGAATAATGTTGTTAAATTCTTCACATTAAATCAATCAAAGTTGAATGTTAAAAAGACAAAAAGAATGATATTTCATCGCTTTGGAGATGTTATTGATTACAATTTCATCATAGATAGCTCAGTAATTGAAAGAGTTGACCAAATAAAAGATCTTGGTGTAATTTTGGATGAGAAACTTAATTTCAAAGCTCATATTGAATTTGTGGTAGCCAAAGCAAAATCTAGATTGGCTTGGATCAAGCGTTTTGCTAGAGAATTTAATGATCCATATACTATTAATTTATTATTCTTTAGTTTTGTTATTCCGATTCTAGAATATGGCTCTCAGGTATGGAATACTCACAACTTGGGACAGACAAGACGGATTGAATCTATTCAAAAGCAATTTCTTTTATATGCATTGAGAAGTTTCAGATGGAGCAATGGCTTTCACGAAGCTATGAGACAGAAAATTTGCTACTCATGGTGACATCTGTATTTTGTCTATACAGTGTACCGAACTACATGAAATGTTCCATCAAATGAACAAGCTGTTTCCACCGGTGGAAAAATGTAGTAGCAGAGTACATGTAATTTTGTATGAGAGTGTACGTCAATGTCAACTGTTTCTGGGGTCTGGGCTTTCACTTTCCGAAATAAATATGAGCATAGATTGTTGTTACTTCAAATGATTTCTCTGGAGAATCGAAGGAAGATTGCGCAAATGATGTTTATATTAAAACTGATCAAGGGTGAAATATGTTCGGATGCTCTTTTGAAGAAAATACAGTTCAGAATTCCCTACCACTCTGTTAGAAATATTCAGTTCTATAAAATCCATATTGTTAACCATAGTTATCAAAAGTTCTTGCCGTTACATTTTATGATTGAGACTTTTAACAGTTATTATAATGATAAAACTCCTATTCTTAATCAATTTGTTATTGACTTTAATGTTAGCTCGGATTTAACTAAAAAAAGACTGAATGAGTTATTTAAGAAACTGGTTAATTGATTATTGTACATTTTTTGTCAGGATTCAATGTTGCAATTTGATAATCGCAGTGACTTGCTCCGAAATCATCAGTATTGGCAATAGATTGTTGAATCGAAGCAATTATTGAATCATTTATTCTTTGTAAATTAATATGTAAATATTGTATAATATTTGAATAAACCACCTTTGGCGAAGAAACGCTATTTGGTGCAGTAATAATAATAATAAAATATTTGACATAAACGGATACGGATTAATGTAGTTATCGGTATCCGTGACAGATAATTTGTTACAACGGTTGAGAAAAAAATACAGATAAACGGATACGGATAACTATTTCAATCCGTATCGTAAAATAGAATAAAATATCGGTGAGGACAATTTATTTCAAAATATTCATCTTGAAGATGCTAGTATTGTAATCGGCTAGTATTGTAATAAAAATTCTTATTTTTGTCCGTTCGTAGAAATTTATTTATTTATTTATTTATTACGAAACCTAAATTTATGTCAATATGTGTTCACTAGCAAGCTAGTAAACATGCTGGTCAAAGACCCAATGCGACATAAATTCCGCCCATGGTACGACTTTAGCAAAGAGAATACAATCAGGGGTGGGATGGCATTAAAGTGAAGCTTCAATACCAAGATTGGATCCGGAAAACCATGGTAAAACCGGCCTGCCTCTGGAGAGACAGGGGAAATACAATAATAAATTCACTTAAAATTAAATTACGTTAACAATGATGAATAAAGCAGTAGAAATAACAAAAAAAAAATAAAAATAAAAATAAATTGTAAAGAAGAGAAAGTATAGAAGAGAGAGAAATAGCTTAAAACTAATTGGAAAAGAAATTGCACGACATACCACCGAGTGAATGAAGATAAGATTATATTTTTATATTATTGCACGGACCGTAGATGATTTTTTAACGCGTTTTTAAATGAAGCTAACGAATCATTGTTTCTAATTTCAACCGGTAAACTGTTCCAAAAATTAATTGCAGAGTAACTGAATGCACGTGTATCAAATGCGGTACGCGGATTGAAATTAACGCGAAGGTTGTCTGGATAACGTGACGATTCACCGTTTCGAATAAACATGTGATTCAGATATTTAGGAGCCTTTTTTGACAACTGCTTGAATATTAAGACGGCCGACTGAAGCTTTGCTCTACTTTCAGGCGTCAAACCATTCAAACGCTCACGGTATTCAGTAACATGTTCACTACGCTTTAATCCGAAAACATATCTAATCTTATCGTTGTCAGCGATGCAAAAACATCATCGAAATATCATCGAAATTGACAAAATGATTTTTGTTCGATCGTTCGTTCGTAAATTTTAAAAAATAAAATTTGCTCGTTCGTTCGTAGAATTAATTTTAAACTTTATTTTATACAAAACAATCAATGCTCAGGAATATTTTTTAAATTGAAGAACTGTATATATTCTAAACATAGTTCTTCTCAGTACTTTTGTAAATGAATACAATTAAACAACAATGAATAGAATAATTTTATGGTGAACAAAAAAAGGGATAAAAATTTAATCAAAATATGAATTGCTTATTGAATTATATTTTTCAGTTCTGTAATCATACTCGAAATTATATTTTGTTTCTTCGCACGATTTTTTCTCTGAGTTTATTTTGAGTTTATTTTGTTCAAATTAAATATGTATGCCAAACATTTTTAGATAATGGTACTAACGAACAAACGATTTTTTTGAAACGCTACGAACGAACGAACGAGCAAAAACCAATTTTTATTTTTCTACGAACGAACGAACGAGCAAAAACCAATTTTTATTTTTCTACGAACGAACAACGAACGTTCGCAGCCAACACTATGTGTGGTCAAAAAAAAATCTGTTGAGGAATAAAACCATTAAATTGTCAGCCATGGATGATGATCATATACACAGACGATAAAAGTATAGAAATTGTGTCTTAGTATTAGTTAATAATACAACCGATTTTGCGACAAATTTTATCCCAAAAACGGCTAACTTCATTGCATATAATATGAAATAACTAAAAACTTGATGTAATACAATTTAATTTAATGTAATATATGTAATACAAAGCAATTTTCAAATAATTTTATGAAAATAAAAAAAAGTTTTAAACATTTTTTAAGAGATAAATTTATATTTAATTTGAAATTACTTCGAAATGCTTGAAATTACTTTGTGTTACATAGAATAAATTAAGTTTCACGTTTGTATTATAAATTCGAGATATTTGTTTTGGACGAGATATTTCGATGATGTTTTTGCCATTGTTCCACGATTTGAATGCGAAAAGCTATTACTAATCTTGAACAGTCAACACGATAGTATAAACTTTACGCATGAAAAAGAATTGAACAACAAAATCGCCTTTTTGGATTTGATACTGCATAAAATACGCTGACCAAAATGTTTTTAACACAATAACTCATCTCCAAAAAAAATCAGATTATGCAAAATTGTTGGGATAGGTAATAGAAACCATTGAATTTTCAGCCATAGTGATCATCACCACATAGTGATCTGTTAAATGGAAATATCCGAAATAGGCTTCTCACGGCATTTTCGTCAAAGGAAATTCATATTTTTTGCGAAAAAATATAGGTTCTTGAACATTGGAAAGTCCATAGGTTCCATAGTTTATTCGGTCCCTAGATGAGTTTTTTGGTAGAAAATGACACTTTTGTATAGGAAAATACTAAAAAAAACCGAACAAACAATGGAACCGACTTTCCAATGTTCGAAGACCTATATTTTTTTTTTGAGAAAAAATATGAGTTCCCCTTGGTGAAAATGCCGTGAGACATATTAATGAACACTTTTCATACAAAAAGCATAATTTGCAATGGACATATCTTCATTTAACGGATCTACTATATGATCATCATCCATGGCTGACAATTTATTGGTTTTATAATTCATTAGATTTTTTTTTACCACACACTCACATTACAACGCTCTAAACACGGGTTTTTCGTGTTTTCTTGTTTTTTTGTGTATCTTTAAGATAAATATTTTGAAATAAATTGTCCTCACCGATATTTTATTCTATTTCACGATACTGATTGAAATAGTTATCGGTATCCGTTTATCTGTATTTTTTTCTCAACCGTTGTAACAAATTATCTGTCACGGATACCGATAAATATATTAACCGGTGAAAATAGTGACAGTGACCCCTTTGCATATGATGGGATCAAAGAGGTGTCGTGTACTATGAGCTGCTAAAACCGAATGTAACCATCACGGGAGATTGTTATCGACTACAACTGATGCATTTGAGTCGAGCATTAAGCAAAAAACATCCGGAATATGCTCTAAGACAAGACAAAGTAATTTTGCAACATGACCACGCTCGGCCACATGATGCAAAGGTCGTCAAAACATACTTGGAAACACTCAAGTGGGATGTGCTACCCCACCCGCCGTATAGTCCAGACTACCATTTGTTATAGTCCAGACTACCATAGACCCCTTCTGACTACCATTTGTTTCGGTCGATGCAAGATCACCTGGCTGGGCAGTGCCAGTGGGCACCGCTTCACTTCTTCTGAAAAAGTCAAAAATTGGGTCGATTCTTTCCTGACCTCAAAAGATGAGGAGTTCTTCGGGCGTGGGTGAAAAAGATGGGAAAAAGTCATAGCTTTCGAGAGGCAATACTTTGATTAATGTATCCATTCATTTTGTTAACGAAATAAAGGCTTATTTTTGATGAATGTCGTTTCTATTATAAATCTAATATCATACATATTTCAAATGAATAATATTGAACAGTTCATTTCGGACTGAACCGATTGTAATATTGAACAGTTCAATTCGGTTCAGTTAATTGAACAACATTCGAACGAACATAAACCGAACTTGAACATCATGAACAAACTGAACTTGAACTCGAACGAACATGAACACATTTTTTCCCTTTCGAACAACATGAACCGATCTCGAACGAACATGAACATAAAAGTGAATCCAATTTCGAACATGAACCATTCATGCTCGGTTCATGAGCAGCTCTAATTCATGTGCGGTTCATGAGTAGCTCCGCTACGTATTGTAATACAAATGTAGCATGAAAGTGAGGTTATATTAAACATATTTACTGTTAATTCATCAAATAGATAATATTTTAATAGTTAAATTGATAAAATATTTTTGATTTTTTTAGTTAAAATCAATGCTGGAAACGTCAGCTTGAAATGAATCCATCAGATGGACGATTCATCATGATACAAGAAATAATATCACATCCATCGGCCATTTCTATTGATGCATTTGTTTCTATAGATTTGATGGTGTTTTCTTTGTCCATTTTTCTACTGCCATTTTAACTTGGATATTGTGAGATGGCTCTGTTTCATTGTTTTTTCGTGTTTGTTTAGATACTGGAATTTTCAAAAAAATGCAATATTTGAATTTCAATATCAAGAATCTAAATACTGAACACGATTTTTCTCACATTTTGGGGCAAAAAAATCTTCTTCCTTTTGTTTGTACCACTCATTTTTTCACTGTTGTCATTTCATGTGAGGTAAATGATTCTAAATGAAATAAATGAAGTTTCAAGGCCAACTAAGCACTTGACCGATGCAAATAAAGAACAACAACAATCATTTAAAGACCATTTTGCTTCAGCACCTGGTCTGTTTTACAATGATCCCCCCCTTAACAATTCTTCTCCAACATACCCTATCGAGAGCCAGGTCTTGAGTTTCCCTATTCCAATCATGGGTCATACTATTTTGGTCGCGAGAATTTTGGTCGCGCTGTAATTTCTATGGGAATTTTGCTGCCACCAAAATTCGTTTTTTCGTGCGATCAAAATTCGTTTTTATTTACCCTTGCGGGGGGAGCATCAAACAAAGGACAATTGAATAGCTTAGAATAATAGTGACCTCAAATTTTTATAAAAAAACATCGCAAACATGGTATACACAAAAATAATAGTCCAACGTGAGTAGAGTGAAAATAAAATGGCAACATAATTCATGATGCTTATTTATTTTCACTCTACTCATGATGGAATATTATTTTGACCGTGCGCATGATGTTCAATTATTTGCATTCTGTGCATGTTGACGTTTTATTTTTACACGAGACTAGTTGTTGTTTTATTTAAACTTTTTCCAAGTTGTAAAAAAAAAATTTTATTCATTTTTTTTTCATTGTTGAATTCTCTCATAAGAGAGATCGCAATTTACCAATAGTGATTTGAGCGATAAAAAATGCGCATCTTATCAAATCGAACATACCAGATGAAATGGCATGTAAAATACTACACCAGAATTGAGAAAAAAAAATTTAGATTTTTTTTCGATTTTCAGTGATTTTCAGCAATTTTCAATTAGCCGCAATAGAAGTTTGTATGAAAACAATGGACAGTAGGCCGTCCCAAGGTATCTCGAAATTATAATCAACATACATGTACAGATTCAGCATAAAAAACTGCGTGTATTGATAATAATTTCAGAGTTGATAAAGTTTTCTTCGCGATCAAAATCGCGAATGAAATCATAAAGAA
This sequence comes from Resseliella maxima, assembly GCA_029041755.1. Lineage (NCBI taxonomy): Eukaryota > Metazoa > Arthropoda > Insecta > Diptera > Cecidomyiidae > Resseliella > Resseliella maxima. The sequence goes on from JAQOWM010000850.1 coordinate 176,508, forward strand.
ATTTGACAGGTTTCAATAAAATGTTTCAATCTAACGACAAATATACGTTAAATTCTTCCTATTCAAATATATTGTCAGTATTGCTACTTTACCTTTGCAGTGTTTCAAACAATACAATACCGAATGACATTCTAGTGTATTTTCAAACATATGAATGAATGAATGAACGAGCTAGTGTATTTAGTTGATTTTAATAGTTAAATTGATTCAATATATTAAGAGAATTTAATTATTTATTGATAAAATTACCTAAAATCAACTAAAATTGGATAAAGTTGATTATAATTATCTGAAGTTGAATAAATTTAACTAAAATTGATAATAGTCGAATTTTGCCAACTTTAATCAATTTTATTTAACTTCAATCGATTTTAGTCAGTTTTGAAGAATTTTATTTAAATATTGATGAAATTAACTAATATTAACTAAAATCGAATAAAATTAAATAAAATTGAATAAAGTTGACTAAAATCGATTATAAGCAATTGTAATTAATTTTATTTAATTTTAGTCAATTTTATCCAACTTTAATCAATTTTATTTAATTTTATTCGATTTTAGTCAATTTTAGTTAATTTCATCAATTTTTAAATAAAATTGTTCAAAATTGACTGAAATCGAATAAAATTAAATAAAATTGATTAAAGTTGGATAAAATTGACTAAAATTAAATAAAATTAATTACAATTGCTTATAATCGATTTTAGTCAACTTTATTCAATTTTATTTAATTTTATTCGATTTTAGTTAATATTAGTTAATTTCATCAATATTTAAATAAAATTCTTCAAAACTGACTAAAATCGATTGAAGTTAAATAAAATTGATTAAAGTTGGCAAAATTCGACTATTATCAATTTTAGTTAAATTTATTCAACTTCAGATAATTATAATCAACTTTATCCAATTTTAGTTGATTTTAGGTAATTTTATCAATAAATAATTAAATTCTCTTAATATATTGAATCAATTTAACTATTAAAATCAACTAAATACACTAGCTCGTTCATTCATTCATTCATATGTTTGAAAATACACTAGAATGTCATTCGGTATTGTATTGTTTGAAACACTGCAAAGGTAAAGTAGCCATACTGACAATATATTTGAATAGGAAGAATTTAACGTATATTTGTCGTTAGATTGAAACATTTTATTGAAACCTGTCAAATTTCTTTATGATTTCATTCGCGATTTTGATCGCGAAGAAAACTTTATCAACTCTGAAATTATTATCAATACACGCAGTTTTTTATGCTGAATCTGTACATGTATGTTGATTATAATTTCGAGATACCTTGGGACGGCCTAATGGACAGCCATTGGATGTGTTTGTTCTTTTTATCACACGGACTCACGACAACACAATCCTAACCGGCTAAAGTTATGTGTACTCAATTCGCACATTTATTTGTCGAGCATTTTAATTGCGCATCAAAATATATATTCGATTTTTGCTTACTGCGTTTGCCAATGAAGAGTCACTTTCATCAAATGTAGGATTGTGTTGTTTTGATTCCGTGTGATTCTACCATTGGTGTATTTGTCAATAAATCGTCCCTACAAACAGCGCATAACGGTCGATCAAGTTGTTGTTGTTGTTGTTGTTGTTGTTGTTGTTGTTGTTGTTGTTGTTGTTGTTGTTGTTGTTGTTGTTGTTGTTGTTGTTGTTGTTGTTGTTGTTGTTGTTGTTGTTGTTGTTGTTGTTGTTGTTGTTGTTGTTGTTGTTGTTGTTGTTGTTGTTGTTGTTGTTGTTGTTGTTGTTGTTGTTGTTGTTGTTGTTGTTGTTGTTGTTGTTGTTGTTGTTGTTGTTGTTGTTGTTGTTGTTGTTGTTGTTGTTGTTGTTGTTGTTGTTGTTGTTGTTGTTGTTGTTGTTGTTGTTGTTGTTGTTGTTGTTGTTGTTGTTGTTGTTGTTGTTGTTGTTGTTGTTGTTGTTGTTGTTGTTGTTGTTGTTGTTGTTGTTGTTGTTGTTGTTGTTGTTGTTGTTGTTGTTGTTGTTGTTGTTGTTGTTGTTGTTGTTGTTGTTGTTGTTGTTGTTGTTGTTGTTGTTGTTGTTGTTGTTGTTGTTGTTGTTGTTGTTGTTGTTGTTGTTGTTGTTGTTGTTGTTGTAAACACATTATTGTTCTTATTGGTCATGGCAAATTAAAAATACACAAAAACCAACATTAAAATTATTATCAAAATTATATTAAGTGAATATCAAGCATTAGTAACGTGAGTTTTTTCACGAGTTAAAAGTCTCGCAGCGACACATAGTAACCCGATAGCCAATCAAAAATATGTTAATCATATGAACAAAAAAAACACAATCAAATATTATTTAAAAATATTTTGAAACTATAAAAAGCATTAAGAACCAAGTGTTTTTGTTTTTTATAAAAAAAACTTCATAATACAAATCATTTTCGCAAATATTGTATGATTTCAAAATTCTCCAATTTACGCAACATCAACATTTCACTTTACAACCGCTGCTGTAGTATTTGTGTTATGTTTTGTATCTTGAGTTGTCAAATTAAATAATTATACAATCGGGTTACTAGGCGGCGCTGTATGCAAGTGCAGCAAAATTTCAAAGTGTTTACTACGCGCTTTTTACGTGCCCGTAACATTTCGCGCCAAACATGTTTGTGGTTATGTCAATTTGTCATGTTTACTTCATACTGTTCGCAGTGTTTGAGCCGAAATATTAATAATTTTGGAAAATTATGGAACAGTTTTATAGTTAAATTAAAAGAAAAAATTGAAGAGATTATTGTTTGGTCTCATTAAACAATCCAACGTACCTATTGTTAGTGGTTTTTATGTATTTCGGTTTCATGAGTCAAATAACACGAGGCGTTGTGTTGTCATTGGTTTTTATTTGTTTTAGTTTCATGAGTCGAATGTTAATGGACCCATGAAACCAAAATAAAAAATTTACATCACAATAATTTGAATAATACCAAGAATCAGAGCGCCAGATCCAGATAAAATATTGTAGAATTGTTTTTTTAGAATCTTGAATTTGTTTATTTTTTTGAGAAAAAATAAATATAATTGAAAGCGATATACCTTTGAAATCATTTATTTCTTCTTAGTAAATAAAAAACAAAATTGAAGAAACTAATAAGAGAATAAAAATCGCGATAGATGTTTGTATTTCTCGGTCGTTCAAGAACGACAAAGTGTCGTCGTTCTAAAACGACATTTCGGTTTTTAATTTGTTTCGAATTGTTTACGTTTGTTTACATTTTACATATCCGCACATTTCATTTGAAATAAAAATTAAACGAAATTAACTAAATAAACAAAAATCTTTTAAAATCTATAATTTTCCGTGATTTTCCGTTATCATATTAAATAAAAAAAACTGAAGAAATCAGGTAGCAGATAGATGTTCGTCGTTATCGGTCGTTCTACAACATACATTCTGGTACAGGGGTCCCAGGGGTCCATTTGCTCGTCATAACGCTTTGGAATGAAAGAATGAAGAATGGTTATTTCACAATTGGTGGTAGTGCAATTGAAAACGCCGATTTAAAAGTGCCCAATGACTATGTGAAATTTAGAAATAGTTTCCTTCCTCATAACGTTTTATCTATTACAAACTTCATAGTGAATGGAAACAAAGATCTTTGTGCAATAGGGCTATTATATGATCGTGAAAAGAAAAAAACATTTGAAGAGTTTACGTTAACAAAAAATAAGAATTTCATTCGCATTGATGACAATTTAAGTGAAATTTTAAAGGAATATCTCATTGATTTAGTTATTTATGGTGAGCGAACGGCCTGTGACCAATGTAAATTATTTGAAATCATTCACAGTGATTTTGCAAATAAAAAATATATGCTTAGAGAATTTCCTGGAAGTAAGGAAAAAAACGATATTTCGCTTAATAGATGTGCATTCGATGCCAACCGATTCCTACCAGAAAAATTTAAATTGGGAAATCCAACACCAGGAAAGGACAACGATTGCACTGGACCACATTTTATATTAGAAGAAAATATACTGGATACGATGCAATTAGTAAATACGCACATCATATACCAAACGGACTACGATGATCAAGTAGGAGCAACTTGCTCAAATGAACCTCAATGCTCGAGCTCTATTGAGAAAACGGATTATTTCAGAACAACGGCAGAAGGAATAAATCAAGCGGTGAATAATGCCAATATTACTTCTACAAGCGATATTTGCACAACATTAATGTTAAACCCAGATGGTGGAAATACTGTTGAAATTTTGTCTCAGGAAAACAGTAGAAAACGACATATTGGTATAGAAAATGACTATTCAGAAGATTTTGAGTGGGAAACTACCAAATATTTCAGGTTTATATCATAATTTTCTCCCAAATATATCAGTATTGTTCATTAATACATGCATATACATTTTACTTTAGAATCCAATGGATATCGCAAATTGATACTCATCAAAGAAATCTTATTCCTTAGGCAGTAGTAATAAAAAACATGGTTTGGTTTGAATATTTATTCAGTGAAATGGAACCGGAAAAATCAACATATAGATGCCGGCTATGTTTTAAATATTATGATCAATTCAATTTGCCTACAAGGTATAAAAATGCACTGGCATATGAAGATGGAACTTTAAAATCCGATAAAAGAGAAAACAAAAAAACAATAGAAGAACATGCAAAAATTCCAGGTCATAAAACCATTTTACAAAAACTGCAAGAAAAGAAAGCAAAAAGGTTATATTCTTAAAATGATGATATTGTATATTCTTAAAATGATGTAAAATTTTGTTTATATGTAATTATTATTTTCATATCAATAGGATTCGGAGAGACTTTGAAAAAATTCAACACGAAGAAGAAATAGCTCAAGAAGGAATATTAAAGGTTACTTCTGCGATGTTCAGAGCTGTATTTGTTGAGATAAAGGCAAATATTCCATTCAGTACACATCAACATATAGTTTCTCTCCAAAAAATGCATGGTGTTGATTTGGGGATTCATCATTACGAAAAATGTGGTGCAATAGCAATGGCAGAATCAATGAGTAATTTAATGCACCGATTACTAATTGATCACATGGTTTCGAAAAACCTACCATTTTCTATTATTCTTGATGGATCAACAGATATATCAGAATCCCACTATATAATAGTGTACTTTCAAATTCTTGAAAACAATTTACCAATCGTTTGCTTTTATCGTCTAATCGAAACAAGCTCTGACACAACTGCCAAAGGAATTTTCAATAGTCTCACAGATGCGTTCAATGCAGAAGCAAAAGATTTGAGTAATTTTTTCAAAAGAAATCTTGTTGGTTACGGTTCTGATGGTGAGCCCGTTATGACTGGAAATAAAGGTGGACTTATCGCTCTCATTCGCCAATATACAGGCCGTCCGATATATGCCATACATTATATGGCTCATCGAATTCATTTGGCGATTCAAAAGGGATTTGTTGAAATCCCATATTTCCAAAGATTCGAAACCTTCATTAATGAATTATATAGTTTCTACAATGTCAGGGCTGGTAGAAAGAAAGCTCATCTTCGGGAAACTGCACAAAAATTTAATTTAAAATTTTATGAATTAATATACATTTACAAAGTACGATGGATATCATCTGAGCTTCAATCTATTAACAATATCAAAAGAATGTGGCTTTTATTAACAAGAGATTTAGATTTGATTGCAAAAGATAAAACTTTTGACCAAAATTATAGAGCAACAGCAGAAAAATTGTCTATTCAAATCCGTGGTAAATGTTTTTTGGCAATTTTCAAATTCGTCTCTGATATTTTAGAACATTTGAGTTTCTGGTCTCAAAAAATGCAGCAAAGAACTGCACTTTTAGTAGATTTTTTTGATTTTAAAGAAAAGATTTGTAACACGTTTGAAAATTTGAAAAAAAATAACGGTAGAGACTTGAATTTACTATTGGAAAATTCTATTTGTGATGATGGGCAATGTAACTCCATTGAGAATTACTATGATTCAGAAAGCGTTGCTTATTTGAAAATCCCTTTACTTCATGATAGAGGTATGGATGATCAAATTATTCCATTCGTTACCGAAATACGCGATAGGTTTTTGAACCAAATTATGAATGAGATCAATTCATATTTTCCAATGTCAGAACTTATTGCCTTTAAAATATTTCACCCATCAGAAATTCCCAGTGACATAAGCCAATCAATTTCTTATGGTACCAGAGAGATCTCAAAACTGTGTCAATTGTTTCAATTAAATGATTGTGAAGAAGTTGTCAGGGATTGGGGTAAATTATTAGAGTCAATTATTGAAAGTGAAAACTTTTGTGTCTTGCGAAATAAAAAAACTGAAACATATGCGTTTTGGTCGCATTTTTTAAATGAAGTAGGGATTTTTTGGACTTCTCAAATTACAAAATTGATTCAAACTGTTTTAGTTTTACCTATTGGAAGCGCCGATGCCGAAAGAGGATTTTCTATAATGAATCATATAAAGTCTTCAAGGAGATCAAGACTAACACCCAAGCCACACCTCTTGTACAAGAAGCTTTAATATAGTAAGTTTATACAAGACACACACAGTTCTTAGTGAAGACACACATCATGTTATACTTTCATAATTGTCTGGAGTTGCAGTTGATTGCCAAATATATGAAAATTTCAATTGAATAAATAAAAAAAAAGTATATTATGAATTTGTGAAAATGGAAATGTCAATTAAATGAAATATTAGATATGTCAAACAAACCAGTACACAAGTGAAATCATAGAAATATGGAATCAATGAGTTCATACGGTTCATACATACAAAGCACATGCAATTGGTTTGTGTCTTGGGTGAAAGTTTTCCAAGTATGTTTATATTCTTGAATTCAGGCGGCGCTGATGTGCGCTGTTCAAGAGGTGTGACCCAAGCATTTGGAAGATTGCATGAGAATCAGAATCAATGCACCGGATCAGTTAGAAAAATTTGCAGCTAGCAAGTATGCACGGCAGTGGATAAAAGAAAAACACTGGCGAACTGACGATCCCAGAAAACAAGTTAATAAGGATCCCAGTCTCTTGAACGAGGACGAATTGAAGAAGAAATATTTACCAAAACTCTCATTTCTATAAATAACCCAATTTAAATTCAAGACATCTATTGCAATTTGAAATCACAAAAAATATCAACCAAATGTTTACTTTATATCTTTAGAACTAAGCTTGTCATACATAAATCATTTTTTATAAATATAATATTTACTTATTATTCCAAATGTTCATTTATATTATATAATTATGGTAAATTTTAAATTTAAGTAATAAAATTACCCCCTTCAAAATTTTAAAAAAACTGCAAATTACCCCCCCCCCCCCGCTCTTGATTTTCAAATACCAGAATGTATGATCTACAACGACAAAGTCTCGTCGTTCTATAACGACCGTGTTCAATGTAAATAAGAGAGTGTCGTGCAAATCAAATTAAAAACGTGATTAAAACGCATCAAAACAAAAATTGATATCGATATTTACGTTTCGTTATTAAAATAATTAAATTTCGCCAATAACTATGACATTAAAAAAAATATTAAATCTTTACAACTTTTCAACTTTTCAACTAGATCCTCCGCCAAAAGATGGTTTCGCAGTCATTGCATGGTTGCATTCTGGTGATTTTACAAGTGGCAATTCATCTGAACTCAACCCTTTCCAGTTAGTTTTCAAACAAAAAGTTATAGTAGTAACAATTGCCTTCCGACTTGGCGTGTTCGGCTTTTTCACTACAAATGATGGTAATCAATATGCAAAACATGAAAATTCATTTCATCTTTACTATAAGTTATATATTTATTAATATAAATTATTATTAATTGGCCATATGAGTAGTAGGGAGATAAGCATTTCCCACTTTTCAAACTTTCACCTAAAACTAATTCCTATGAGCTATATCCTACAAAGACTAGAAGAGCCTAAATTGTTTTAGTGGATTATATTTTGGACAAGTATCTGAAGTTATGGATGGTGGTGGTAAAACTGATTCAAATACACCATTGTTATTACTATGAAGATTCATCACGAACAGGCTGGTATTGCACAAATGCATTACAATTGCACAATAAATTGTAAAATTGTAAAGTTGAAAAATTGTAAATTTTGTTTACAGTTTTACAATTCTTTCTTCTTTATTAATGTAGTTTACACTTTTACTTTTCCGCACAAAACACGTTGTGCGTAAAAGTATTGTAATCGGTCAAAAAATTAGGGGCACCCAAAAATATTTTTTCTTGCCATTTTGAACCTAGGAGAAAAAGAAAAACCAGTTTTTAGAGCGTCGTAATGTGAGTGTGTGGTACCCTGACGCTGTACGCTGTATGCAATAATTTGTTAACACGATAGCTCATTCCCAACGAGCCCAAAAAAAAAATCTGATGATGCAGAATTGTTAGGATAGTTCAGGAATAGAAACCATTAAATTTTCAGCCATGAATGAAGACCGTATAGTGAATCCGTTAAATGGCGGTATATCCAGTGTAAATGATGATTTTTGTTTGAATAGTGTTCAAAATAGGCTTTTCGTCAAAGGAAACTCATATTTTTTTGCGAAAAAAATATAGGTGCTCCAATGTTGAAGAGTGGGTTCCATTGTTTGTTCGGTCCCTAGATGGGTGTATTGGTGAAAAATGGCACTTTTGTATAAGAAAGTACCCAAAATAGGGATTTTTTGGCGTTTTTTCCATAGGAAACTCACATTATTTTGGAAAAAAATATAGGTGCTCCAATGTTGAAGAGTGGGTTCCATTGTCTTTTCGGTCCCTAGATGGTTTTTTTGGTGAAAAATTACACTTTCGTATGGGAAAGTACCCAAAATAGGGACTTTTGGCGTATTCGTCAAAGGAAACTCACATTTTTTGCGAAAAAAAATGGGTCTTCAAATGTACGAAGAGTCGGTTCTATTGTTTCTTTGGTCCCCAGATGAGATTTTCGGTAGAAAATTACACTTTTGTATGGGAAAGTATGTAAAATGGTATTTTATGACGTTCGAAGTTCAAATAAAACTATTATTTTTCCGCCAAAACAATTAGTTTTTGATTTTCTACTTTCGCTAAATTTATTTTTACTTCAACCGTAAATGAAGATGCTACATTTAAAAACCTGTGGAAAATTCCTTACACAGAAATAGATATTGTGCGTAATTCATCTTATTTTTGTTTCAAAAACGTATTTCCTCTACAAGTTTCCTTTCCAAGGAAAATATCATAGTATGGGACTACTTTAGTTAGAGAGTAAGTTGTTTTGATTATGGAAAAACTTAAAACATGTTATTTTAATATAAAATGTAATGAATTTGTATCAGAAATTGGATAAATTGTATGCGTTGGATTTTTAGTGCGGAAAACTTCATCTTACGAATGTTTTTGGGGTGAATTTACATTACGAAATGTATTGCGAAAAAAAAATAGAATTTTTTTTACCTATCGATTAATAAATTGGAAAAAGAGTAAAAATTTAAGATTTCTCTTGAAAAAATAACAAATCAATATTGATTCTTATTTAACAATTATTAATTGTCAAAGAAAAAATAACCAAATCATTTTTTGTGAAAAATTTTGATGATCAATTGAAAAATCAGGCTCAAAAAGGACAATTATTGATGAGAAGTAAAAATCTGTATTATACAATTTTATAGAAACAGGAAAATATTTGAAGTGTTCATTAATAGTAATATAAGGATAAAATTAGTACCTATTGTTGATTTATGAAATATACTCGTGATAATTTACAAAAGTGATTTTAGTTTGAGCAAAGAAGAAAATTGGGTATCGAACTGTGACTTTTTAAAGAAATTCTTTGGATTACAGTTTTCTTTATTTATAAAACTCGATAAAGCCAATTTTAATTGAATTGAATATTTTGCATATTTCAAGGCCCACAAAACAACAGCCAAATGACAATTTCGTGAATAAAGAAAGGAGTCCCAATGAGCCATTTGTAATGTTTTTATGCATAAGGCGTGTATAAAATGTAATGCTTTTTTGTATGAAAAATGCAAAGCTGTGCAACCAAAATACTACGCGCTCTATCTACGCTATGCAAATTACATAACGTTGCCTATTACGTGCCCTATAATATTTGTATGGCATCGCAACCTCTTGAAAAATGTGCACCTCTTAGGCATATGATGTCAAATTTGTATGCACCAAGTATGCACCAAGTATCTCTCCTATCTAATTACATTGTATTTTTTTGCATAAAGTATCTCTATAGCATTCGAAAAATGATATTTTTTTTTATTTTCAAACTTTAAGAAATATAAAATTGTACTACCCAATTAACATTACCAAGAATATTATGCATAAACATATGTCTATAATACGAGGGTTTAAGTTTCGGATGTAGCAAAAAAACACATCAATTTATTATTGAAAATGGCTTTATTGTTTTTCAAAATATTTCTCATGGTGACCAATACACTTTTGCATGCGTTCGAACCATTTGTCATAGCAATTTTCCCATTCGGCGGGAGACACCTCCAAAACATGGTTTTTGAACGCTTCAACCGAAACTACGGATGCTTGTAAGTCAATTTTACAAAGAATACAATTTATTGTACAATTGTAATGCATTGGTACAACACCTTCCAGATGACAAAAAAGTGTACTGAACTAATGTTGGATATTATCACATATGATAAATTGCATTTTTTTAGGACTAATGGTGAAAAAAACTGAATCGCTGATAAAAAAAAAAGTTATATGCATATCGGAAATATTCGAAAAAGTGTAAAATTCATATCATCACGATGTACATACACGCAAATAAAGTTGAGATTTTGGATACAAGTGATTTATTTTTTCAATTCTCAACCAAAATTTAGATATATAAAATATATTTTAAATTCATAAATAAAAATTAAACATAAAATCGGATTTAAAAATGTCGTTGAATGTTTTGTTTAAACTGATTTGCTATTCAATTCTTTGTAGTAGCTGAAAGAGATACTAGTCAATACAATTATGATTCTCAATGGTGGCGATTCAGTGAAGATGTCAAATACATGCAGGCAATGAAAACAAACGAATTCCCATTTCAACTACTTGTTATTTCTGCTACAGCAGACTACTTTCAGTGTGTATCTTTTATGATTTACACTGGTGGCGATTCAGTGAATATGCATATTAATGGACATTTGTTTGTTTTAATTGTGTGCATGTATTTATTATATTCACAAATCGCTAGTGAGAATCATAATTCATATGTCATTCCATTGAGATGATTTGCATTGCACTTTCAATATTTAACTTCAATTATTTCATGAGTTTACCTTTCAAAGTTTATTAAACCAAATATATTTGTACTAAATTTCAGTGACCATAAAAGGTAAGGTTTTCGGCCACTTGTAAATGGCTTTCGCCATCCAAATGAAATATGTTGAATAAAAAGTTAGTTATGACTTGTACATGATCAAAATCACTTGTGTTTTCCTTTTTTTTTTATTATTATTATTACGGCACCAAACAGCGTTTCTTCGCCAAAGGTGGTTTATTTAAAATATTATAGATTATATTTACAGTTAATTTAAATATAAAGATAAATGGCAGATTCAATAATCGTATCGAATCAACAATCCATTGCCAATCCTAATGATTTCGGAGCAAGTCTCTGTGATTGCTGAACTACAAAAATGAATCCAAACAAGATAAACAATCATTTACTATTCGATCAAATTCTTAAACATTGTAGTCAATCTCTTCTTAACCACATCTGAGCTAATATTAAAATCAATTACAAACTCATCCAAAAATTTTTCATTATAATATCTGTTGAAAGTTTCTATTAAGTTTATCAATGGCATATATTTCTGATAACCATGATTCATTGTACCTATTCTCAAAAATTCAATATTTCTAACAGAATGATATGGAACTCTGAATTGAATCCTTTGCAACAGGGTCTCCGAACATATTTCTCCCTTGATCAATTTTAAGATGAACATTACTTGAGCAATACTTCTGCGATTTTCCAAAGTAATCATTTGTAGTAGAAGCAATCTATGTTCATACTTCGGTAGGTGGAATCCATCGCCCCATTTGAATCTTCTCAGAGCATACAGTAAAAATTGTTTTTGAACAGATTCTATTCGTTTCGACTGTCCTATATTGCGTGTATTCCATACTTGAGATCCATATTCTAAAATAGGAACAACGAAACTGAAAAATAATATTTTTATTGTATAAGGGTCATTAAATTCATGTGCAAAACGTTTGATCCAAGCCAGTCTGGATCTAGCTCTAGCTATCATAGATTCAATATGAGCTTTGAAATTAAGTTTCTCGTCCAAAATGACACCAAGATCCTTAATTTGATTAACTCTTTCAATTACTGACTTATAAATACTGTAATTAAAATCAGTCACATTACCAAAGCGATGAAATGTTATCATTTTTGTTTTTTTAACATTTAATTTCAATAAATTCAATTCAAAAAAACTAACAACATTATTTAAACTCTCTTGAAGAGTAAGACAGTCATCAATTGAATTTATGTGATGAGAAAGTCTTACATCATCAGCAAATGATAAAATCGTTGATTTACCACTGAATTTGGGAAGATCAGCGATAAATAATACAAACAATGTTGCAGCAATGGGATAACCCTGACCAGTCCCCGAAGTAACATCAATTGGATCAGACTCACAGTTATTGATCTTGACAATTTGCTTTCTACCATTCATATAAGATGCAATCCAATTCAAAAGTTGACAATTCAAGCCCATAATTTGTAATTTATGTATTAAAATGTCAACATTTACTGAATCAAATGCTTTAGCGACATCGATATAAATTGCATCTGTTTGATTATGAGGACTCAACTCATTCAAAGTCAGCGAAGTAAATTCAACTAAATTAGTAATAGTCGACCTTCCCTTTACAAAACCATGTTGACTTGGATCAACTATGTTTTTAATATGAAAATTCAAGTGTTTTGCAACCAATGAATCTAAAATTTTCGGAATTACATTTTGTAAGGCTACACCTCTATAATTCTCAATATTGTTCCTTGAACCATTTTTAAATATTGGTTTTACAAATGATGACTTCCACAAATCCGGAACATACCCCAACTTAAGTGAATTATTCAATAAAATAGTCAGTGGCCTAATGAGAGAATCAATACATTTCTTGATAAATAAATTAGGCAATCGATCCGGACCAGAAATCAAATTATTTGGCAAATCAAGTACACTTTGTAAAATAACATTTTCATCAATACTCAATTTGGGAATATTATGACAAATATTAATAATTGATTCAAAATTCCCAATGTTGCAAATGTCAGACAAATTCAAGTCGTACTGAGTATATGCAGATGCAAAAAATTTAGCAAAAAGATTCGCAATATCTTTATTTTCACATGTCTTCTGATTATTGTAATGCATTTCATGTGGAAATTCATTGTTAGTCTTTCTAACTGCATTTACAAATTTGAAAAATTCCATTGGATCATTAACTATCAATTCCTCCATTTTAACCTTATAATTATTATAAGCAATACGCGAATATCTATTATATTCGGTGCGATTATTTCTGAAGTTTAAGTCATCATTCAAAGAAATATGTCTCTTTTTGCGAAGCTTATTCAATACATTCTTTAAATTGATCATTTTTGAATCAAACCACTTTGGATGAGATGAAACAATTCTCTTCTTCACGACAACATGTGAATTAATTGCATCATAAATATTTGAATAAAATTCCTTTAAATTGTCCTCCAATGAGTTCTTTGACAATACCAAATTCCAATCAACATTGTTGAAATAATCATTCAAATCATTATAATTCGCGTTCCTAAAATCATGATAGAAAACAAAATTAGAATTCATTATATTATTTTCAATTCCAGGAACAACAATTTCAATGGAATTATGATGCACTTCAGATTTCACCAAAAAAATATCACTTTTCAAGCAATAAATCAAGTCCGGGTCATTCGTCCATATCAAATCCAACATTTTTCCATTATTATTTAAAGTTTCATTGATCTGTGACAAACCACACCCATGGAAAGAATCCAGAATGAACAATTCCTTCCTAGAACAAGCATTAATAGGATAAGAAACATTTGGATGATCAATGTCATCCGATATCCATAACAAATCAGACAAATTGAAATCACCAGATACAATGATTGAATCCTTTTGAACTGATTTCGTAATTAAAAAATTAATAGCAGCATCAATATTCTCAAAAATCTTAAATGGTGAATTAGGTCTAATATACAATTCAACCAAATAAAACTTTCGGCAATTAATATTAATACTAACGCAAATAACTTCTGCACCATAAGATTCACCATCAAAAATTAACTGCCCATTCAATGATTTGTGAGTTGCAATCAAAACACCACCACCATGAGACTTTTTAATGGTTTGATCCCTCTCTGTAAGATCCGTTCGATCACAACGAAAAACATCAAAGTCGTTCGGAAAAATCTCACTATTACCTATGGTGCTATTCAAGTGCGTTTCACACAACAAATAAACTTTAAAATCATTAATTAAAATATTAGAAAAGAATTCCGGAATTTTAGTTCGCAAACCATTAACATTGCACGAGTAAATGTAACTTTTCCCCTTGGCATCATTGTTTGAAAAATTCTTCAACTGAAAATGGGTTGGTACATTTGATGCGGTACAAAATTCTGATGAAAAAGCGCCGGATTCATATATTGTTGACACTGCATTGGATACATGTATGGAACAGGATAAGCCTGATTCCAAAAAGGAAAACTATTCCAATTAGTACCATGTTTGTTTTGATAAAATTGTTGTTGTGGTTGGATTTGTTGTTGTGGTTGAAATTGTTGTTGTGGTTGAAATCGTTGATGTGTTTGAGATCGTTGTTGATTCATTCGGCTATTATGAAATTGATTATAATTTTTACGATATTGCTGGAACTTTTGACGATTATTTTGATTAAGATTCCAGTTCGAACGGTATCCATTGAACTTCTGTTCATGACCAATATTTTTATTGATGTTAACATTTTTAAATCCAATGTTTCTGTTGTAGTTTCTATTGTTGTTTCTATTGATGTTTTTGTTGTTATTATTATTTCCTATATTTTTATTCTGTTTATTTTCTTTTCGTCTTCTGTTTTTGTTTACAAATTCATCGTTCATTTTTATATTTTTTGAACTATTTGATGAATTCTTCATAGTAACTTTTTTTTCTTTTTTTTCTTTGAGAACAAATGGAACAGCAGTATAATTTGGCTCCCAAATTTTCGGATTAATCAAAGTCAAAAAATTTTCCTCAGTAAAAACTGAAATCTTAAATGAAATAAATAAATTGACATTTTTACTAAATTTACTATAAGGCAAAATTTCAATTGTGAAAGAATCAGCCAGTAATTTAGTTTTATCTATAATGATCTTCTTTATATCATCAATACTTGTACTTTTTTTAAATCTTGACAAGTGAATTGAATAAATACCTTTATTTGGAATTTTATTTTGCGCCTTTAAAACTTTAAATCTGCTCATAACATCAGCAAATAAATTCTCATCATTAGCAATGCTGTCCAAATCATTATTCAAATCGTGATTTTCTAAACTGATATCTTTATCATCATTGGTCTCAATATTTACACCTTTTGTATCATTATAGCACTCATGAAATTGTTCCAAATTCAAAGCAATATCATCTTTCTTGCTTGAATTAAATTTATCAGTGCAAATTTCACATGATACTGCAAATGGTGAACTTTCACCGAAAATATATCTAAAGAATTTGAAATTCACGTCACTTTCATCTGACGGTATAACAACTCTCCATGTTCCATTATCAGACTTTCGCAAAATATTGAAATATTCAAGTAGAGTCTTTACTTTTTCTTCTTTTTTCCTCATACATTGAATAAAAATTGGATTTTTACAAAATTTGCATATCAATGATAATCCACCATATCTCAAACCATTGCATTCACTTTTAATACAACAATGAACTTCTTCTGTAGACATATTTACAACAACAATTACTAATACTTGTATAGAAATCACAAATAATTGTAAATATTAATGAATCAACTATTTTTAATGAATAAATTTCAATGCACACTTATAAAATTAACTTTAATCTTGCTAAAAATATTAAACTTTTTAAATGTTTACGCAATTAATTATTTTAAATTTAAAAATTAATGAGCAAGAAAAAAAAAACACATGCAGAAATGACAGTTGAAATGACAGTATTCCATATAAATATTTCTACTGTAAAATTTTTTGGTCCTTCTAATTTTTCTTGGTCAAATTTAATTAAAATTTACACCGAATTGTGAATTGTTTTGTTACGACGAAATTCAAATTTATTAAAGTTTAACACTATTTAAAGACGAATTTAAAATTACACAAAACATTTCGCAAAAATTCAACGTTAGTCAAAATGGAAGACCAAACAAAACGTATTAAGAATTTTTTTAGATTCAAAATGAATTACGCGAAAGACAGTAAAAAACGTAAAAGTAAAGAGAATTATTTTGAAAGTAAGCTAGAGAGATTACAGCAGTGGTATGCCTAATTTGATAAGGTAAATCGCGAATTGAAAAAAAATCCAGCCGAAGATCAATATTTCGCTTAAGAAAAAGTGACAGCGGAATATAAAAAATTGCGTGAGAAAAACCAACAAGAAATATTGGATGTCACTGCAAAGTCAGGTGAGAATGCAAGAAAATTTAAAGGCAACATCGGTTGGCTTAGCGAACGCGCAATTGGATAAAAGAATTGTGGACTGAATTTAGCATGGCCAACAGGGTGTTATTAGTGTCAGAACATAGTGAACTTTGCAAAAAGTTAAATATGAGCGCAGTTCAAATAAGTTACATTGAGATTTCCGGAAAATTGAAAGACATTGAACGGTGAAACACAGAAAAAAAACTACATTTCAATGTTTAATGGCCATTGAAAATGCCGGAGTTAAAACGGATAAAATCCAAGTGATAATGAGAAAATTGGATAAAAAACGATTTTTGATTACGAAAGCAAATATTAAAGAAACACAAACGTTGAAATATTTGTTGACTTATATTGAATTTAGAGCACTGGCACTGATGTCGAAAAAAAACGAAGTTAAAACGGAAAATGAAAAAATGAAAAAATCGAGAAATACGAGAAGTTTAGTAAAATAAAATGGAAAAAGACGACAAAGAAACACCGTTTAATTGCACGTATTGTGAAAACAAACCGCATTCAATTTATAGGTGTAAAGTGTTTGAAGCTTTGGAGCCGAAAGAACGTAACGATTGGGCCAAAAAAAGCAAAAGTTTGTTTTGTTTGTTTACAACATCATAACCTGAGCAAATTTGTTTGCAAAAAATGCGATTGAAAGCATAATACATTATTTCATTTTGATTTTAAGAATGAAAAAAAATAGCATTGATTGCTACGAACCAATACAATGAACAAAGTGAAGTGATCAGTGATTCATCACAGCTCAGTGTAAGGGCATTGATTGTAACAAAAGACGAGAATAATTTATTAGCTACTGCGTGTAACCACAAAGTGTGGAAATAAAATTAGATTACGAGCAGTTATTGACGCAGGCTCACAAAGTGCGGTTATAGCAGAAGAAATTCCAAAAAAGAGGAATCAAAACCAATCACAGTGACGTCGTTAATATCGATAACGGAAATAGAGAAGAAAATTACAAAATATTCTGAAAGATGCGCATTATATACCGTACCGTGCAGTCTTCAAAGATAGTTCGACGACTGAATTACGTACTTTATACAATGCGTCACAGAAAACGAGCAATGGAAGATCATTAAATGATCAATGGCAATCGAAAAACTAACACAACCAAAAATCTTTACACTAATGTTGAATTGGAGAAGATTTAAAATTGCCATAATCGGTGATTTAGAGAAAATGTATATATACATATATACATATATACATATATAAACAGGGCCATTCCAAGCTCCTCTGGCGCCCTGGTTCCAATTTTCAAATGCGCCTGAAAATTGATATGTAATAGAAAATCAAGTAATTGTGATCAGAATTTTACATATTTATTGAAAAATCAGAAAATTTATTGAGACATCCACAAAATACAATGTAGTGATAAAAATAGTTTATTAAAAACCTTTTTTCCTCGCTTTGGCAGCTGCAAAGATATCAATTATATCGTCATATTAGATTGAGTTCGCAATATTGTTCTCCATGGAGATAATGGATAATTCGCTTAGTCTTTCTTGGCCCATAGAATTTCACAAATAATTTTTTATGAGCTTGAACTTTGAAAATGATCTTTCGTAGAAGCCACAGAAACCGTAACCGTTAGAAGAACGCGAAAAGCAATTACCACATTAGGCACCATATTTTCCATCTTTTTTTAAATCGTATTCAATATATCAATAGCATGAGTAATTTTTTCTTCTTCCGTTTTTTATATTCGTTTCGTAATTTTCAAAATTATACAGAAATGAATATAATTCACTATGTTTTTGAAGTGCTTGTAAACGTTCAGAGATATAGAAAGTTACAGCTTCAATGATAGGTTGAATCGCTCAGATCTAAAATGATGAAAGCAAAAAAACACTTCAGTTCAAAAAATTCTCTCCATAAATGTTTTGGGTTGTAAAGCCAAACTTAATTAAAATTGTTAAAACCGAATAAATCAAACACAACCGATTTTTATTGTGGAGAAAATATAAGTAAAAACACTCCAAATTTATTATTTTTCTGTCCGATCTTTCCGTCTGTCCGTTCCATACAAAATCCAAATCTATACAAAATATATGTATACAAAACTGTCAAAACGAAATGTTTTTCGCTCAAATTGGCATACAGTGTTGAAATGCATCTGTGCAGATTCATGGCTTCTGCGATGCAAGTAAGCAATCTTTCGCAGCAAGTGCTTACATTCAGATTAAATAATGTCATAAATTTAGGTTCCGTAATAAATAAATAAATAATTATTTGTGTCACATTTTGTTTGCAAAAACTGTTCATAGTCCATTTGTTCCCGTAAAAACTGTGGCCCGGTCCACCACAAAACATTATTTCGCAATTCGTTGCCGTATATACCGTGTGACGCAAAATCGACTGGATTTGATTCTCCGGGTACATGATACCAAATTATATTTTTTATTTTCTGAATTGTTGACATAGTTGATGCAACGTACTTTTTATACCGTTGTGGATTCGCTGCAATCCATGCAAGTACGATTTTTGAATCACACCACAAAAATGTTTTTTCAATGTCTGTGTTTACGCTTTTTCGAACTGTTATTAATTTTGCATTTTTCGTTTTTGCTACCAACAAATTCGACGTTATTTCATTTTTTTACACATCGAATTGTTTTTGTTTAGGTGTGCACACCAAAACACACCATGGTGTATTTCAAATACTTTTGCTTCTAAATTTGTTGAGTTCCAAGCTAGGTTTCCTTGCTTTCGCAAGAATGTCTGGTCAATTTTTCGTCAGTAAATGACACAACACTAAAGATGGGGTACCAAAATATACTTGTAATTGCATTACATGAAAATCATGTAATTTTCTCTAAGTTTAATGCGATAAAACTTCTTCTAACTAATAAAATTGGGATTTTCACTTTTATGTCATCCCTAGTTGACTTTAAATAAATGAGCAAGCTGTTTTTTTCCATTGAATAGATACTAGTGGGTTTATTCTTCATTTATATGTGCAGAACATTGTATATGCTCTATGTAATATCTTCCAAACGCTGGCTAAATTTGGTTGATCAAGTATTTTTTTTTTAATAATTTGAAAATGCGGTAATCAAATTTCCACAAGCCGTTTTTGTCATAAAAACTAACTTTTTCGTTGACTTAAATATTATTTGAGAAGCTAAGCTTTCTCTGACATATTCACATTTTACTCTGCAGTATTGGTTTAGTGTATTTTTCAAATGATATTTTCATTTAGGGCCAATTTTAATATTTTTGACAATATCCAACATATGTGCCAATATACACAGTTATGTTCAAGTACATGAATCTTCCTGTAAATGATTGATTTCAAAAGATTGAGGTTGTCCAAAAAATTTGGCAATGCATTTGCAGTATTTGGTCTTTAACAAATTTTAAAAAAATTTAACACAATTGAGACAAAAAAATAAGTGTTCACGCTTTTTAAAAAATGCCATTGGTGTTTGGGTTTCTCTGCCTGTGAATTCTACGTTAATTCTCGGATCTGGCTGAAATTTTTTATTTAGAGGTTAAAAGGATGGTACTTTCTAAAAATGATATGGACAATTTGTTGGTGACGCCATTTATATGTTAGTCACAATAATTATTGACCGAAGTGTTATGTTCACTAGTAAGCTAGTAAACATGTTGGTCCATGGGAGCGTTTTGACAGAACAAATAAAAAAAAGACTGTTTCCGCCGCGTACCAGCATGGTGGCAAAAGCATGAATTGTTCTCAATAGATGGCGTTTGTGGTCTTGCAATTGCAAGAAAATTTTCATGCATTTTTTTATTTGTGAAATAAGTATTTCCCGGGATTTATTTTATTACAAAAAAGATATTTCGTTTTGTATTTTTTATAGTATCGATAAAGAAATTGAATTCTTATTTGTTGAAAATAACAAGTTTATGTTATTTACATTTATTTATAACCATAACCTATGACTGTATTTGATGTTCATATTTATCAAAAGTCAAAACTGAGACTGGTTGTGTAATGTGAAATTTTAATCCTAATTTCAAAGCGGTGAAATGCAAAGCACGTAGTACCTAGTACGTGCCCATTTGTATATCCGAATTCCAAAGTTTGATTATACTATTTATAATCTATATATAACAATGACAAATTTCAGTGGCTTACGCCATCTGAATAAAGTTCCAAACAAATCTCCACAACATGCAATACATTTGATATGAACAACGGTAAACGGTATGTAAGAGTCTGTGTGTACACAGAGCTGTTGTTCATATAAAATGTATGGCAAGCAGAGACGTTATTATAATAACGAGGTTAATAAACGCCATTTGCAATTGTTCGGAAGATTTTGCAAATAAGTCATTAAAGCGTATGAGTAAAAGCAAGATAGCATGAGATCAAAATTTACCAATAGTGATTTGAGCGATAAAAAATGCGCATCTTATCAAATCAAACATACCAGACGAAATGGCATGTAAAATACTACACCATAATTGAAAAAACTTTTTTTATTTTTTTCGATTTTCAGCGATTTTCAATTAGTCGCAATAGAAGGTTGTATGAAAACAATGAACAGCCATTGGATGTGTTTGTTCTTTGTATCACACGGACTCACGACAACATCACTTTGATCGATCTTAATTTATTTATTTATTTATTTATTCTGCACCAACAAATTGGCTGAATTCTTAGTTACAATTATATACAAATTTTTGTTTCATCATTATATATTATATGCTCTTATTTTTTTTTAGTCATTGTTAAACTTGAATTTTTTAATTTTATTTTTAAATGAATTTCTATCGTCACAACAATTATATAAATCACAATGTTCATTAACCAGCCTTATCATTTTGGCAATTGGTTGATTGAATGAATAATCAGAGTTATAATGAGGAATTTGCAAATATCTACTAAAACGTAAGAATCTATCACTTCTAACTCTTACAAATTGACTAGCTACATTTACATCTTTCATTGAATTTTTTAAAATATCAAATGCAAACAACATGTTAAACATGATTCTTCTGTTAATAAGTGTATCCAAATTAGCAAGTTCACATCTATCAACATACGGAGCAAGCCTATATGTGTCTCTGGGTAATTTCCGACTTTCCAATAAATGTATGAGAAAGCCTTTTTGAACGGATTCCAAATCATCTTGATAATTTTTTTTGGTACGGGTCCCAAATTACAGAACCAAATTCTAGTTTTGAGCGAACATAAGTTAAATACAAGAGACGTTGAGTTTCAAGTGAAAATGTATTTCTTGATTTGTTCTTGATGCATGCCCATGACTGACGCGCACTAGCAATAGATTGCTCCAAATGTGAAACAAATGTAAAGCGATCATCTACTATAATGCCCAAATCACGAATTTGAGTTGTACGTTTAATAATATGTTCACCCAATTTATATATGGCATTGACAAATGTATTTTTTCTATTAATAGTTATGATTGCACATTTATAATCGTTAAAAAATAGCCTATTTGTCTCACACCAAGTTTGCACACGTTGAATGTCACTTTGTAGTTGAAATGTCTCCAATGATGATTTTACTTCAATATAAATTTTTAAATCATCGGCAAAAAGTAACACAGTTGCATATTCGATGATATCTACGATGTCATTAAAAAATATCAAAAATAGCAAAGGGCCAATGATGCTTCCTGGCGGCACTCCGGATGTTGATACATATAAACCAGAACGATGTCCGTCTATCTGTACGTGATTGTGACGGCCGGTTAAAAATGCATACAACCATTTTATTGATGGTGTAGACAAATTGAACGTTTTTAGCTTTTTGATAAGTATGTTATGACTGACTCGATCAAAAGCCTTCTCAAAATCACCATAAAAGACATCCAGTTGGTTATTAATAAATTTAATATTAAACAATTGTTTTCCATCGCTTTATGTGCATCAATCGATATTATGATTAAATTTGTTTGAACGGATCGTCGTGACCTGAAACCATGTTGTGCATTTGTCAATTTTCTTTCTGCAATTACCACAAGCTTGGATTTCATCGCAATTTCATATATTTTCAAGATTATTGAACTGATGGCAATTATTCTGTAGTTTTTGATGTCTTTTCTTTGTCCCTTTTTATGCAACGGAATGATTTTTGATAATTTTAAGCATGATGGAATTTCACTTGATTCAAATGTTTTGTTAAAAAGTAACCATAATGGAAACACCAAAGAGTCTTGACATTCTTTGAATATTCTCGGATGAATGTTATCAGATCCAATACTTCCTTTTACATCAAGTTCATTAATAGCAAATTCAATGTCTGCCATAGTTAAATTTATATTGAAAGTTGTTATATTTGGATCATTTTGATTATCATAAAAATTCACTTGCATTTCATCAGAAACATATGATTGTTCGAAATGCCTTGCAAACAGATTTGCAATTTCCATTGAATTACACGCCTTTTCGTTATCAAGTACCATTTCCGTAGGATAATTCAATCCAGTTTTGCTGTTATTGATGTATTTCCAAAATTCAGCTGGTTTGGATGAAATATTTTTTTCAACACCAGTAATATAATTGTTGTACAATTTGTCATGTAATTCATTAAAATCTCTCAGCGCTTGCAGATACTCTTCAGGGAATTCCCCTTTCGGTTTACGCTTGAACATTTTGTCTCGTTTATTCTTTAATCGTTGCAAATCCCTATTCCACCAAACTGGCTTGTTTGATTTTTTGATGAATTTCCTTGTTGGAATATTTTCTCCAATAAAATAGCGTAATGTTGAATAGAAGAATTCAAATGCATCGTCAACACTCAATCCGTTGAATTCATGAGCAAAATTTATCGCATTTATCTTCTGATTTATCCGCTCGTAATTCCCTTTATTATAGCAAAGTACTTCAAAAACCTCTTGTGTTTTGTTCGATGAGAAAGTGTTGTCGAATGATATTTCTAGTGGTAGATGATACACATCGATTTTATTAACTTCAGTTGCTGCTATTTGTGCCTTACAGTTTTTGACATCAAGGAAGTCGTTAACATGCACTAGATCAAGCACATTTTTTGAAACGTTCGTGATGTTGCAAAGCTGATACAAAGACAAATCTTGCAATTTGCTTAAAAACTCAGTTGCAATTTGAAAATATTGAGATTTTTAATGATTAATCGGATTTGCAGGTAGAAAAAATGATTCTGATTCATCTGTTTTCCATTCAATATTGGGCATATTCCAATCACCCATAACAAAAATTTCATGTTTAGAATATGTTAAGACAATTTGGTTGATGACTTCAAATGCCTGAGATACACTGTGTTATCTATCTGCTGCCATTGCGGCACATAACCAACATAAATTATGACTGGCCTGTTATTGTAAGGAATTTCAACACAAACACAATTGCAATCGTCATAACAATTGTAATTTATCGGTTTACTTTTAAGTGAATTGTCGACTAAAATAACGACTCCTCCACCTCTTATAGTTCTGCCATGTCGATACATAATTCAATGGAAAAAACTCTTCATTATTGTGCGAAACGTTCAGCCATGTTTCAGTGAAACATAAAATTTTGTAAGGTGTTGACGAGATACGAATTTTGATATCAATTTTAGCTGGAATACTTCGTATGTTTTGATAGTAAATTGTTTGAACATCCATGAATGTGCCAGTGCACATCTCAGATTGTATTGTCGTATTTCTGCTACACTCATAAAAAATACACTCTTGATTTATTGACTAGTGTCAATTGAATATAGATTAATTGACACTGTGCCTTTAAAACTGATCCGTTTATTGCCACATGTCCAATAGTTATTTATTGACATCGGGCAATAAACGTATTCGTTTTGTACATAAATGACACTTGTCAATAAATCGAGGTTATGATTTTTATGAGTGTACTCTTCGCTTTGGATGATATAATTTCAATTTGATTTATGAAGTTTGCAATGTTTTCTTCTGTTAATTCAACGCATTCAAATTGTTGCATAATGTGTAACATTTGATAGTCAAAAATATCTGGTTCATATGCATTGATTTGTTGTTTCTGTGTGTTGATGTGGTGATATTGCTATGTTCGTATGCTCTCAACATGCTGTGTGTGAACAATATTTTCATTAAGACGTGCAGGATCATGTAAATTTTATTAACATATCGGTTTGGCACATCTGTACACCCAATTGTGTCTTCCACTGTTGGTGCGAAAATTTTGGCAATTTTGATGACGCAATGTTATAATTACTTTCTGTCAATGCTAAACCAATGATATCTGAATCAAAATTGGCAGGCAACGAATTTGTTAAATGGAATTTTTCGACCGTTGTTAATTGCATGTTTAAATGAACCAGTCTATTAAACGAATCATAAAATTCAGGCCACGTACTCACCCGAAAATTCAGGCAAAGCTATTTTAGGGCCAGCATTATCTGTTGATGGCAACAGACGGGTACGTAATTCATCTTGTTGTTGAGATAGGCCAACATAATAATCAGTTACAGCCTCATCGAATTTTAAAAATAGCGAATCGGAAAAATATTTATGCTCCGAATCTTCACTAGAAGCAATCATTAAATTATTTCGATCCAGAAAACCCTGAATCAATTCTAAACCAGTTGATTTCTTTTTAAAATATGCTAAACTTGATTTGCTTTCTTTATTGGCCTTTTTAAAGTTAGTGTGTAAACTGTTGCCTTAAAGTGGCAATACAGCGGTAATTACCGAATGCGAAATGCACTTAATGCAATTGAGGTTATGATAAAATGCACGTAATGTAATTTGAATTTGATCGAATGTGAAACGCACGCGATGCAATTGAGGTTATAATAAGTCGGCACATCAAATTACCGTAACCCTTTATGTGATTAAGAAAGGACCACCGAGCAAATGACCGAATGATAAAATGACTGCCTCACCAGATCCAACGGCATCCAATGACACAGCAATTTCCTCACCGTGATAAACCGCTTCTCCGTTTGCATGAATCTCCGCTTTGTCTAGCTGGTATCACACATGCACCGACTCTTTGTGGATTTAAAAAAAAAAAAAAAAAAAAAAAACAAAATAAAATTAACAAATCATGAGATAAGTAGAAATAAATCGATAAGGTAGAATTTAATATTAATCAAATGATACCGCCAAAAGATCCCAACAATGACGCCAAAGAATTAACGGTACCAAGTCTCAATCGAGTGTCGGCTATTGATATGCGCGAAACAACCTGACTAACAGTAAAAAAAAAACAAATATAACAAAAACTGTTAATAATTTAGTTAAACAATGATTTTCACCCTTTATTACGCATGTAATTGTAGTGATAGACAAAATTTGCCTGTACAAAATTTATTTTGCAGATCAATTGATAATTTATGCAAAAAAAACAATAACATTTTCACTCTGAACTTTTCAATCGGACAGTAAAAAAATCGCAAAGAAAGATCCAATTACAGCTGAAGAAATCAAAAACGCAAAATTTATAATAATCAAAATCGTGCAAAATGAACATTTCTACGACTATATTTAATCCAAAACCGGTAGAACAAAGGATGGGTAATCTGCAATTGATAGTAAGCAAAGCGTTTACGAATACAATAGTGGACTTCACTGGTGCTGTTGACGTAAAATCATCGAAATTGATAAATGTCCAAAAAGCGTATACGCATTTTTATATATATATATATATGTATTTTTGTATGCATGGCAACGAGAGATACCCATAAATCCAGTTACAAAAACTTGCCCATTATTACGAGCAACCATCGAACATCAACAATTGTCACCGGAAGAAGCACACACAACGTTGAAAAACAGCTACACAAACAAGACAACGCTATCGACGGTTGCATTAATAATAACATCTGCGATGATGTTACCAACAACGATCAATGCATAATCGAAATTTTCCTTGGTTAACAACAATCAGCACAATTCGAATTCAGTTACCATTGAAAATGTTGATAGAGAGATTTTGTGCATGGTGTTGATTTGCTTATTTGGGTTTTTCATCTATATCATGTGGATTTGTTTTTTATATGCGAGCATAAAACCAACACCAACGGTAATTTATCGGTTACCAAGCCCGGCGAATGTATCACACACTAACCCATTGTGTGTGATGGAAAACGAACATAAACCAGTAGCAAAACCATGCGGACGCATAAACCATGCGTAAATTGACAATGAAACTGTTGCACATACACCAACTACAGTGCGTAAGTTAGAAAGGGAAATCATCGTAAAAGTGGAGCGTACAATGATGCACGACATACTAAATGATGACGCCATCCCTAGCGTATGGAAAAATTCACTCAAAATGCTAACGCCATCTATTGAAAAATATATTCACTATAATTTTCATTGTATTCATTGGCAATTCATGTTGTTTTGACTGTATAATTGTAAATTCTTCTGACATTACAGTGATGAGTGTATTCAATTCCATTGAAAATTATAACAATGGAATTGAACAAACTGAATGGAAAAATATTGTTATTGTTTTTGTTATGCGCTACGGATGGATAACCTGGAGAACGTTCATGTATGAATATGAAAAAAGAATAAAAGTAAGAGCGTTGAACGAACTCTAATTGAACCAAACAAAATGATAACGTTGCATATTTCATAATTCATTTTTGATTCCATTGAGTGCTTGTATTGCACTTTCAATATTTAACTTCAATTATTTAATGAGTTTACATTTCAAAGTTTATTAAACCAAAATTAATTGCACAACATTTTAATAACCATAGAAGGTACAGTTTTCGGCCACTTGAAATGGCTTTCGCCATCAAAATTAAATATGTTGAATAAAAAGTTAGTTATGATTTGTACATGATCAAAATCACTTGTGTTTTGCTTGTTTCTTCTATATAAATGTTTCTACTGTAAAAATATTTTTAAATGTGTTTTTATTTATGAAAATAAAATATATTTTATATATCTATATTTTGGATGAGAATTGAAAAAATAAATTGTATCCAAAATCTCAACTTTATTTGCGTGTGTGTATGCATTGGGGTGGCCCAGATTATGACTTTTTTGGAATATATTGTTTCGAAGAATTTTTGTAAGGTTTGCAAACCTTAGACCCATGGGTCTAAAAAATTAACCCTCCAAAGTTTCAGTTTAATTGTATAACAATGAACCATTTCGACTCGGCAACGAAGTTTATTACGATCCTATGCAAAATTAGAAAGTTCTACAAATTCTTCCTTAACTCATGTCTGTAGTTGGTTTTATTTTAACAATTTTGTAATCGTTGTTGGAGTAATTTTTCCCACCCATATTCAAGAAATAATCAACATATGCAATATTGATTAACAAATACATTCGATATGAAAATGGTAAAACACTAGCAAATTTAAATTGAACAGATAGCGAAACTGTTATTCATTATGCTGTGCTGCTCACTTTTTATGATTTTGTGGCAACAGTTGTCATCCGATTTTGTATATTATAAAAGAATCTCAAAACTGCAAAAATGCCATTCCCATATATTTTTTTTATTTTTAAGTTAGTAGTGTTAATATCATCTGTTTTGACAATTTGTCACAATATAATATTTTAGGTTGTGTTTAACCGGTAAAATTTAATATGCTTCACACTACACAGTAAGCAGTTTCAAATAAACTTCAAACAATCTCAATGCTGCCAACTACTTAGTCAAGATTTGCACATTTCAAAGTGTATTTAATCGGAATTATAATTTTTTTGAAAATGTAATCATTTTTTCGAATTGAGATCCAGAAACCTATAACAAGCGTATTTATTTGAAATTCTACACTAAATCCAAATTCTATAAGACAAATCAATTTTCGAATTTTTCATTTGAGTCAAGTCATGTCATTCAGTAAGCAATTTGGTTTGTCATTCTTTGCTTCTAAGAAATTATCAATAGATAATTTCCGAGGTTTTTGGGGTCACTGAATTCAAATTAGCTTTAAGTTAAATGTAGAATAATTTCTGAAAAATTTCCATTTTTGGATATTTTCGACCTCTTGACCCCGTTAGGGGAAAAGTTTAAGATTTCATACAACCATTAGATTTATTTTCATTTCTCTAAAAACGATTACAATATTGCTAAAGTAAAACAAACTACAGACATGAGATAAGGAGAATTTTCTATTTTCCCATAGGATCGTGAAATCAAACTTTGACGCCGAGTCGGGTTGGTTTATTGTTATCCAGAAAGTCATAGTCTGCGACACTCTAATATAGCATATTTAATTTCTCATGCATATGGGTAATTAGTAAAACATTTACTGTATATATACAATCTAGTTAGAAGAGGCATCAAAATATAATGATAAAGAGTTCGGGCTGAAGTTGAAAAGGAATATAATGCAAATATAATATTTTGTAAAGATTTTAATTTATTATAGTAAGAGAGCTGGTTATGATCATGGTTATAACACCGGAAGGGGATCAGGCGCAAAATTGGCGGATTCTTCGAGATTCGAAAAATTAAAGAGCAAATACCCCTAGCAATTTTAATTAATTCTCTTTAAAAAAAAGACGTTTAGGAAATCGGATTTTTGCCCAAAAAACCTTAGCAATTTCGAATAATTTTCCATTCACCAAAGAATGTCCCAGCGTGCCGAAGAGGGGCCAAAGGAACCCTGTGTAAGAACCTATCTTGATCTTATACAAATTATTGTCTTTTTTCATCGTTTTCATGATTTTTTGAAGGGTCATATTTTGTGTATGTCTGACATTTGGGGCCAATATCTGGGGCCTATTGCACCATTCATTGTAAATTGTAAATTGTAAAATTGATTTACAATTCTACAATTTATTGTAAAATGTGATTTACAATTGTAAGATTATTTGCAAATTGTGATTCACAATTGTAAGATTATTTGTAAATTGCGATGAACCACTATCATTGTATATTAACAAATTATTAAACATACAAATATTTTCATCTGATTGAAATAAATTTAACTAATAAAAGAAAACATATTCCAAATTATGTGAAATTTTATTTTAAGGCATCGTTTTATTCATTAATAATTGGGAAAAATTTAATTACAATTTACAATTTACAATTTACAATTTACAATTTACAATTTACAATTTACAATTTACAATGAATGGTGCAATAGGCCCCTGCTATTTTCAGCATTTTTTCACATATTTGATGGGCCAATGTGGAGGGCGGCCTCCTAAATTTGTCGACACTTTGGAGTGTGCTGAACATTTCATCTGAACACTTAAAAATTGGTCCATTCATCCACTAAATGTCAAAATTAGTGGAAAACCATAGTTTTCGCCCTATGGATCACAGCTTTACTCCACTAATATTGGACTAGAACAATTGAGAGTGAAAATGTTATCCAGAAAAGTTCCGGGTAAAAATGTTATATTCAATGTATTTTTTGTTGTTTTTTTTTATGTTGAATACACTGAATAACATTTTTACCCGGAACTTTTCTGGATAACATTTTCACTCTTAACTGTTCACTAGGGGTTTAAAAATTCGTATTTGAGGGTTTTTCTGCATGCCCAATCCAATTTAATAAGAACTTTCATAAAATGTTGGTGTGAATACTGGTGAAGACAAACTTATTGAATTGTAACATCAACAAAGAATTTTCTGAACGAAATACCGGAAAAAATTTTCAGAGAATGCAGCAATATGGAAAACGATCTTTGAAGTGAACCACTTTCTGTAAATAATAAATTTTTATATTTGGACTGAAAGGTGTAGTATTAACCCCTAGTATTAACCAAAATTACAATGAATAACCAAACAATATTTTTATTGAGCATTTTCTTTGAAATGGATGAAGTAAAAAAAAGTTCAAATTTCAACTTCGACCCAAATGAGTTGATCGTCATCTTTTGATACCTCCAACCAACTGTCATATTAGTTCAAAACTCGAGGATACTGCTACTAGTAAAAAAGATAAATAATGAACAATTACGATATTTTTATTGTATAATAGCTGCAGCACCTGGGAACTACGGACTAATGGATCAATCAGCAGCTTTGAATTGGATAAAAAAAAAAAATTCATCTATTTAATGGGAACCCTAATTCGGTGACGTTGATGGGAGGCGCAGGAGCTGGCGCAGTATCGGTTTCTTTGCATTTAATCTCTGAATATTCAAAAGACTTGTTCCACAAAGCAATTATAATGTCGTGTCCATTGCTAAAATGGGTGAGGGATGCGAAGTCATATAAAAATTCAATAAGTCAAATTGCAACTAATTTCGCATGTGACCCTAATACAGATAGTATCTTAATATGCTTACGGAGATTAGATGCAACTTTCCTTATGCAAACTAATCCCATACAAGATTGGACACCAGTAATTGATAATTTTCCTGGTCATATCCCATTTATAAGTGATAATCCTAAAAAATTGTTTGAAACACAAAAAATTGTATCAAAAGTACCAATAATTATAGGATTCACTGATATGGAAGATGCTCTAGATGTGCCGATGCGTGAAATTGTGGATAATGGTCTATCGAATGAGATGTATATGAGTTTTACTAGTGATATGATACTTAGTGAAATTGCAGAACTTGAGTCTAATAATAATGAAACAACCTGTGGTGAGAATGGGGGTGGCACGAATCCACAACCAGTTCTGAATGCGGTTGAATTTGTTTATAATCCATATTTCACAGATCAAGAACAATTACGTAAAAGGTATGTAGAATTGTTCACCGAACGATTTTACGCAGCACCAACCTTTCTTTTAGCTACAAGCGTTAGTAAGTATTCAAATGTGTTCATGTACCGATTTGATAGTAAACCAAAAACACAAGTCATTCTTGATATGATTCCAAAATGGTCAGGGGTGCCACACCGCCTGGATCAAATTTTTGTATGGGGAATGCCATACTGGGTCTCATTAGAAAATCAAACTCAATGGTCAGCAGAAGATAAACGATTATCAGATATAATAATGACCCTGTGGGCAAACTTTGCAAAATATTCAAATCCAACAGAAGTGGGCGTTTATATAAGATGGAACAATTTTACTGAATTTGATCCAGGCGTCCTTCTTATTGACAGATCATTTAATATGAGCGATACAACCACATTCAACTACCAAAGTGTCCATTTTTGGAATGACTATTATCCAAAAGTTATCAATTTTGCCACACAATGTTGCAATATAACGAATGGATCAAATGATTCAAATATTAAACATATATATTCATACACATTTATTCCATTTCTTATATGCATTGTCACTGAATGTATCATAACAGATAACTTTATGTTGATATAAAACAGTATGAAATTTTATCGATTTAGTTAGTAAAATTTAAAGACCAATATAAGATCAAAGGAAAAGCTATGATGTTTATTTAACATTCAAGTATAAAGTTAAATTGCTACTAAAAAATAAAATACTTTATTATACATAAACAAAAACGAGTTTTATTCAATCAAAATTCTTTGTTTCGTGGAGTTAAATATTTATGTTATGTTTATCAAAATATTTATTATTTTATTATTAACACAGCGTCATCATCGGACACATCATCATCAAGTGCGACCCTAAATTCTTTTGCAATAAAATGGACCAATTACATGAGTGTGCACGCTTGAGAATTCAAGAGGGTGATTATTAATCACTGATTACAAGGAGGGGATTGTTCAGCGATCTCAAAAAATTGAAGAGCTAAAAAAGGTTCCCAGTTTTCGAACCAAAAACCCTAGCAATTTCGAAAAATTTTCTCAAAAAAAGACGTCAAGGAAATTCGATTTTTATTTATTTATTTATTTGCTACGCCTAAGACAGGCTGAAAAATTAAGAGTTACATTTTGTACAATATTTATCGTTTCTTAAAATTTATGCTATCACATTTAAGACTGGAATTACTTCATTACACGATTCTAAATTTTATTGTATCACATTTAAATTTGGAGCAACTTAGAGCAATTTTATCTAAGATCTAAATCAACTACTGATGGTACCCACTTTTTGTTGAACAATAGCAAAATTTTTGGTATAGAGGGAGCTTTCTTATGGACATTTCTATGTAGAACTGACAGTGCCTTCTCGACCATCTTACTAGAACTAATGCCATTTCCCGATGTTGATCTAAATTTATTACGATTATTACAAAAAGTAATATCATAAGTAGAAGTTATTATTACTGCACCAAACAGCGTTTCTTCGCCAAAGGTGGTTTATTTAAATTATTTTGAAAGATTTACAATTAATTATCATAAAATAGTTGATTCAATAATTGTGTCGAATCTACAATCCGTTGCCAATTCTAATGATTGTGGCATATTAAGTCCAGTCACCGTCAGGGGAAAAATTATGATGCAAAAACTATTTAAAGAAGGCTCCGTAACAATTTGACGGTCGTGGTGAAATAATGAAAGTGTAATTATATCATAAATACGTACCTGAAAAAAAAATTTTGTACCACATTTCTAGTGGTTTAGGTGAAATCATGAGTTTGTTTTTCATCACTGTAACTGATTTTCATGTTGCATATAGACTTCAATTACGTATTAATTTTGTACTTTCAACTTTGAAAACATTTTTTCGATTTTTCTTGAAAATAGTTATGAATTTGCTATAAAACATGTTCTCCTATACAAACTGATTCTTTTTTCGAGCAAACTTCAAAGATTTGAAAACGTAGGAATTATGTACCAATTGTGTACCTTTCAAAAATATATCACTTTGATGGATATGCCTTAAATAGAGGAAAGGGAGCTCATGAAAACTACAAATTATACGCAGTGATGAATTCCATCAAAATGCTTTAATAAAAAAACTCCACAGAAATAAATATAACCTAATTTTCGTATCATTTATTGCAATATTCAAATTTTTGTTAACATTTTTGACACAATTTTTGATATATTTTTAGTTATTGATTGAAATCAATTTAATGCATTATCGGCGCATTTCCCTTATCACACCATTTTGTCCTGAATGTTACCTTTGCATGGAATTTTCCTATAGAAAATATTATTATTTCAGAGAGATGTAAAAATCGTGTTTTGTCTGGAGAAAAATAATTTTGCTCACTTTTTATTGCTTCAGTTGATTTTTGAACTTCCACGGATCTTTTTCATCCAATCGAATAAAGCTTCATTCCGGCAAAAATGAGTGCACCAATAAACATCAATGCAAAACAAATCCACAGCAAAATCACAAATAATTCCAATGTTTGAATTTTATCATCATCAACTTTTCCAATGTTTGGAATAAATTGATACGGGATTTGATACGGTATTAATTCGTTTGATAGATTTTTCATAATATCAGCTGCTTCGTATCCCATATAAGCTGCAACTGCATATTTTCCTGCTTTTTTGAAAGCCACTTTAGTGAAATCCCTAAAAATTTTGAAGTAACTCATCTTTGTAATTGATGAATTTTATTATTCTGAATTGAACTTTAATTTCAGTTAAATGATTGTTTCTCTTCAAAGACAAATGAACTGAATGAAATTAATCTACTTAAAAATTAAATAAATATTCCACAAAAAATCCTAAATGATTATAATTCAAAATAATCGGTTGATTCTCTAATTTACTGGTTTATACAAATTAGGTGTTTATTGTTTCAAGTGTTATACACACCTCTACTGACTCATATATGAGAGGCTGAGAGGAAAAATGTTACACAGAAAAGTTCCGTGGAAAAATGTTATTATTCAGTGTATTCAACATACAAAAAACAACAACAAATACATTGAATAATAACATTTTTCCACGGAGATTATCTTTTGAGCGCTACATGTCGTAAGGATGTAAGATTATCTTTGGATGCGACTGCAATTTCATTTGCTCCTCTACAATATTCAAGCATTTCTTCAAGTAATTCAGGAAGAAAATATAAAAAATGGTTCCTGTATTTGATTTCACTTCAAACTGAAACTGTAAATGTGCCAATTCTTCAAGCAATTAGTCAACGTCATTCACATGAATTCATTGAATACATGCTGCAATATTTCCAAGAGCGATTCTTAAATGGAAAGCAACCAGATGAAATGATTATGGATGACAGCGCAGCATTAGCCCTTGCAAGTGTTAGAGCTTATACACCGATTAAATCCATGATGGAATACAACGACGCATGCTATAATGCATTATTAGAAGGTATTGCGCCACCACTATTACAAATTCAACTTGATCGTTCCCATTACACTAAATTTATTATCGATTGCAAGACACTGCACGAAGTAAAAGATAAAGGGAAATGGAAATTTCACCAGCGAATTTTGGGATTTTTGTTGCTTTGCACAGATATCGAAGAATCAGAACATGTGATCGAAAATATGTTCATTTCAATAAAAAATGAATGCCTACACTGCAAACGAGTTATAACTGCAAAAGATGAACTTAATTGTATCGTTAAAACTCATACTAATATTAGGTGTATGCAAGAATTTTAAAGAATTTGTGTTGAAACAAGCATTTATTTCAATTATAAAATGAATGAGTACATTAACCAATAAATTCTCTATCGTTAGCAATGAATTCGCGCCAATGCCGCGAACAATCATTTAAAGACCATTAATGCCTTTCAGCGTCTGGTCTGTTCAATGCCGCTTTAACACATTGGTGGGCCCTGAGGCAACATTTTTGAGTGGGCCCCTTAACGGTTTTTTTTAAATATTTGAATATTGAATATGAAAAATACAGTAGTGATATTGAACGCATTCATTGTATATCACAAATTATTTGCGAAATTTAATGATTGAAGAGCTTTTAAGTTCACTGGCGCTACTGTCAATTGAAAGTAGTGTTATGGACGATATAAAATTTGAAGACATAATCGAATCATTTGTCCAAGCTAAAAATCGCAAGACCCCTATCTAGTGTGATATGATTTTCAGAAAAATTTGATTTTTTATTGAATAAAATTAACATTTATATGTTTTTCTTGATACTGGTGTTATGGCATTGGTATTTTTTATTCAAAATTTTTACTTTTGCATTATTTGTTTTTTTTTTCTCGTGGGCCCCCTCTGACTGTGGGCCCTGAGGCACGTGCCTCACTTGCCTCAAGGTAAAAGCGGCTCTACTTCGCGCCATCTTTCAGGAAGTTTGTGAATTCCACGTCGAAAGAATTCCCCATTTTTTAAAGCTATCCAGTCATCGATCCATTTTCGCACTTCTTCAACATTTCGAAAGCGTACATCGGCCAGATCGATTTGCATCAAACGAAACAAATAGTAGTCAGAAGGAGCAAGGCCTGGAGAGTACGCGGGTTGATCAAGCTGATCCCATTCGAAGTCTTTTACCTTTTTTTTAACGATGAGTGCACTTGTTTGGTCGCTATCAGAGGCCGCTTGTTTTACAATGCATGCTCCATTTTGATTAATTGTTGTCGGTAGCGTTCAGCTGTAACCGTTTCACCAGGTTTTAGTAGCTCATAATAAACGACACCTCATACCACCAAATACACAGCATAACCTTCTGGCAATGAATATCACGCTTTGACTGTGAAG
Organism: Resseliella maxima; assembly: GCA_029041755.1. Taxonomy (NCBI): domain Eukaryota; kingdom Metazoa; phylum Arthropoda; class Insecta; order Diptera; family Cecidomyiidae; genus Resseliella; species Resseliella maxima. The sequence continues at coordinate 212,555 of JAQOWM010000850.1, forward strand.
GTCCTGGTTGGCCTGGGTCTACATACGCTGCCTTACGTTTGGGGTTATCGTAATAGACCTTAGGGGGTAGACACCGGTCAAAAATAAACAATCCATTACAAAATTAAGAATCTAATGAATCGCACAAATCACATGTAATCTCACTATAAAATAAAAAATTCAATGTGAAATTTGAATCTTAAAAATCTTGTGAATCTTACGAATCACATGAACACAGGCGTACACTGTTATGCGAGAAGATAACAAAAGAGAATCAAAAACAATAATCGAACATCTCTGTGTGAGTATTTTGTATAACTATACAACAATTCACTCTTCACTGTAAAATGTATATACTTGTGTTTGTAGTTTACGTAACGGACCTATTTGGCGCTCATACACTAGTCAATCTAGTATACGTTGTCTCTGTGTAAAGGCTTGCAATGTGGTAACCAAGGCAAAATCTAGATTGGCTTGGATCAAGCGTTTCGCTAGAGAATTTAATGATCCATATACTATTAAGTTATTATTCTTTAGTTTTGTTATTCCGATTCTAGAATATGGCTCTCAGGTATGGAATACTCACAACTTGGGACAGACAAGACGGATTGAATCTATTCAAAAGCAATTTCTTTTATATGCATTGAGAAGTTTCAGATGGAGCAATGGCTTTCACCTTCCGAAATATGAGCATAGATTGTTGTTACTTCAAATGATTTCTCTGGAGAATCGAAGGAAGATTGCGCAAATGATGTTTATATTAAAACTGATCAAGTGTGAAATATGTTCGGATGCTCTTTTGAAGAAAATACAATTCAGAGTTCCCTACCACTCTGTTAGAAATATTCAGTTCTTGAAAATCCATGTTGTTAACCATAGTTATCAAAAGTTCATGCCTTTACATTTTATGATTGAGACTTTTAACAGTTATTATAATGATAAAACTCCTATTCTTAATCAATTTGTTATTGACTTTAATGTTAGCTCGGATTTAACTAAAAAAAGACTGAATGAGTTATTTAAGAAACTGGTTAATTGATTATTGTACATTTTTTGTCAGGATTCAATGTTGCAATTTGATAATCGCAGTGACTTGCTTCGAAATCATCAGGATTGGCAATAGATTGTTGAATCGGAGCAATTATTGAATCATTTATTCTTTGTAAATTAATAAGTAAATATTGTATAATATTTGAATAAACCACCTTTGGCGAAGAAACGTTGTTTGGTGCAGTAATAATAAAAAAAAAAAAAAAAAAAAAAAAAATTCAAGACGATATAATTTCAGCAAAAGTGCTTATGCATGTAAGTTTAAATAAATTGAAGACGATATAAAAGGTTTGTAACGTTTGATCTTTGATGAATCATACGATTTCATTTTTCAATGAAAAAAGTTGTGTAAAAAAGTAAATCGCGCGTAAATTATAGTCATATTTTCCATTCATAAATTTTGCAGTGAAATAAAGTTTGTGAAAATGGGTTGGTGGTCTTTCGCAAAAGCCGTTGTGCAGTTTCTTGCGGCAGCATTTACTGGATATGAAGTCTCAAATGCTATTCGACAAGATTCCGCTATAGAGGCAGCTAAACAAGGATTAAAAATGGAATTGGAACTGATTAAGAAAGAATTGACATCATCTAAATTCAACAACTTCGACGACGTGAAAATCCTGCTATTTGTTATATTAGCAATAGTGGCTATCATGTTAGTCGTATGGATTTGCACAACTGCAAAGGAGTGCTTCGGAAAATTCATCAAGAAATCCGTTGACAAATAGTAAGTTGATTTTAATTACAAATTTCTAGTAAAAATAAGTGTGAAATTGTCAAATGTCATAAAATATAATAAGGTATTATTGATATTATTCAAAATGAAACCTTTTTTTACTTTTCTTCAAGATTTATGCATGATTCATGAATTCGAAGAATGACAAAATACGCAAAAACTGATGACAACACAATACAGCTTTTTTATACAATACATATATCAACAAATTTTCGACTAAACATCCGACGAACTTTTTGTTTATTCTCTTATAATTCAAACAAATATATAATTGTGTTTCACAATTTGTGAATATAATTACAGCAATAAAAAAATGAGCCTACAGTCTCAAATCAATTTTCGAACCGTTTTGCCTTTTATTTCCCCGTCAAAATGTGAAGCAATATTTTATCAAACAGTAAGAATGTTCTTTCCAAAAAAGTCGCCCGATAAAAAAGAAAAAAAGAATGAAAAAAGAAATGAGAAGGTAATTCCAATTGTAAAGTGTACGTGGATTTTTTCAAAAACACATTCTATTTTTATTAGGCAACTTTGGAATCTTTTTTTAAAAAAAAACAAAAGTCAGAGAAAACAACTCAAACTATTGTATTTCAACGGAAAATGTCTCTGCTCAAGCTGAGAGTGCGAGCAATTTTCCCTTAGAAAATGAAATTAACAATGAAATAGATTTAGAACCATCTGCACCACCAACAATCAACGATGAATCAATAAATTTCGAAAACACAAATGACAATTTGACATCACAAACAGTCGATCCGAAAACATCTAATCGGTCAAATAATGATTATAACCAAGAATATGCGAAATATATTTATTCGTTTCAAATGAAACAGAAAAATGTTTCACGGCATTTTGTATAATGCAAGTTGTGTTTAAAATACCCTGACATAGTGCGACGATATTGTGAAAATAAAAGACCACCAAATATTACATCAGAAATTGGCAATCGATTCAAAAAAAAGAATGTAGATCATCATTTCTCTTCGTTATATCATCAAAAATGTAAGGAAGCAGAACAGTTGTCAACTATGGATGCAAAAAAAATAAATAGAGCACTTTTAGATATTCATATCAGTGAAGCTAACCGAGATAGGGCAAATCATATTGGTGAACTTTTATTACAAGTATTTTGTGATGCAAAAAAACTCACACTGTCAGCTTACAGTTAGCCATCACGATACGTAGCGGCGAAAGCAGGACAAAGTTATGATTTTAATACGACAACATCAACAATTCCATCCACAATAAACATTCAATATGTGAATCCCAAATCTCATTTGAATTTGCTCGACGTCATCACACGTTCATATGAAATATCAAAGAAAAATTAAGAAATGCACTTTCATGCTCAATTCATATTGACGGATCTGTTGATCGCACACAAATTGACAAAATATACATTCTTCTCAAAATTATTAATGATAGTGGTCAGATGGAAAGTCTTTTCATCGGAATCGATCATCAGACCAAACGCGGTTCTATGGGACTTATTGAAGCTGTGAAAGGAATTATCGAAAATGTTGGAGAAGAAATATACGATTTGATTATGTCTCGCGTTTCATCAATTTGTACAGACGGTACTAATGTCAATACGGGCGAAAAGTGCGGGCTATGGAAATATTTTGAGGATGAGTGTATGAAATTCCGTAAAGACATACCATTACAAAAATTTTGGTGTTCTGCACATCGCATGGAATTGGTTTGGAATGATTTAATAAATAAAATAAAGGAAGTTAGAAAAGTTCTTGACATTATATCATCAGTAGCCTCATATTTTCATGAATCTGGATTGCGCAGTGAAGAGCTTAAACATATTGCACGTGAACGTGGATTGAAGCTGCTTTCGATTCCGAAAATATTTAAAATTCGGTGGACTGATTGGACGTATAGTACGGTTGTAAATCCAAGCCTTCCTTGTGTAAATCTGTTGAAATCTTGGAAAGCGCTGATGATTCACACATAGAAATAAGTGTCAGTGTTTATGTATTAGTGATTCTTATTTGTGAATCTGAAACAGAATTCTTTTCAACACTACAAAAATTCTTTTTCGTGAAAACGAATTTTGGTTATGTTGTGTAAAAAATCAGCACGTAATTTTATATCTGAACTGTCACCCATAAAATATATTTGACACAACATAACCAAAATTCGTTTTCACGAAAAAGAATTTTTGTAGTGGTGAAAAATGACGCAAAAGTTTTGGGTTATTTCACATTTTTTTCAAAATTAGAAAATATGAAATTGATTGTCTTCCTTGCTGATATACTTCATGTTTACAAGCGACACCACAAACTTGTGCAAAGTGACAACCTTACAATAGTATCGTTGGTAAATTATATTGAGGTATTGAAAGCACAATTAAATATCCTGCAATCTTCTGATTTGACTGGAGGATGGGAAGAGCAATTGAAAAAAAATATAGTTGAAGAGAGAGATATGAAATTTTTGAAAGGCATCGAATTGATAACACCAACAAGCACCCATTTAAAAGGAAAGAAATATTTTCATGAAATTCGTCGAAATATCTTAAAAACACTTATTGATCGCTTGGAAAATCGATTTCAATTGGACGAAGAAATGATAAAAGTTGTCAAACCGTTTATTGAATTTGAAAAAGAAGCAAACATAAGACAAATACATGAATTGTTTGGTACTGATTTGTCGCTTTCATCGCTCAGTCTTGAATACACAGAAATCATTCAATTAAAATATAATGGCTTGAATTTATCAGATCGTATAAAAACATTAGTAAAAATTAGCGATTCAAATTATAAATGTGTCACAACAATATTGTGTCGTATAAATGTATACACGCCACAGTCAGCAGACGTAGAGCGATTGATAAAAGCCAATAATTTGCTGAAAACAGCATTTAGAAATGGTTTAAATTTAACAACCGAAAACAAATACATGTTTGTGTACTTTAATATGCCTTCGATGGAAATTTGGAGTCCAAAAAACGCAATTTTAATTTGGTTAAAATTTAAACAACGTCGTGAACACACTGACATGATTAAAAAAGATTCAGCAAAAAATCAGCCATATTTTAAAGGGACTTTTGATATAGTTATAAATAGTGACAACGAAACAGATGACAATGATGAACCAAGTGATAAATATGTAACATTTTAATGTACACAATGTTTTTCCTATGGATAATTTAAAATAACCATTGTTGTGTTGTTTATTTACATATTAAATAAAATTAATAATTTATATATTAAAAAAACCCAAATGGTCCCCTCTAAAATTTTCTTAAAACATGCTAATGCGCAAACAACAAGAGACTACGAAACCGGTACGCGCCAAACAGATCAACGATGATGAGCCAATTACCAGCAACATCATCAACGGAGATGGCAACTCCATCAACAAGCGTGCGGGTGCATACAACACGGTAATAACCGAGCGGGACAATATCAATTTAAATTATTGGGTGTTGTAGAGCATAATACAAATATAAAACATTTCATAACACATGCACTAAGATCCAATAATGAATGGATGAGCTATGATGATTTAAATTCAAAAACTAAAAAGCCACCTAAATCAGTAGAAAGAGTGGTTTTAATATTATATCATTTGCAACACCTAGAAAAAAATGTCGAAAATAGTTAAATGTCTCTTTTAGTTTTAGTTATGATGATGTTGAATTTTATTTCAACCATTCAAACATCTGTCTAAAATAATAATATTTTCAAAGTTGAAAGTACAAAATTGGTACGTAATTGAAGTCCATATGCGACATGAAAATCAGTTACAGTGATGAAAAACAAACTCATGATTTCACCTAAACCACTAGAAATGTGGTACAAATTTTTTTTTTTTAGGTACGTATAGTACATAATTAGTACGTAATTATGATATATTTACATTTTCATTATTTCACCACGACCGTCAAATTGTTACGGAGCCAAATTCCATATGTAGGGCTGAGAGTTAAAACGGTTTATATAAAAGCTCAGAATAAAAACGGTTAAGAAATATTTTTAGTAGTAAAATTGCTAGTTGGGGCCAATTAGCTGCTGGTTGGTACCATCTAGTGGGTAGTTGATACCAACTTGTTTTGCTGGTTGGCGCCACCTAGCAGCTAGTTGGTAGCAACTAGTAGGTAGTTGGTACCAACTATCTGCAAGTCGAAAACTACAACTTAAGTTGGTACCAACTAGAGAAACTGATTGGCCCCAAATAGCAATATTTACTACTAACAATAATTCTTAACCGTTTTTATTCTGAGATTTTGTATTCAGGCCAAACCCTAAGAATACATGGATCAGCCTAGGCAAGTGACACTTCTAGTTAATAGGTCTTGAATTTTTGTTAACCATAGTCCAAAATTAATTTAAGTAGTAGGGAAAAGAGAGTTCTAAAACACGAATTAAATTGATATCAAATTTATATCAATTTAATTCGCGGTTCTAAGAAAATAATTGACATCAAATGTATATTAAATTGATATAAAAATAATATCAAATTTATAATAAATTTATATCAAATTTATATTAATTTAATTCATGAAAAATATTAAATGATATCAAATTTAATTCACGGTTCCAAGAAAATAATTGACATCGAATTTACAATAAATTGATAAAAAAGTGATATAAATTCGATATCTAATTTAAATTAAAATGATATCAAATTTTAGTTAAATTCATAAAAGTGATTTTTTATTTTGCCCGAGCATTTTAATTAAAATTTTGTGTAAGTACGCCATGCTGAAAAAATTTTCATCCGACAAATAAAAAAGGTTTTTTTTTATTATACCTGAGCATCTCAAAGTAAACTTATGACTAATATAAATAAAAGATTTCTGGATTAATTTTAATTCAATTTTATTAAAATTTCTCAATGAAAGAATACATTTTAATTTTTAATACAACTACTTAAATTGTAGTTATGCACTATATTTTATTTTATTTTATTTTTGTGATGAATTTCGATGTGCATATGATGGTTTTAAATTTAATTATCATGATGGAATAGACTATTTTAACTTAGTTTAGAATAATATGGGACAAATGGCACGAATTCTTCAAAATCTATGATTAATCTATTATGATTATGCTGATCCTTCCCCTGATATTTGAGAATATATTGTCCAGCATTCATTTCACGTACATGTTCATCAGTGAAACCGTTCGAGAACCGCTCAGGAAGGATTATCGTCTTATCGCCCAGATCCAAACGAAGCCGCATGCCAATATTTTTTAAGTCAACCAGCTCAAATGATGTAATTAAATAATCACCCAAAGGCAAACTGTCAAAATTGCATTGTGTCTTAGGAGCACATTCTTTTTTCAAAATATTTAAGGCTGACATGTTTTTCCCTTTTAAAGTCACTTCGTTGAATGAACAAATTTAACTAAAATATTTCACTAATGTAACATATATTTATATGTAGAAAATATTACCCCCACCACCAATAGATGAAAGGTCGCCGATTTTCATTGATCAAAGAACACCGACTTTAAAATCAGCTGCATTCGCAATAAAACTAAATTGGTGTACAAAACTCTTTGATGTAGCCGCTGTTGTAAAAACAGTTATGACTTCTGAGAAGATCATAAATAAGTTTATTACCCACTATAAAAAAAACATATTTAGACATAAATAACATTTATGATTTACGCAACATGTTTAATCATGTTTGACCATGTTTAAGCACGTGGTTTCGCGATCAAAGATGCCGAAAATAGTGGTGGGGGTAAATTTTCACTATAAAAATCACGTGCGCTTTGAGTTTTACATCTAGTGTTTGTTTCGAAGTTTTGCATTTAGTCGGCTTTTTTTTAAATTTTAACAAACGTCTAAGAATGTCATCAAAAATTTGGATGGACGTGCGTGCTTCTGCTTTTAGTAGAAAGATATATGGATTCGCCATTGTGAACAATGAACATATAGATATCCGCGAATTTCTCACAGATGCATTCAATATTTTCAATAATGAAATCGAACGAGTTATTGGTGAACATTTTATTGTCAAAATAAATACATGTTTCGTAGCTGTCTTTGAGAAAATTATACAGAGTGCTGATGGTGAGCTAAAAGAAAAACAGACGATCTACATAAATACAAGGAGTGAAATAGCCGATCTTGACACTGATTTGAGAGAATTTTATAAGGAATCAATTCAAACGTATATTCTTGCTCAAATTGATGACGTTATCACGCATGGATCGGGTTTTTCATTATCAGATATTACTGAATTAGTGGTTCAAGTTAATCGATATGAACCATTAAGAGGATCATCATTTTTAGAGCTGCCAAATAATTTAATATCAAAAAGGGCCATTGTAAATGTTGTTAATAATGATGAATTGTGTTTCAAATGGGCCATTTTGTCAGCATTATATCCAGCTGCCCAGAATCCTCACCGCTTGGCCCATTATTTACAATATCAAAATGAACTCGATTTCACTGGAATTGATTTCCCAGTTCGACTCAATCAAATCACCAGATTTGAGCGTCTGAATCCAAGTATTTCCATCAATGTTTATACATATGAGGAAAACGGTGATGAGAAAAAAGTTCGCCCCATCCGCATCACGAAAGATGTAAAAGCCAAGCACATACACCTGCTCTTAATCATACGACAGGAAAGACAATTACAAATGAATGCAGATGATGACGTAAGATTTATTGCACATTATTGCTGGATTAAGAATATCAGTCGATTAGTTTCCAACCAAGTCACAAAGCATAATGGTAAACATTTTTTTTGCGATCGATGCCTCAATTTTTTTCAAAAATTGGATGGTCTGGAAAAACACCGTCAAAATTGTATTCGACAGAATGAATATGCAATAGAAATGCCATTGGCTGGACAGGATAAATTGAGTTTCCAAAATTGGAAAAATCAACTTCAATGTCCTTTTATTGTGTATGCTGATGTTGAAGCGTTACTAAAAGAACCTGATCAACCATTTTGCAAGGGGGGTGCAACTGTTGCTTACCAGCAGCATGAAGTATACAGCATTGGATACTATTTTAAATGCTCATATAACGATTCAATGTCACGTTATGCAAGCAAACGGGGTCGTGATTGCATAGCTTGGTTTGTACATGAAATGAAAACAGCGGCGGAATTTGTTGCATCACAATTGAACAATATAGCGCCACTAAAAATGACATTGCAGCAAGAACACATTTTTCAAAATTCCACGATGTGTCACATTTGTGAGAAAATGATTGAAAGTGTTTCCATTAAGGTGAGAGATCATTCACATTTAACAGGCGAATTTCGCGGCGCTGCACATCAAGATTGCAATTTAAAGTACGTAGAAAGTCGTGTAATACCCGTGATTTTCCACAATTTATCGCACTATGACTCACATTTTATAATTCGAGAATTAGCTAACGGTTTTGATGGTGACATGCAAATTATCCCAATCAATAGTGAAAAATACATATCATTTTCCAAAACTGTTGATGGCACAAGTAAGCACGATAATCGTTCAATTAGGGAGCCAATAAAATTGCGATTCATCGACTCATTTCGATTTATGGCATCTTCGCTCGATTCGCTATCATCTTTAATTCCATCAGAACAGAAGCGAATTCTCAGGGCAGAATGTGCTGAACTAAATGAAGAGCAATTACGTCTGCTGGAGAGGAAGGGGGTGTTCTGCTACGACTATGTGGATAGCTGGGAGAAATTGAATGAACAAGCCCTTCCATCTAAAGAAAAATTTCATAGCAATTTAACTAACTCGGATATTTCTGAAGATGAATATGATTTTGCGAAAGAAATATGGAATAAATTTAATATAAGAAATCTCGGCGAATATTCCGACTTATATTTGAAAACCGATGTGTTATTATTGGCGGATGTTTTTGAAAATTTCCGAAAAACATGTCATACTATCTATAAGTTGGACCCTGCGAATTACTATACAGCACCAGGGTTATCCTTCGATGCCATGCTACGTTATACGAAAGTTGAACTTGAACTTTTACGTGATGTTGATATGTTAATGTTTGTAGAACGTGGAATTCGCGGTGGAATAAGCCAATGCAGTAAACGTTACGCAAGGGCAAATAATAAATATATGCCCGATTATAATAAACATGACGTTTCCAGCTATTTAATGTACTTGGATGCTAATAATTTATATGGATATTCAATGATGCAATATTTACCACATAAAGATTTTAAATGGTGTGAAAATGTTTCATTCACTCGCGAAGAAATTTTGAATATACCTGACGATGCCGATATTGGTTATGTGTTCGAAGTCGATCTCGATTATCCAGCGAATTTACATGATTTACATAACGATTACCCCTTTTGCGCTGAAAATATGAATGTTCCAGGGGCAAAAAATGTAAAAAAACTTCTTTTGACACTATTTGATAAACGGAACTATGTCGTACACTATAGAATGTTGAAACTAGCTCTTCAACATGGACTCATTTTGAAGAAAATACATCGTGTGCTCCAATTCAATCAAACTCCATGGTTGAAACCATATATTGTGCTCAATACAGAAATGAGAACACGTGCAACCAATGATTTTGAAAAGAATTTCTTCAAATTACTCTGCAACGCAATTTTTGGTAATAGTTTTGAATTTAATTCCATGTTTTTTCATCATATGTAACAAATTTTAATATTGTAGGGAAAACGATGGAAAATCTTCGCTCTCGTGTTGATATCAAATTAAAATCGCGATGGGATGGAAGATGTGGTGTACGTATGCTCATAGCCAGACCGAATTTCAAGAGGCACACTATTTTTGCTGATGATTTAGTTGCAATAGAACTAGAAAAAACTGGCGTTTTCATGAACAAACCCATAACTATAGGTCTTGCAATATTAGACATTTCAAAAGTAGTTATGTATGATTTTCATTATAACTTCATGAAGCCCAAATATGGTGAAAATGTCACTTTAAATTACACTGATACTGATTCATTCATTTATCATGTGAAATCTGAAGACTTTTATGATGATATGAAGCAACACCTGAATAAATATGACACTAGCGATTACCCCGAAAAAAACTTATTCAATATACCACGCGTCAATAAAAAAGTTCCAGGCTTATTCAAAGATGAATTAAATGGTGAGATCATAACCGCATTCGTCGGATTACGTAGCAAAATGTACTGTGTTCAATCAGGTTATAATGATAAAATGAAAAAAGCTAAGGGTGTAAAAACCACTGTTTTGAAAAAGGAGATCGGATTTGATGATTATTGTTTTTGCCTAATGAATGGATGTAGTATTATTAAGTCACAAAATACATTCCGCTCAAAATTGCATAATATGTATACAATTAGTCAAAAAAAGGTAGCATTAAGTCCTTTTGATGATAAACGTTTCATTTTACCGAACAATATAGATACTCTCGCATGGGGGCATTACAAAATATCACCCACATTTTCGCCCGTTTGATTATATACTATATATGTTTTAATAAGATAATCATTAGTTTAATTTAACATTTGAAACTCGAAACATGAATCGGAAGCGTGTAACCTTTAACCCGAATGTTCAAATTTTGAAAATGCATGCTTGGACATATGCATATAAAATGGCACGCATTGGAGGATGGCAAAAAACCTACTTAGATCGACTGCGATTTCAAAGAAAAATTGAAGAAATTGAGAAAATACTTCTTCCAATATTAACGAAAAAGCATCGTGAGAAAATAAAGATAGCTCTAGAATATAGCTCTTGATATCACATTTGATGCAAATATCATAATTTAAATAAGAAAAATGTATGCATATAAATAGGTGTAATGGAAATAAAAGCCATTTTTTTCTATTCAAATTGAAATGTTTTATTTTTTTATAGTTAATAATATCAAAGAACATCTTTTTCACTTATCCAACTATTGTATTTGCTATCGAAACCAAGCCATTTCACATAAATTTTTCCATTTTTCCTTCGAATAATTTTTTCAACTAGATAAACATCGGGATTTTTAACTAGTTGCATCTCTTCAGCATATACACCGCCTTTGATTTCATTCCCCTGCCAATCAATTAATAAATATGTGATTGGATTTGTATGTTGAATTCCCCCAATGGTAAAAATTTCAGTTGTCCACGATGGAAGATAGCCTTTTTCAAAAATATGCTTGTACTTACTTAGACGTACATGATCTCCAACATTGAATTTATTAATTGATTTCGGATTAATAATTTTCTTATAATTATAAACGGTATCCAGAAGCGCTTGTTCATTGTCCGAATTTACATCTTTAGGTGCCATTTTTATTGTTCGATGCCATGTTGAGTTGTAATTATTAACCAATACAGGTAGAATATCAACCCACTTGTAATTCCCATTTAAGCTGAATTGCTTATAAATTTTCCTTTTTATAGTTCGATTAAAACGTTCGACGATAGCCGCTTTTTTTGAGCTGAATGTTGAATATCGATTCACATCATATTTTGCTAATAATTGCGTCATTTCTTTATTATAAAACTCACGTCCCATGTCAACTTGAAGATTCTTTATTGGTTTTTTCGTTGAATTCAAAATTGATTTCATCGCAGTTGTTACGGCACGTGCAGTTTTAGATTTCAAAGGGATTACATATGCCATTTTAGAAAAAGTATCTATTGCTGTTAAGCAATATTTCATCCCCCGATCATTTGGTAATTCAATTAAATCTGCTTGCAATGTGTCACAAATTCCACGCATAACACTTCTACGCCGTGCAAAATTTTTTCGCGCATCGCGATGTATTTCATTGACGACTTGTAATTTGCTCATGATTTAATTACCTTTTACAACAATGCCGCTAAATGGTGAATATTCAACTTGATTATCATGTACAATCAAGCAATATGCAGCTGTATTTGCCGGAATATTCTCACGTGCATTAATTTCCAATCGAACATCAACTGAGCCACCAATTAATGAATCATCGTTTCTTGAACAATCGAATGCAAAAATGGGGTTACTGCCAAACTGCTCATAAGTAAGGAGGAGCGCATGATTGTCACTATTCATTTCATTATAATAAGATGGTTGAATTTGCAGGAAAGCGTGGTATAATTCTTGATAATTCGAACTTACAAAATCCGAATTGTAATTATCATATGGATAATATTCGGAATTTAAGTATAATTTAACATCTGAAATGTTACAATTATCATAGGCAGCTGAATTAGCGGTTACAACTTGTCTATTTGTTTGAAATACCACGAAAACATATCGTGGTTTACTCAATTGCGTTGTTGATTTGACGGTCCAAATATGCTTTCTACTTTGAGGCAACTGCGGCATCTCATACAAATCCCATGATCTAAATGAAATATTTATAGATTTTTTTCGTTCCAAATATCTCAGCATTGCAAGTCTAGCTTGATCAGATAATGTGATGTGTGGAACTTTCCACTGTATTTTTTTTACTCTTATATTGAATGCTTCAGTCGCGGCCATATAAGAATAAATATCTTTTCGATTTCTAATCAATACTAGCTCATGTTTCGCGTTCAAGACAATTTTTTTATAATCATCACAAAAGCCGAGAAGTTGGTTCAATGGAATTAGCATAGTATATGTTTTGCCTAACATTTCTTGACCCGTATATAGGCTAATTAAAGAACAAATTCGCGGTTTCGCTATTGCTGAAAATCTTTTAATATTGGTGGTGAGTCCCACATTTTTCGATCGATCAATTTCGACGCCATTTAATTCGTAGCGAATTTCGCTGAAAAGATAAGTCGCATAGTTCGAAGTCCAAGTGCCAACTATTGCAGTATTTGCAGCATCTGGTTTACGTGTAACTTCAACGTAGATTGATATATAACTTTCAGATGGTAAAATATACAAGTTTTTTGATTGAATTGCAATTCTAATTTCATCATTATTCTCAAATGATGATGTATATGGTGAATAACTGTGATATTGATTACGCACTATGGTATCATCCAAAATGGGAACATCACCAACACTTAATATATTTGTCATTGTCTCCTTAATTTAGCACTTTTAACCCCAAAGATTTCAAGAAAGCGGTATTTACTTTAGTCAATTGTTTCCTTAGACTTTTTGATGTTGTCCACTTGGATGTTCGTGATTGAATATTTTTTCCGCGATGTGAAATGTTATTTATATTATCAAATCCAAATGGATTTTGATTCATCGATCTTGTGTTATAAACTAACATCGTATAATTATTTATCGATCCGCTTAATATGAATGCCACATGTAATATCTTCACCACGCAAATCAACCAAATTACCGTTTTGATCAACTATGGAGAGTTGGATGAAGTTTATACGTTTTGGAATCACGGGTAAATAAATGATATTTTGCGGTTGCTCAACAATTTTATAGCCAACATCCACTTTATTGCTTGCAAATTCATATATTGAGTGGCTAGGCTTACCATTCACATAGGCTCCAGATACAATATTACACTCAATTCTTATAACGTTTAAACGTGATATTTTAACCACATCCTGAGATTCAACGTCTTGATTCGCGGGAATGAAAGTGTCGACTTCACTTCTGAAACCAAATACTTCGAGAATTGGAGAAAAGTATGGTATCGAAACTGAACACTTAATGGTTGTCTTTAATGTGTTTTTTATTAACTTTATAAGTAAAACTGATTTCGCGTTTTTCCAATTCTCTCTTTATATATGATAAAACATCATCGACTTCATAGCAGCCAATAGGAATTGTAATAAAATCAAACCCTTCTTCTAAACGTTCACAATAAAATAATCGACTGTTATAAATGTTGATATTCGGTATAGATTGATAAGTGGTGAAATCTAGAAGGCCACATGAATATTCATATCGTTCATCAAGAATTATTTCAGGGAAAAATGAAGCACTTAATTCTGATGTGGTGCCCGAAAGTAATATAGTGTATGACGACATGATTGTTAATATGCTACTGATATCAATTATTTTAATTCACTTCAATACATATTATCCCAAAAGTATTGTAGAAATTTTAAACACAGTTGGCCACATATTACTGTATCAAAACTTTGATATTGCTTATAATTTATAAAAATATTTGTTCTGGACCCGAACTTGGACATCGTTGGATCGTATTTTATAAGGAATGATTTCGATGCGAAAAACGGACCCGAAATCCAGCCGTACGAAATAAAGAAATGTTTAATTAATTTCTCTTTTGTAAGTCAAGTTTTCATTAAATATAAGAGAAGAAGAGCATTTTCTAAAACGAAAGACCGGAAATCTAATGAACGATTAATCGCGGTCATAAAATTAAAGATAGAACAAAGAGTTTATAACATATTAACATTTTTCCCTAAATATTCCCTGATTTCAAGTGGTGGTAAAAGATTACCGAAGCTGTCAAAATACCACGCATGATCAACGATTTTAATTGATGCTGTCCAATGCGTTCCAATTGATTGAACGCTATCATGATTTAGAATTAAACACTCAATTTTACGAGGTTTCTTTGGAAGAGTGTCACGCATAAAAACACCACGAAAATGTGGGATTTTCATGATTTTTATGTAATCTAATAAATCATGATTAGTTAGCGGTCGATCAACTGGAAGCATTTTTACACGTTTTTTGGAGCCGGGTTTAGACATAATCCAGCCCCACCTTTATGTGGTCTCAAAAATAAACCCTTTCCAACTTTTACTTCCATGGCTTTATTATGCCTAATATTTTCCGCCAATTGTTTTTCCACAATTTTAATATCTTTGGCTGTTTTAACAACGGAAGCTGCTGAACCTGCAATGGTGCCAACACTAGCCAGTCCGGCCAATATTGGTAATATTGGTAAAACACCACCTGTGAAAGATGGAGTTTGAATGATTCTTGGCATTTTGACGTGCTTTCCTTTCGCGCTTTTTTTCGCTGATCGTAATGCCACTGCGACAGCTGAGTTGGCAGTTTTTGCTTTAGATTTCTTTATGCTATTTCTAACATCTTTCACCAATGTTGAAAAAGCAACTTCTTTTGACTTCGCTTTCGCTCTCATAGCCGCTGAAACTAGTAATGATACAGCTCTTTCACCCAAATTCGCATCTTTTGAGAAAACACGTTTCAAGGCTTCGGTACCTAATTTCTTATCAGCCTTGTAACGTTCGCTGGAATCTTTATTTTCAGCATATGCAATGTCATGTTCCTTGCAAAAACCGTCTAATTTATTGATACTGTATCCCCCCTCGCCAAACGATCAGCTAGTTTGGTGCCCGGTCCACAAAACTGGTATGATGGTAAATGCATCTCAATTGGGATCTTATCTATAATTCTATCAAGAAAACCACCACCACGTTTAACCGCGGTTTTATGTTTTCGCCGTTTTAAAGTTTTAGTGGATATTCTTTTGGGTGCCATTTGTTTAGATGTTCGCAGCTTGAACATTCGCGAATAATTGATATAACTATTATATATAGCCGCTATTAATAGCAATTGACTCAGTTTATATCAAGATGCGATTCATTAAACATGCTATTGAAATTCCAATATAAAATTTCGATGAGGTTACTTCTAGTAATACCTCTAAAGAAAAACGTAATGGCCCGCTTTTACCAAATAATTTGCGTTGCATTATCGCGGGTCCATCAAATTGTGGAAAAACCAATTTAATATTTAGTTTGATCGAATCAAAAAACGGGCTTAAATTTGAACATTTATATATTTATTCGAAGACATTAGGGCAAGATAAATATAAGTATTTGGAGAAAATATTCACCCCTATCAAAGATATTGGTTATCATACGTTTTCATCAGTCGATGACGTCATACTGCCAAATGAAGCCAAACGTAATTCAATATTTGTTTTTGATGATGTAATCTGTGATAGAAATCAAGATAGTGTACGAAATCTTTTTTGCATGGGTCGACACTATCAAACAGATGTCATTTATTTAACTCAAACATTTACGAAATTGAGCAAACATTTGATTCGCGATAATTGTAATTTTTTAATATTATTTAAGCAAGATTGAATTATTTATAAATATATTATATAATTATTATTTAAGCAATTTGAAGCATGTGTTTGAAGATTTTGGTGTTAATTGTGATATCAAATTCAATGAATTTAAGAAATTTTGTCTCGAATGTTGGCGCGAAAGATATGGATTCGTCATTATTGATCTGGATAGTGATGTAAATAATGGTCGATATCGAAAAAATTTTAGCGAATTTTTACAATTATATAAAAGTATTGAATAATCGTGATATTTGATCAGTATTATTTTTGATTTGAACGGGTTGAGTTTAATAGATCTACGATGTGTCAAAATTTAATTCAATTAAAACGTGAAAAAGATATCACATCAAAACTTGTTGAAGCGCGGAAAATCATTCATAATAAATATAAAAAGGCCTATAAAGACCGTGTCAGTCGTGAAACTAAGTTGAATAAAAAATATCGCCCAATTACTGAGGCATTAGGTAAACTAGTTGTTGCGCAGTCATCAGCTGATAAAAAATTGAAGAAGCCTATCGCTGAATATGATCCAGCTGATTCAATTTATGACGAAGCTGCAAATAGTGATGATGATGATGTTTAATCAATGGATCAATCACATGATAATTGGTCCAACCATTCTGAAAACGATTCTGAAATCTCGTTTATGTTTATGGATATTGATCCGGATTATAGTGGAAACAGCAGCCAATTCAATATCGAAAATGTTCAACAGTCTAAGAAGAAAAGGGTGCGAGATGATGGTGAAAATAATGCTCCAACTGCTGTTGATCATGTTGTTGATGATGAAATCATTGTTGCATCAAATTCAGGTGGAAAAAGAGCAATATTATCAATGAAAGATTATGATAAAAACCGAAAAGAAAAAGATAGAAATGTTAATAAAAAAATGTTGGAAATGCGAAAGGTGGATAAAATTTTTGATGAAGTTCATCGACAAAGGAAAGAGAAGGCTGATAAAAAAAAGGGTGAATTTGAATTAGTTACATCTAGCGATAGCGATGATGATAGCGTTATAATTGGAGATCGATATCCATCAACAAAGCGGAAATTTTCGTCTTCTGAGCCTACTGGATCAAATAAATGCATGAATAAATGTGTAAGAGTAATGCCAACACCGATAAAAAATAAGCTTGGTAGTCGTTTTAGCGGGAAAAAATTGCGCAATATTACTCAAATGCAACGACCTATTCAAACTCTCAAGAAAAGTGATCAGTAACAGTCGTAAAAGTACCAGCCATCGACAATCCATACTTAACAAAGGATGATGTTATAAAACGGGGACGAAAAAATATTGCACCAGTAATTGAAGAAACTAAAACATCAAAGAGAAGACCGAAAATTATTTTGAGTGATTTAATGATGAACCAAACAGCCGGATGTTTAGAAACAGAATTTGTGCCATATAATGAAAATGTTGTTCATGAATATTATGATGACCCGAATGAATTGTGTGAGAGGTTACGTGTTTTAATTGCATCTCGAACTGCTGGAAACACAAACCATTCACAGGAGATAAATTCTATTATTACCGAATTGCGTGAAGCAGACATAATAGAATAAAGTTATATTAGACATTTTTATTATGCTTTGTGCTCACTCCAATATTCAGCTCACGAATTTTCATTTGTTTATTCTTCTAATGAATATGCAATTTAATTTTGTTTTTGTTTCGACAACATGTTTGTAAAGGGCAAATCATAAAGTTAGGTGCATTTTTTAAATGTTTTTTCACCTCTTCACTTATTCTTACACATCGTGCCGCATCCTTTTTATAACATTTATGACGTATATAAACTGCACATAGTTGCATTGAAAATGGAAACATGTAATAAAACGATAAAATGTTCAGTTTTGACAAAAAAATATGCATTGTCTTCCTTTTGCAGATGTAAGAAAATAGAAGAAAATCGCAATAATTATGTAATATATGCGTAAATGTGTGAGAAATAGCTCAATAAAAATATTGCCAAAAGTATTTTTTTACGGTTGTATTTCAAACGTAGGAAATTGCAACTATTTAACACCAATTATAAAGAAGTTCAAAGTGCATCAACTGAAAAATGCAATTGTTTTCAATAAGTGACGTTTAGAAAAATTAGGTATAAATAGGGACATATTTTCTCTAAGTCATTTCAGTTCAGAAATCATTCTGTAAGAGGGATCAAGTATTCCAAATTTGCCCACAACAAAAAATTTGAAAAAATTGGAAAAAAGAAAACTGAAGCAGCAACTATGATGTCAAATCTCGTCGAGCAATTATTAGGTAAGTTGTTTAATATTTCATTTTTTTTCTCATCATTTTTTACATTTTTTTCTTTACTCTTATGTCTTTTCAGAAAATTCGATCTTAATGCAGCGAATTGCTTTGCAGCAATTGATAATGCCGCAACAACATCAGTACCAACAGCAATACCGATATCAATATATGGCACATCAATTCCATCCCACACATCAATTCCACCCCACACCATATCCAATGCATTTGGCATCTCCACCACCACCACCACCATCATCACCATACTATGGATCTGGATATAACACACCGGGGAGTGTATCAACGATGCCGCCGATTTCACCATCATTTTTCGCTCGAAGTGGAACGCCGACAACGATTGGTGGCTTTGATGACATCGACGTAAATGATGGGCCAACTAATTTCAACGATATTAACGTTCAGCGGTTCATCAATGAGCGTGATACTGATACGCCGTGGATGGTTCGTCGTAATACCATCTATGCAAACATTTCGCAGAATTTGGCGCAATCCCATCGACCACAGCGATCACCATCACCATTATCACCACGATCACCATCACCACAGCCTCCACAAGATGATAATGTGGAATATGATGAACCACAGCAACAAGAGGATGATGGCGATGCTGATGTTGAAGTTGAAATTGCTGTGGATGAAGACGATGATGATGTAATTTTCGTTGGTGAATACCAAATCCAGCAGCCACCATCACAAGCAACGCAACAGCAACAACAATATCAACAAGAACAACAAAAACAACAAGAAGAAGAACAACAACAACAACAACAGCAGCAACAACTTGGTCGACCATTGTGCGCTATTTGCAGGGAGGATCTATTATTAAATTCGCCAATGGTCTTCCCTTGCAACCACGTTCTCTGTGAGGGGTGCATCACAGAAATATGTAGAGTGCGTCGTAGATGCCCTATTTGCCGTCATCCAATGCCAACGGTGGATAGATGTAAACTTTTATTTTTCCCATAATTTGTTCACATTTTTTTTTGCCCATTTTTTATTGATTAAAGTTTTCATTGTATTTTGATTTTATTTTCTAAATAAAAATTCAATTTTAATATTGATGATAAAAAGAAAAAAATGTTTTTTTATTCCAACAAATTTCTATTTTTTCAGAAAAAACCTGTTTTCCTCAAATAATTTGAGGATATCAATTTAATATACATTTGATGTCAATTATTTTCCTAGAACCGCGAATTAAATTGATATAAATTTGATTTGTTTCCCATTTTCTGTTCGGAAAAGCTTGAAAAATCGATCGATAAATATTTTTTCCATTTGATATACAGTTTTCATTTCATGGGCCTTAAATTCAAATGTATAATTGCAGAGATTTGAATCAGATTTGTGCCATTTCTTCTGCACATTTTGTGTTGTTTTATTTTAAAAATTGCTGCGCTGCAAAACTGTGTAGAAAAACTGCACGTCACCCGGCTGTGTGTACTAGGTGGCGTGTAGTGCTTACAGTCATTTGCGGGGGCAGTTGTATTTTATGCCAAGAAAAGTGAAAAGAGCAATAATCTTGCATCCACTGTGCACTTGCAATAAAGAATGAACCCTTCTATATTGCCGCAAGTAAAAAACCCTTCTTTTTGCCGCATCAATTTGATCATGAGATTATAGTGATAGATTTTGGGGAGGGGGCGACAATCGTCCTTCTGAAAAATTGGATTTTCTCATATTTTCAAGAATGGAGACATGTTGCATTAAAAGGTAGTGAAAACTCATAAAAGAGTTTGTGCTTCTCATTTTTAAAATTTAACCATTGATATTGAGAAAATTCGGACAACAATGTTATCAGAATTTACAAAAACCTAAAAAAGTGGTGCTTCAGGGTTATAAAATTTTCTTGATTTCTTGCAAACGTCATGCTAAAAATTTCGAGGAGCATTTAGATAAAGACAATCTTCTACCCCCACTGTAATCATTAGACACTACTCCTTCTAATTCAAACAGGCTTATTATTAATATTCAAACGCATGTTTTGGCTGCACAGCACTTATGTGTTTTTGAAGAAGTGGAAAATTGGCTCGATTCATTCTTGGCCGCCAAGCCGGCGTAGTTCTTTTAGGACGGAATCCTTAAATTACCACAAAGATGGGAAAAAGTAGTGGCTAGCAATGGACAATACTTTGAACATTCAATTTGTAACCAATTTTGCACAATAAAGCCTCAAATTTCGAGAAAAAACTGTGTAAACTTTTTCGTACACCCAATATATGGTTATGAATAACTTGAATTGTTAAGAAATGTTCATGAAATTTTAGATTATTTTATTTATTTTTAAAAAGAAAAAAAAACATTTCAATAATGGCATCATCATGTGTGAATATATAATAGAATTTCATAAATAAGCATAAACATTTACTTACATTTTCAATTTTTTGTGGTTTTATTTCATTTATTTCTAAATATCTAACGAAGTTCAAAATAATTGTAACTCAGGGAGAAAACACTAGTGTTTGAATTGTAAGCCTTTGAATTCAATCAAAGCTAAAAATGACAAATTTTATATGCAATCAAAGTATTGAGACATTCCGATGCTTGCCAATTATTATTTTAATTAATGATGATTTCAAATTTTATTATTGAATAAATAAAACACTGGAAGTCTTACGTCTTAATTGGCAAGCATCGGAATGTCGGTTGAGATTTAATTTAGAAGAGAAAGAAAAATACAATGTGACAGTAAATATTCTAGGGGGAAATAACCAAAAAATTTTCATTCAAATCTCAACGAGTTTTTTGAAATTCACATAAATTGACAGAAATCAACAAATCATTGCAGAATATTACAAATCCATCATCTCAATGTCAAATCCAGTGTCAAATCCAGCAGATTATAATCATTTGCAATAATAGTTGCAGTACAATATAGACATTTTGTTTTATTCGTTCCTAACTTGACTCAATACATTATTTAATTGTCTAATATGCGTTTCAGCAAAGCAGATAGCAATAAAATTAAAATTTGAATAATAATAATATAATATTCAATTTAATTTTACTTATTTTTATATCGTATAGTATTTTTTTTGTTTTTTCGATGTTTCGAAACAAAAATATACGACATACTAGACTGTATCGAGTAGCAATGATTTGTGATCTGAAAGATTTGTAGAATTTGTATGATTTGAAAGATTTTTAATAGATTTGAATATGTTAGTGATGTTTTGGTGAAATGACTTATCTTCAAATCTGTCAAATCCGATAAAATCACAACAAATCTTAGATCGAATCACACAAATCATGGTGTATTCTTTGAAACGATTGTATTTTACGAAAATCATCCAAATCTTAATGTGATTTGTAGTGGTTATTTCCCCCTAGTAAATATTTGACATTTACATATTGTGCATCATTCACAATGCAGTACTGTCTTACTATGCTGTAATGGTTTACATTATTATTTACAACATTCCCACTTAAACAATGAATTCTACATCTAATCATGAAGATTATACAATGATAATTCTACAATGGAATCTTTACAATGAAATGAAATCAATGAAAGCTGATATGAAAATTTTGCGTATGATTGCGGGTGTGTCGCGTAGGGATCAATGGGATAAAAGAATTAGGAATGAGAAAATACGTGAAGATTTGAATGTGAATTCGGTTGATGAAATAGCTAGAATGTCAAGATTGAGATGGTTTGGTCATGTACAGCGTATGAATGATTATCGTTTACCAAAGTTAATTTTGAATGCTGAATGCACCGAGAGGTAGAGGTAGACCGCGAAGACGATATTTGGATTCGGTAAAAAATGATTTGAATGAAAGAGGGTATGACTGGAATAGGGAAACTGAAGACCTGGCTCTCGATAGGGTATGTTGGAGGAGAATTGTTATTGGCCGACCATTACAAAACAGACCAGACGCTGAAAGGCATTAATGGTCTTTAAATGATTGTTGTTGTTGTTGTTGTTGTTGTATGAAATCAATTAAACTAATTTTTGCTGAAATGAAAAATAGTATTATTAAGAATTAATTATCATACCCCTTTTCCTTCATGCAATAAATATGTTTATGAACTTGTACGGCTTTCGTGAGTGAATCTGCTACCATCTCATCAATGTTCAATTTTGATAGTTTGATAGTTTGTTGTTCAATCAAGTCTGGCACAAAATGAAATTTGATATTTATGTGTTTTGTCTTTGCGCTGAAATTTCCGTTGTTTGACATATCTCTAGCTGCCTTATTATCACGAAACACCTCAATTGGTTCAACAATTCCGGTTATTTCTTTTTCCAATTGTTTGAGCCAAAGTGACTCTCGACACGCTGCTGCTAAAGCCAAGTATACAGCTTCGGCTGTACTTAGAGCAACTACTGTTTGTTTTTTACTAAAAATTTGACGCCCAATCTGCATAACAACATAAATTAGGATGCTTACCGGCTTTCGAATATGTGAATTTGGCTTTCAAAGTTCCGTGCAATAACAAAGTATGCGCTTTACCGCTGTCCAATGAGCAATTCCTGGATTCTGATTGAATTGATTCTGAAAGAAATATCCGGTCGAGTGCATTGTTGC
Organism: Resseliella maxima; assembly: GCA_029041755.1. NCBI lineage: Eukaryota > Metazoa > Arthropoda > Insecta > Diptera > Cecidomyiidae > Resseliella > Resseliella maxima. The sequence continues at coordinate 236,031 of JAQOWM010000850.1, forward strand.
AAATATAACACACTTCCCACTGCTTCCTGGTAAGGAACGTTTGACATACTTTGAATTTCGTCTTCAGTTGATGGTGACATTTATTTTGATAGTCGTTGATTTGGATCTTTTGGAAATTTCACTGGATCACAATCAAACATTTTAAATCGTCGCAAAATTGCCTCGGTGTATTTACGTTGATCCAATTTAATTATACCATTCCGATAATCGTAGTCGATATGAATGCCCACACATTCGACGCTGTGCCCAAATCTTTCATTTTGAAATTCTTTGTTAAAGTTGATTTCAATTGATCTTTGCACGCATTATTGTTGTAAAAAATCAATAAATCATCCACATACACGGCTACGATTACCATCGATTCGCCCGTCCGACGAACATAAATACATGAATCACTTTTATATCTAATAAATCCGGCCTTTATCAATACTTCATTCAATTTGATCCAATTACGACTGGCTTGCTTCAATACATAAAGCGATTTCAACAATTTGCAAACCCGTCCGCTGCCATCATCATAAAATTCCGGTTGTTTCATATAAATTGCCTCTTTTACTTCACCATGAAGGAAAGCAGTCACTACATCCATTTGTTCGATTTTTAACTGATGTTTTACAGCCATTGCCATCAACATACGAATTGAAGAAAAACGAACAACGAGTGAATATGTATCTAAGTAGTCGATACCTTCTCGTTGGCTGCAACCTTTTGCGACTAATCGTGCTTTGTGACGAACTATTTTCGATGCATCATTAGTTTTCAGTTTGAAAACCCACTCATTGTTGATACATTTCATACCGGCTGGTAGTTGCACCAATTCCCAATTTGATTACTCATCAACGAGTCGTATTCTTCGTCCATAGCTGCTTTCCATTGACAACTATCATTTGCGTTCATCGCTTCCTTCACAGTAACCGGTTCATTGTTGATTGCCGTGCTTTCATAAACAGCAAAAGCTAAATTTCCAGCTTGGAATCGATCTGGCTTTCTTGCGTCTCGTGTTGAGTCAACACTGTTGACCGACGCAATTCTATTTCTTTGCCATTTTCATCAATAATTTCGCTCGGTTCATAGAAACTTTCGTCATTGATCGACTCAGTAGACACATTATGAACATTTTTGGAGCCTTGTTCAACGCTTGATAGAGTATCGGCGTTGTCAGTATTGTTCTGGCCATTCTGTACCTGATTCTATGAACTGTGTATCTCTGCTAATTACAACTTCGTTGCTTTTTCGATCCATAAGTCTATAACCCTTTTGATCTTCACTATAGCCAACGAACATCAATTCTTTAGATTTAGCATCCAGTTTCTTTCTTCTTTCATCCGGTATTTTTGCCATTGCAATAGATCCAAAAACACGAAAATGACTGATATCAGGCTTCTTAACAGTCCAAATTTCTATCGGAGTCCTGTTTTTCAATACAGTTGTGGTTGTGTGGTTTTTTATGTAACAAGCAGTCATCACTGCTTCTGGCCAATATCGTTTTGGCAAGTTTCCATCTTGTAACATGCACCGCGCTTTTTCAGATAATGTACGAATAGTTCTCTCGGCCAATCCATTTTGTTGTGGAGTGTATGGCACCGATGTTTGATGTCGAATACCATGACGATCGAAATAAATACCGGATTTTTTATTACAAAATTCCAAACCATTGTCGCTTCGAAAAATCTTGATTTGTTTATTAGTCTGGTTTTCGACCAATCGTTTAAATGAACATATTCAAACGCTTCATTTTTGTGCTTCAGCTTCAAACAAATGTCCGTCGACTAAAATCATCTACAAGCACAAGAAAATATTTGTTACCACCAATAGGCTTGGTATCCATACTTGCCAAATCATCATGAACTACTTCAAGTAATTCCTTTGCTCTCGAGCCATTGACACCAAATGGTTTGCTTGACTGTTTGCCCTTACAACATGCAACACATGCATCGTTGTTTTTAACATCGACAAACGAGACTCCGTTCACTGTACCATTTTTCATTTTTCTTAAATCCGTATGATTTAAATGTGTCAATCTACGATGCCAAATTTCCATCGACTCAGTTGTTCTCATTGCTGCAAAAGCCGTACCACTTGACCCAATTAAGCGATACAATCCATTGACTAAATCTGCCTTTGCTAGAACATTTCCTTCTGAATCGCTAACCACACAACCTGTTGATGAAAAAGAAACAATTTTTCCCTTTTTAGTAAGTTCACTTACCGAGAGAAGATTTGTCGTCAGCTCAGGTACACACAGTACATTATGAATAAGTATATCATTCCGGCTCCCATTGATATCTGCACTAAAATTACCTGTTCCATTGCATTCGACTTTCATCAACTCGTTGTTAGCTGCTCGTATCGGCTCGATTCCATATTTCTTCGTTTCATTCATCCAGTTTCTGTTCATGGCTACCCTGGTAAGCAGTCTATATAGCCCTGTACATTTGTATGTGAGTCTCCCCGTTAAGTGCCATCTAAACGAACAAACATAAATTAGATTCACCAACATTTGATACTGAATCTGAATAAAAATTGATTATGTGTAATTATATAAAAATAATTAAATATTTATGTACAATAAAATATTTTTCATTATTAAATTATCGAAATATAAATATTTTTGAAATAAAATAATAAAAACACTTCATTGAGAAATTAAAAATACAACTAAAGCAAAACAAACTATTTACATTAAGTCTCCGCATGTTTATTCGATTGGCGTTTGTTGTACATGTATACAACAAACACATACATACATGTATACATGTACAACAAACGCCAATCGAATAAACATGCGGAGACTTAATATAAATAGTTTGTTTTGCTTTAGTTGTATTTTTAATTTCTCAATGAAGTGTTTTTATTATTTTATTTCAAAAATATTTATATTTCGATAATTTAATAATGAAAAATATTTTATTGTACATAAATATTTAATTATTTTTATATGATTACACATAATCAATTTTTATTCAGATTCAGTATCAAATGTTGGTGAATCTAATTTATGTTCGTGAGTTTGGATGGCGTTCGGGAACGTGTTTGAATTTTTTTTTCTCACTGCATAGCTCCCTAGGTTCATGGTCATGTGCTTCGTTGCACCAGAATCTACAAACCAATCATTTGTATTAAACCTACCACTCAGAAACACAGCACTAAAAGCCGATTGACTTTTATCCATACATGGGCGGGGGGGGGGGGGGGTATTTGGGTTTTACCCCCCCCCCCTGAAATTCTCCGAGAGGAGCCCCCCCCCCTCTTCAATTTTGTATACAAAAATTGCAAATTGAAGAGCTAAAAAAAAAAAAGGTCTTCAATTTCGAAATTTAATTGAAGAGCTAAAAAAAAAAAAAGGTCTTCGTTCTTGAAACAATTGAACGCAAAACACTTTACTTTTCACTTTTCAAAAGATATGACGATATTTTTTAGCTCTTCAAAATTTCAATCCGAATTTACCCCCCCCCCTGCGATTCTATACCTTGCCCATGTATGCTTTTATCCTTCTCGTTGCTTCTTTTGTTGTTGCTATTTGGTTTCTTGCTTTTGAACCGTTAGATCTTTGAGGACATTGATTTGATTTATGACCCTTGGTTTTACATGAATAGCAAATTATTGACGATTTTCCTCGTAATTGTCCACGTTTCTTAGCAAAAAACGCTTTGTCATTTGATATAGAATTTCCGGATTCTTGTAAAAGTTTGGTTTTCACCGCATCACTTGACAATTTCGTCGTACAATTTTCCATAGCCATGATCATCGGTTGATAATCATCATTCAATCCGCTCAACAAAAATATTGCAAGGCATTCATCATTGACCTCAAAACCAATTTCTGAAATCTTTTGTGCTGTACTAATTATTTCGCTTACATACATTTCCATCGATCAACAATCGTCTAATTTTGTGTTAACGATTTTACGCACCTTACGAACGGTACCTGAGTCCTCACAAGTTGTTTTCAAATTATCCCAAACTTCTTTCGCTGTTATGGCTGATTTTACATGTAGATAATGATGTTAGCTGTCATTTGATTGATACCAACTTAAATTTAGCTCTGATATTTTATTGAATTGTTTTTTATTTTTGGCATCGATTTTTAATAATTTTTATTGGAAAGTATTTTTAAGCTTGCTATTCATTCTAAATTATTGAAGTTTATAGTCTTTGTTATTTTTTTTTTTGAGTGAAATTAGTTTTTTTTATTTTCATCTGGAGTGATACTTGATTTGTTGCTGTCAAAATGCATTGTTGTGTCAAAGAAAATTGCAAAAGTGATAAGTTGAATGGATTGCATGTAATATGTTACCTTTGCAAGAAAATTCGCTATGTTAATTGCCTATACAAATTTTATGGTAATGAAACAACGTATTTATTGACACAGTTAAGCATCATGGATGGTGAAACACAGAAGGCGATTCCAGAAATTTTAAAATTAACATTGCCAGTTTTCCATAAGATTTTTTCAGCTGATTCACCGTTTGCTGTTACTTGCGATTTGTGTAAGGCTGAATCTTTTAAAATAATGAATGGAGAATTGAAAATAATTGATCCGGATAAATTAGTTGATATGGAGAATGAAATAGTTCAATTGAAAAAAGAAATTATTCGACTTGAGACTCAGTTGACAGTGAAAGCAAACCTTTCAAATGAAATATTGAATAATCCAAGCACTTCAACAGAGATTATTCAGAATAAAGCTGAAAATGATCAAATTCAAAAAAATTTAATTGAAGACAATCGTGGAAGTGATAACTCTGATATTTTCACACCGAATATATTAAATAGAATAGATAGGGTTCTTCATCCAAAAGAGGTACCCTCTCCTATTGATGGAATTTTTTCACTTAGTGCATCTAAATTTGAAGTGAAAACTAAACCAAGTGACATTATTTCGCTTTTCGTTGAGAAGACTGGATTGATGCCAGATACATTTTCCGTTGAAGCAATGTCACGCAGGAGATATAAGAAGAAAAAATCCACATCTTTTAAAATATGCACTTTTTCAAAAAAAATTTGTGATATCATTTTAAATGGTGAATTTTGGGAACCGAAACATATCATTGCTGCTTATATTGATCAAAAGAAACTAAAAAAAGTCGTTTCTCCGGTTGTTAATGTTAATATTAATGATCACAATATCAATAAACACAATGATGTTGGCGACAACAATGATAAGATCAACAATAATAATAACAATAACAACTTCAATGACAATATCAAAAACAAAAACAAAAACAAAAATAAAAGCAATAGCAATATGAATAAGAATGATTGTAATTGTCAACGTACTTTTGGTCAAAATCAGAATTCTCAAAGGCGATTTAATTATAGAAATCGGAATTTAAATGGTTGTCATTCAGGTATAAATAATTATAGAAAAAATGAACATTGGCAACAGCAATCTCGTCAAATTCATAATCAACATAGAGAAAGCCAGTGGAATCAACAAACATTTTTGCCTCAACGACAGTTTAATCAAAATCAGCAGCAACTCAATTGGAATCGTCTTCCTTTTTGGAATCAGACGTATCCAGTTCCCTTCATGAATCCTGCGCAATATCATCAATATGTGAATCCGGCACAATTTCATCAAAATTTAATACCCTATCAAATGTACCAGCCCATTTTCCGTTATTGAATGATAACAGCAATGATGTTGGTATGATAGGCCACATATACTCGTGCAATATTAATGGACTTAAAACAAAGATACCTGAATTTTTATCAAATGTATTGATCAATGATTTCAAAGTTTATATGTTATGTGAAACACATTTGGATTGCACTTTCAGTAACAATGAAATTTTCCCAAATAATTTTGATGTATTTCGTTGTGATCGATCCAACCTTACCGAAAGAGATCAAACTGTTAAGAAGTCCAATGGTGGGGGTGTATTAATTGCAACTCACAAATCATTGAATGGTCAATTGGTTTTCGATGGTGAGTTATATGGATCTGAAATTGTTTGCGTTTGTATAAGTATTAATTGCCGAAATTTTATTTGGTTGAATTGTATATTAGACCTAATTCACCATTTAGAATTTTTGAGAATATAATTGATGCAATGAATTTTTTATTCTCAAAATCAGTTCACAAAGATTCAACTATTGTATCGGGTGATTTCAATTTGCCTGATTTGTTGTGGATTTCAAATGATATTGATAATCCTAATGTTTCCTGTCTCTGGGTTGTATCCCATTAATGCATGTTCAAGGAAGGAACTTCTTATCTTAGATTCTTTTCATGATTTTGGTTTGTCGCAGATCAATCGATTTTCAAATGATAATGGTAAAATGTTGGATTTGATATGGACAAATGACCCAGACTTGTTGTATTGCATAAATGGTGACATTTATTTGGTAAAATCTGAGATTCATCACAAGCCCATTGAAGTTGTCATTTTTGGAGGTCAGATTAATGATGGGGGGGGGGGGGGGTTGGGGGGGGGGGGGGGGGGGGGGGGGGGGGGGGGGGGGGGGGTGGGGCGGGGGGTGGCGTGTGGGGTGACTGTAGTAGTTTCAATAATTGTTTGTATCTTGACTTTAGAAATGCTAATTATGATGATATAAATAATGTTTTAAACAATATTGATTGGGATTTGATATTATCTAATGATTCTCTTGATGATAGTTTGAACAATTTTTATTCTTGCATCAACGATACAATTGATTCACATGTCAAAATGAAGAGAAGAATTTTTTCAACTCATCCTAAATGGTTTGATTCCAAAATGATTAATATGAAGAATAAATTGAATAAATTACGTAAAAAGAGATATAATTCATTGGAGGCTGATAGTAATTTTAAAATTGCTCGCACGGAATATAATAGACATTCTCGTATTGCATATAATAACTATAAGTTAAAAATGGAAGGATTGATTGTTGATGATCCAACAGAGTTTTTTAAATATGTTAATGCAGTTAGGAAAACTAACAATGATTTACCGAACGAAATGTATTATAAAGATCATAAATCATGCAAGGATAAAAAAATCGCAAATCTTTTTGCAGAATTTTTTGCATCAGCTTATACTAAACACAACTTTAATTCGTCTGATATTTGTAATAATGGAAGTTTTGAAGAAGTTGTTAATTTATGTCAAAATATTCCCAAATTAATTATTGATGAAAATGTTATCATTCAAAAAGTACTTGAACTACCAAATAATTTGATTTCTGGTCCTGATTGCCTACCTAATTTATTTATAAACAAATGTATTAAGGCCTTGTGTAGACCAATTTCAATTTTGTTGAACAATTCACTTAAATATGGTTATGTACCTGATTTATGGAAATCTTCCTTTGTGAAACCAATTTTTAAATGTGGTTCCAAAAATAATATTGAGAATTATAGGGGTGTTGCTTTACAAAATGATCCCGAAAATATTGGATTCAATAATTGCAAAACACTTGAATTTTCATGTTAAGAACATTGTTGATACGAGTCAGCATGGTTTTGTTAAAGGAAGATCGACCATTACAAATTTGATTGAGTTTACTTCTCAAACGTTGAATGAGTTGGGGCCACATAATCAAACGGATGCGATTTATATCGATGTTGCTAAGGCTTTTGACTCAGTGAATTAGTTGATCTTTTGATTCATAAGTTGAACATTATGGGATTGAATTCTCAACTTTTGAATTGGATTGCTTCTTATATGAATGGTAGAAGACAGATTGTCAAGATAAATAATTGTGAATCTGATCCTATTGAAGTTTCTTCAGGAACGGGTCAGGGGTATCCCATTGCTGCCACATTGTTTATATTGTTTATCGCTGATTTGCCAAATTTCAGTGGTAATTCATCAATTCTTTCATTTGCTGATGACGTTAGACTTTCCCACCACATAGCTTCGACTGAAGACTGTTTAACTCTACAAGAGAGTTTGAACAAAGTTGTTGGATTTTTTAAGAAGAATCAACTGAATTTAAATGTTAAGAAAACAAAGATGATAGTATTTCATCGCTTTGGTAATGTCATTGATTTCAAATATACCATGGGGTGGGGGTGGTGGGGCTTGGAGAAAGGGGACGATTAGTGAGAAAGTTTTCACACAAAATTTATGGAAATGTGGGTACAGTGGTTAGAATAGAAACAGAATCACTTACACCAAAAATCACACACATTTTACGTGTGTGTACCATTGGTGATTCTTGGTGATTCAATAATTGAAAGAGTTAATCAAATTAAAGACCTTGGTGTGATTTTGGATGAGAAACTTAATTTCAAAGCTCATGTTGAATCCATGATAGCAAAAGCTAAATCAAGGCTGGCTTGGATCAAACGTTTTGCTAGAGATTTTAATGACCCATATACAATTAAAATTTTGTTTTTTAGTTTCGTTATTCCTATTCTAGAATATGGATCTCAGGTTTGGAACACTCACAACTTGGGACAGGCAAGACGAATTGAGTCTGTTCAGAAGCAAATTTTTGCTGTATGCTTTAAGAAGGTTCAGCTGGAGTAATGGATTTCACCTTCCAAAATATGAACATAGATTGTTGTTGTTACAAATGATTTCTTTGGAAAATCGCAGAAGTGTTGCTCAAATAATGTTCATCCTAAAGCTGATCAAGGGTGAAATATCTTCGGAAGTTCTTTTAGATAAGATTCAATTCAGAATTCCATATCATTCTGTCAGAAATATTGAATTTTTGAGAATTCATGCTGTTAATCATGGCTATCAAAGTAATATGCCTTTGAATATTTTAATTGAAACATTCAACAAGTATTATAATGGAATTTTTTTGAATGATTATGTAATAGACTTTAATGTAAGTTCGGAAGTTGTTAAAAAAAGATTGATTGAATTGTTTAAAAACTTATGATTTAACCATTAAATGTTTATCTCAATCTGATTCAATTTTGTAGCTCAGCTTCACAGAGACTTGCTCCGAAATCATTAGGATTGGCAATGGATTGTTGTCTCGATACAATTATTGAATCAACTATTTTATGTAAATAAATTGTAAATAAATTGTTCAAATAAACCACCTTTGGCGAAGAAACGCTGTTTGGTGCCGTAATAATAATAAAATTGATGTTGACATATTATCCGGTTTTTTCTCAATTGTTTGCGTGATTTAATTTGTCGTAGACTTGGTTGGTGAATCGGTTTGTGACTTTTCCATAAATGTGCGTGTTGAAATTTTAGGTTAAAACTAACCTCAAAATCGATATTTCAGAAAAGCGAAAAAAAATTATGAAAAACGAAAAAATATCTAAAAATACCTCTTCTAAATTACGCAAGAATAAATAAATAAATTAATTAAGGGTGTCTGGGCCCATAACCTATAATTTTAATTAATGATGATTTCAGATTTTATCATTGAATAAATAAAACACAGGAAGTCCTACGTCTTAATCGGTTGAGATTTAATTTAGAAGAGAAAGAAAAATACAATGTGACAGTAAATATTTGACATTTACATATTGTGCATCATTCACAATGCAGTACTGTCTTACTATGCTGTAATGGTTTACATTATTATTTACAACAAAGATCAGTGAGACTTTTCCTGAATTTTTACTATTTATAGTTTCGAGAGCCCCAAAAACATAATTTTGAATAAAAATCATGTTCCCATATTCAAACTTTTTTAGCATAATGTATTTATAAACCACCTGTTGCGGAAACGTTTTGTGGTGCTCAATAAAAAAAAACGATACAATGAAGCAAAACAGTTTTTCTTTTATTTATTTATTTGTTTACTTATTACATGATTGCTTGAAAAATTGAGGAAAAAATCATTTCCTTGTCTTTGGAATCATATTTTAATTCATATGGAACAAAAAACAAAAAATCGCAAACTTTTAACAATTATTCATACAAAATTTAGTTGTAAGGTCCTTTATTTCTAAGCCTAAGTATGTAGTAAAATTTGTATTATAGATAGTGGATATAATTTATCAAAATCAGTTTTTATAAGTATTTTGTTGGTCTTTTGAAGCGAAGTATAAAACACATAACAAGGTCCTTGTAGGGGTGGAAACTAGTAACCAGAAAGTCGACTTCGAGCAAGCAGCAGAATGATTTTTCGAGTAGCAAGTAGCAGGCTAACATATTTTTCAGAGAAAACTCCGACGGATCAAGTAGGTCTCTACTTACTCCAAGTAAGTTATCGAGTCGACTCTTGCAACAGAGTTTAACTTGATCTGATTTTAAATTGTTTTTCTGCAATTGACTGACCCGGTAATACCGAGAGATGTTCACGAACGCGAGTTGAAAACGAAAATGAACCGAACGCGAACATCATTTCTAGTATTTCAAACAATTCGAACCGAACACGAAACGAACACGAACACGATTTTTTCAATTTCGGACAATTCGAACCGAAAACAAAAGAAAACGAACGAACATAAACTGTCCGATTCAAAAAAAATTTAACTACTTCTAGAAATTAAGGTTCGTGAGAATCTCTACTCGGTATAGCTACAAAGTTATATAAAGTAATGAAACTCTCGGAGAGAAGTTAGTTTGCACACAAAATATTTAAAAAAATCTTAAATTGGTGATAATTCTGTAAAATTACGATAAATGAGCATTTCTAAGGATGAAAAAAAATATCAAAATTCTTCAAATTCATCTTGAGTTTACGTTCATACATGCGACTGAGTGTTTATAGAATCATGGACAAAATTGAGTATACTCAATTACTGTATTAGTATATATACTGTTCAGAATACAGTTTTCATATATAATATTTTTCGGATTTTTTTCGAAAAAAATGGATAAACTCGTCAATTTCGAATTGGACAAAATTAAGCATACGGTAGGTTTTACATCCACACTATAAATGATAAATGGGCTTCAAATGAATCAAAATACAGCCAACAGTTTCGAAGCGCGATGTATCCATATAAATAAGAATTTGCTGTGAGCGCAGCGCCTCTTAAAGAGAATTTTATTTTCAGTATGTATTTGGTTATTAAAACATGCGAATCATCGTTCAATGAGTACATGAACATACAGAAATAAAGTTTAATTTAGAGGCGCCACTATCGCGAAACATTTGGGCTACGAAAGTTTGCTCCTCCGAAACTTTGTTATCATACTTCATTTCTACTACCTAGAATATACTTCAATTTTTCTTGAATCAAGAATAATATCGAAGCATATTAGGCGGCGTTGGAAAGCTTGGAAGTAGATGAAACAAATATACCACACATCCATCAATTCATCAAGATAGTATAAGAGAAACAGGTATTAAAGTATGATAATTGCTGTCAAAATGACTCCATTTGTTCTAATTGTGAGGTTAATGTTTCAAAAATTGTCAATTATTTTGAACTTATTTTTTACGACCAAATTTATTGTACTCATCGAGATCTACAATTTTTCTTCTCAAGTCAAGTCGTATAATCAGCTTCCCTGAGAGATACAGGCCTGAGTATGACCAGATGGGCGTTATTTGAGCATATACATGTAATTTTAGTCTTGAGCAATTTCTACCTAAAAGATGTGGCTTTTTCGGGATGACAGCTTAGGCAATATTTTTCACTTATTAATAGCAATAAATTGTAAATCCCGATGAGTACAATAAATTTGGTCAAGGAACAAATTCGAAATAATTCATAACCTCACAATTCGAACAAATGGAGTCATTTTGACAGCAATTATCATACTTTAATACCTGTTTCTCGTATACTACCATGATGAATTGATGGATGTGTTGTGTATTTGTTTGTTCTACCTTCAAGTTTCCCAACGCCGCCTAATATGCTTCGATATTATTCTTGATTCAAGAAAAATTGAAGTATATTCTAGGTAGTAAAAATGAAGTATGATAACAAAGTTCAACCGTCTTCACTTTTCGAGTCACAATTCAGTGGATGTTACTGCTGTATTTCGATTCATTTCAAGCCCATTTTTTCTAAAAAAATCCAAAAAATATTATTTTTTACTAAAATCTGTTTTGGATCGTTTAGACTGTGTTATTTAGCAGTATACAAAAGTTTTATTTCATAAGAATTGGTTAATAATATTAACTAAATATTCATATGAAAATTGTATTCTCAACTATATGACCATGACTGTATATATTGTTTCTCTATCTATTTTAATATAATTTCATATTCAAATAATATCTGCTACTTGTTCGAAGCAAATTGTTTGTTCGGAGTCGTAGTGGCAATATTAACTAAGCTAGCAAGCAAGGTTATTTCCCCAAGCAAGGAAGCACGAATGCGATCATGGGATGCTTCCACCCACCTTGTTACAAGGACACTATACTTCAACAACTACATAAAAAATTTCCAAAAATGCATTACCAAACAATTATTATTTTGAAATACTATGAGATGATATCAAATTTCATGCCTTTTCTTTCTCTTATTTATTCTAAAAAAATTTATAGTTTATTTTACTTTGATTCAAAATTATTAGAACTACCATTATCAGATCGCAGAAATATGTTTGAAAATTGTCAACAAGACTTTTTAAACATTTGAAGTGCAATTAGAACTAGAAAATTCACTATTTCGAATATTCATTATGAATAGATTTCACATTGTTGAATGTCTGAATAAATAACAGGCAATCTATCTGTGGACGGAATGGTTTTCATATTGAACTTGTTGTTGAAATATTATTATTGTTCTTCTTCCAACAATGGCAAATAGAATGGCAATGCATATCCCTCGCGTCTTCTAAATGACAGTATATGTTGTGGTGATGAAAAAAATTGACACAAAGTTGATGTTACTTCGGAAAAATTTGGACGTTCACTTGGCCCTATTTGCCAACAATTCAACATTAATTGATGTATGTCATTATGAGCATATGGGATATGTTCAGGTCGTGCACCTTCTTTGATTCGGTAAAGTATTTCACTTGAATTAATACTTGGATACAATGTAGCTCCTATAGTGAGACACTCCCAAATAAGACATCCAAATGACCAAACATCGCCTTGAGTGCAATATTGTCGAAATCGAAGTAATTCAGGTGCACTCCACCGGCTTAAGTCAATTTTTTTCCCCAATGAATTGGAACTCATATCAAAACACGATATTTTTGGAACGTTATCTCTTGTCATCTGTACGTTGTATGAATTCAATTTCCCATGAATAAACTGTAATTTGGAAATAATATATCATTAATAAATGTTGGCTATAAATATTAATATTGACAAAATATGCTAACTTGGTTACTACACTCTTAAGTATTTAAGTATTTCTCTAGCCGAATTCGGTATTGTAAACTGATGACGTACGAATAAAGGTTGGGGCAAGACACTTCGTTTACATTTTTGGTGCAATTTCAAAATATTTTTTACTCAGTTGTCATCAAAAATTTTACGTGAGGTCGAAAAGGCCAAAATGTCTACACTTAGAAATTATAATAATATATCAAATCGTTGAATAGCTGAGGAAATGGGTCTAAGTAAAAAAGTAGTTGGAAATTTTTCCAAAAATCGCGAAGAATATGGCAAAAATTACGTAAATGGCCGATCCTCAACACAAGTACACAAAAACGCCGATTATTTCGAAGTGTCGGTATCAGTGAATAATAAAAACTAAATACTAATTGAGATTTTTAACAAAAATGTGATTTTTAAGTCAAAAACTTCAAGTGGTCTTAACCTTAATTCGTACCTGAAACATACTCAAAACCAAACAAACTTAAAAATATTTAATAGAATCAAATATTTTACCAAATTTTTTTTGTTACACTGCCGTCAGAAAGTTTGGGTACGAAGCATGTTTTTCATACAAATTGATGTTTTTTGGTACTCAAAAAAAATATGAAGATGGCATTTTTTCTCTCAATTTCTTCAGAAGTATTTAAGTTCAATCTAAGATCTCCATTTTCTTCTCAGATTAGAAATTTGTATCTTGACTCCTTTACGGACTTTCAAATGCCCGAAAAATGTTCGATTAAGTTTACATATAAAAATGGTCATTTTTTGGTATTTCCACGCATATGGCCGAAAAAGTCCATAAAGGAGTCACGATAAAAATGTCTAATCTGAGAAGAAAATGGAGATCTTAGATTGAACTTAAATACTTCTGAAGAAATTGAGAGAAAAAATGCCATCTTCATATTTTTTTTGAGTACCAAAAAACGTCAATTTGTATGAAAAACATGCTTCGTACCCAAACTTTCTGACGGCAGGGTATGTACAGTAGAATATAAAATGTACCGTAAAAAGTGAAGCAAATAAAGGTTTCGACTATACGTAAAATTGATTATTAAATAAATTTATGGAAAAAAAATCGAAAAATCTATTGTAATTTATGAAGTTTTTTTTTTAAAATTAAGTGGCTCCAACAAAGGGATGCAACCGAACTGTCAAACTGTAAAGTATCGATTACGCGTCTGTCATTTTACTACGCTACCTGCTATAAGTACACATAAGTACATACATTCCGTATTTTCATTAAACATTTTTTTATATTTTTTAAAAATATACGCAGTACATTAATAGTTAAAAACTTATTTATTCGAACATAATTTCGGTTTTAGCTTCTTGAAAATAAAAGGATGAAAATAAACATACTTTTTTAAAATATTCACTAACACGTTTCATGTTGTTTATTGACAAAGTGAGGTTAGGTGTCTACTGATTTCATTTGTATTTTATAAAATTTTCTGTAGTTTTTAATTTTAATAGCGATGGAATAATTCCAATATTTAATTTATTAACCAAATTTGAAAACAATTGATCAAGAATGGTTAGAAACTTTTGATTTAATCTTTCGATTATTGGCAAATAATTTTTGGTTTGTGTTTCAGGAGCCGAACTCATATTCAGACCTAAATAGATATCTATTGAGCAATGTAGACAAATGTTTCAATTCACGATACTAGACTTTAACGATTCTATAGATTTGGCTCCTGAAACACAATAAGATAATACCATCGAAATTTACTTTTAAAAAAGAATTTGATCCTCACAATATGAAACAATTTTTGCGCGCCTAACATAACAAAATGTGCATTCGGTAGAACATAAATGTGCGTTCGGATATACGACATAGACCGTCACTATAGGATGTGTTCAACACATGAACAATTGTCAAATACATAACAATACACAATACACAATACGATTAACATAGCACAGAGGTAAAACGAAAATAGCTGTATTTCAGGAGCCAAAAATCTCAAACACTTTTCGTGATGTTGTTTATTGAATTAAATTAAAATACAATAAATATGGTAAATTTAAATTTGTCTGAAGCCCTAAGAACAATTAATTTATTAGTATTGTAATATCTGTTTATGTTGCTTGTGTAATACAAATTATTATATCACAAATATAATTATGTGAATACATTGAAATAATATGTTATCAATTTTAATTAAAATTTCCAACACAAAAGTAAGTCGAGTATGAAATTCAAAAAATCCTTTAAAGCATAACTTGAATACGCGTAGTTGATTCGCACTTAAGACTGTCAGACGTGTATTTAATGTATACTTGTTTCTGACAGACGCGTAGTTATTTTGGGTTGCATCGCTTTGGGCTCCAACCTTAATTCGTGTACTATACACCGGGGGAAATAATTTTATCCGCACAGACATTTTCCTAAAAAAACTGGTAAATTGAAAGATTTAGTTCAGATTTTTTATCCAGTTTTATTTTTACATCTTACCGTATACATCACAAAAATATTGAGTTAAAATTATTTTCATTTAATGTTTTTTTTCGGTTTTTTTCATTTTTCGCATTCAAAAAGTGGGAAATAATTTTAGCCGCATTCACTGTTTTTAAAAGAAAAATTACGTTTTTCTTGCAAATCTCGATCAATACTTGATCCATTCGCCTTTGATATCGTGTAATGCGATGATTCGACGCGGAAGACTGTCATACAGCGACTGGATTATTTCTTGTGGTATGTTTTGCCACGCCGCCTCAATAGCCTACTTCAAATCAACTTTATTGTTGTATTGCCGACCTTTTTTTGAAGACCTCACGTGCTAAAATCGACCAAACGTTATCAAAAATGTTCATATCTGGTGATTTGGCCGGCCAAAATTGATCTAGCCACATGGATTAGAGCATTGTTTTGTTGAAATTTCCAGCCCAAGCCGGCGCATTCGTAGCCATATGCCGGAAAATGAAGACCAATCATCTCTTGGTACTGTGTGGCGTTCATTCTGGTCGAAATGAATTTGTAAATCGTGCCAATAATAGGCAGAGCCATCTCGACCATCCAAATTAAACTTTTTTTCATCGGAAAAAATGATTTTGCGCCACTGTCCAATGAATGTGATCCAGAGCGAACTTCTTACGACCCTCAATATTTGCTAGAGACAACATTGGCTAACGCTTCATTTTCTTGTATTTTAGCCGACTGGGACCGTTCAAAATTTGCCAAACACGTCGAACACCAACAGATAAATTGTTTTAGATCTTCAATTGCCAAGCAGATTTGAAATTGTTCGCCGCACTTCGAATTAGGAGCCGTTTTTACGCTGTTGAACAATTTCAAATCTGGTTTGTTGATGGACGGTCGGTGTGCTTGTTTTTGCCATAATTTTCACAATTTTTGAGGAAATTTCGGACAAATTGTTCATTCTGGTCTACTTCTTTGGCAATCTTACGGTTTGACATCGATGTGTATTCTTTTAATGTAAAAATATTGGCTTTTTCTGCCTCAGTTAATCGTTTGCCATGTCCCATTGTTGATTGGTTTGATTTTGGATGAGAACTACGCCACAAGGTGCATAACATTAAATCACGTCAAAAAAGATAGCAAAAATGTAAACAACAATGAGCAGGTTGCATGAAAAAGCGAATGCGGCTAAAATTATTTCCCAATTTTTGAATGCGAAAAATGGAAAAAAACGAAAAAAAACATTAAATGAAAATAATTTTAACCCAATATTTTTGGAATGTATGCGGTAAGATATAACAATAAAACTGGATAAATAATCTGAACTAAATCTTTCAATTTTCTAGTTTTCTTTAGGAAAATGTCTGTGCGGCTACAATTATTTCCCCCGGAGTACATACAGATATGTCTCGATTGTTTCAACCCCTGATAATGGATAAATTATTTCGTATGAAACCGAAATTATTCATAAAATGAACAGAGCATTATCTGTGACGAACAGAGCATTATCTGTGGTGTGTTTCATTCATGCTATTCTCTTACTCTTTCATATTTAAATGTGTTTTGGTTCTTGGATTTTAATTGCTCTTGTCTTAGTCGGTGCGCACACAAGAATCAGTATCGATTAGTCGCTTAATGAACCCTATTGCTGTATTTGTTCAGAAAAATGGTTGTTATAAGAAATGGAACATCAACAAAAAAATGTAAAAATTCATGTGATCGATCTACACAGTTCGTACGAGATTTTAGCATAAAATTGAAAAAATTAAATTCAAGCGAAATTGAACAAACAAAAAAATCACTAAATATAAAATACAATTTGAGGGGCCGAAGTACGCAAACCGTTGTATCAGACCAAAATCAACGTTCTATTTCAAACAATAAAAAATTAGTTTCTGTATCAAGATCAAATGTGATTTGGAATGAACTAATTGCACATGAAAGTGAATTTTTCCCAACTGAAATTGTTCTCGCCAAAATGAACAATTTATATTAAATTTTTGAGAAATGTTTAATTAAAGAAAATTCGTTTTATTTAAATGAAATTTATTTTAAATTTCTTAGTGGCATTTATGATTCTACCGAAACATATCCAAACACTGAGCTAAAATGGTTGATTGGTAGTAAATTATGATATTTGTATGGAAATAATTTTGACTTTTCGATTAAGAACTTATTTCGGATAAATTATTTCGTATGAAACCGAAATTATTCATAAAATGCATTGTTTCGAGAAATTATTTCGTTTTTTTCCCGAAATAATTTATAAAATATATTATTACGGAATAAATTATTACAGGGAGCCGTTGGTAATTGGTTAATCACAAAATCCTCGCGCTTTGAAGAATTACAATGGTGCTGTAAAATAAGTTGCGTCAAAAACTGCATGGATGACTCGGAAATTATTATTGGTTTCACAAATCATTTGTGCCACAGGTATTATATGAGTTGTTCTGGTTTCACTGAATTCATAATAAAATTTTAATAGACATTAAGAAATGAAAATGAAATGTACGCAAGTGACAGAATGTCAAATGTGTAGAGTATAAGATAAATCAGTCAAATTAGATTGTAATCATGAAAAAGTAGATGGCGACACATACGAAAGAAAAAATGTTGCTAGAAATTGAGGTCACATGTAAAATAAAGTCAAAGAAGAAAGGATTGACTCTCTTCTTTTTGGATGGTGAATCGGATCAGACGTGAGTCGTAATAAATCGAATGTAATGAAAATTGTAAAACACGAACAACGATTTCATTAAACGTAAAATCATTTTAAATTAAAATCAAAAAGTGTTAATTTATTGTTCCGGAGGAAAATTTGCATTGTTGCGTTGGTCTAAGACGAATTTATTGACATTTGTGATTGATTTGTATCGATTATATCGTCAATTATCAAAATTCTTGGAAATCAGTAAAATTTCTAGGAATTTTACAACGAAAACATTTTATGCGAAGAATCGATTGGATTGATTTACTCGATGCGAACCAACGGACCCGAGTAATGGGATTTTCTACTGGTAGCACTTTTGGAATAACCCTAATCATGAGTTAAAGTGAATTACTCGAAGCAAATAAACGGACCCGGGTAATCCTAGGGATAATCGGATATTCGGTAACAAAGTTTTTTTTATTCACTATCAAGGGGATCATCAAGTTAAACGATTTGTTCGCAGCGAAATATCCAACCAAATGAGAGCATAGATACTTTATCTATTAGTAGACCGGAAATTTAATTATAAAAATTATCGCGGTCGGAAAAGATTTTTTTAAGGGAAAATCATAACAGAGTAAATTTATAAAAACCCTGATATTTCAAAAACAATGTTTTTTTTCAAAGGTCAAACGATACCAAAATGAGAACAATCTCAATCGGAAAGTATCTCATCAAAAGTGTCTTGAAGCGATCGATCTTTTTGTAAAATGGGGTCAAGGAAATTCCAATGCAGTTGATGTTTGTATATATGTTAAAAGAATTTGACGACAAAGTGATGCAGAAAAAATTGAATCAAAGTCGTTATTAACTGTTTTCTTTGCAAAAAAATAGATTATATTCTTAAGCTAAATATCTCATTTCTATCTCACCAAACAAACTGAAAAATTCGAAAATTTGCCCTCTGGGGTGGCACTCAAAAATAAAATCAAATGTCAAAAATGGATTCCTGACCCCAAAAACCGTTTTTTTTAAATATTTTCCATAGCGATGAAACGTCCACACAAGCATGTTAGGGCACGTAGTAGGCTACGTCATGTAGTTTGCATAAGGTAGCTTGGGCGCGTAGTTCCGACGTTTCATCGCTATGATATTTTGGCCAAATACCTTCCTCGAAAAATCGGGAGGCTCATTTCTGAGAAATCGACCATGCTCTAGTGGGGAAAATTTCTCACATATGACGCATAGAATCTAAATCGCGGTGAGCCATATAGGTATACATAGTATACCTTCCAACTAACTTTTCTAACAGACTGTAGCAAATGTGCTAATTATTCTCTGTACAATTTTCAATAAATTTCTTATGCAATCAAAATGCGTTCCACTTCTCCCTTCGCTCTACGCTATTAATATGTGTGCAAAGCTAACATTTAATTTCAAAAAATTACAGAATGTTTTTGAAAAAATCATTGAAGTATGTTTGGATTCGGGAACAAATTATTTGCGATCGATACTTGCGGAAAAAATTTGGACCTATATAATAATGGTCAAAATGATCAATTGCAATGAAACTTATTCCAATGAAATTTTATCATGCAATTTCAACATTTTAAACCATTTCCCACCATTAGTTTTCATTGTAAAATCAAAAAGAGTATCTCATCACAGAAGTGAACTGTACGAATTTTTGAACAAAAAAATGAGTGACGTAAATTGTTGGAAAATTATTTATTTTCATATTAAAAACTACTAGTTTTTAAACTGAATGGTCCTTTCATATGTATTTCAGCATTTAGCTTGAAATATTTTCATAGAATATTGAATTTTGAACGTTAATTATATAATGCACTATGATGATTTATTTTGGGTTAAAAAAATATGTTGCCAATAACCACTAAATAATAGAGTTTGAAAAAAGAACTGTTTTATACCATAAAGGCTCTTTCCTTCTATTGTGGTATGGAATTATGTTGATCGTATTAAACTTGAAATTGTAATAATAGAATTTAAAACTTGGATTTTGATGAAGTATATTCAATTTATTTTGAACATTCAATAAAAAAATCAATATTTGTGTTTTATTCCATTTGCAATTCACTATGTTCTTATATGGGAAAACTTCAATAGTATAAAATCATTGTCAAAAATTTTGACTCAAAATGTGCCTTGTTCTTTCTTTAAAGGAACTATTTTAAGGTAAGATAATATATCGTGATGGCCGATGATCGTGAACGTCTTGGGCAAATTGGACCTCGATCGCCTCAATATGAGGTCTACGCCGAGCATATTCTGAAACATTCCAACAATACAATTGAAGCTTACACTCAATACGAATATGCTTTACAAGACTTTTTACAATACCGTGCCACCAACAAATTTCTCGACGCAACTTATCAACGGCAAGCGAACATTTGTTTATGTCGGAAATGCATTTTTGAGTGTAAGTCCACCAGCAAAAGGATATCTTCGAAACAAAGTGAAAAGTCTTTTTGAAAAATTGATTCTTGAAGTAGATGAATTTAGAACAACAAAATTGTGTTCACTTTGCTTCCGAATACTTGGATTGCCGAGAAAGAAAGGTCGAGTTCATATGAAATTTCGTTACTATTTGTGCCGACAATGCAACGTCCGACCAGAAGCAAAGCAAGCTGTTGGTTTTGTGCATTCGAAGAAGAACAATCGACAATTGTCATTACAACGACACGAGTGTCCTCGACCAGGTGTTCGAATGGCTTCAAATCTTCGACATTATCAAAAGCAAGATGCACAGGGCCAAAACATCACTTGGCACCGTGAAGTGCTAAATGTTACATTTCGTCGAGGCAACCAATTGGGAAGTGTACCAAATCAACAAAATTTAAAAAAAACATACGTTCAATTCAAGGCCGGCTACTAAACATCAGCTAAGGAAATATTTACTAGATATTATCGTGGTCCGACAATCGCTACAGTAGCATCGACGCTACAAGTAAGTGTATGAAATCCATTCGGATTTATTTTTAATCCATTCGGATTTTTCACTATAAAAATCCAAAAAACTAATTAAAAAATCCTTTTGAATTTACAGTGTACCTTATGTGTGACTAAAAATTCCATCGCTGTTGATAATTCACAAAGAGTTTGCAATATAAACAATTCTGAGAGTGTTGAAAAATTCTTTGAATCAGTCGTAGACCTGGACTCCACTAATACTGCCTTCAATGATTTGTGTGTGTCTTCAAACAATAAATATATCCAATTGTTGCTTTGACAAATTCCATAAAATTCAATCAGATTTTTGTGACATGGAATTGGAATTAAGGCTGCAAATTCTTTTAGGAATTGATTTTGAAGTAATATTTCCATATCATCTACGTAAAAAATAAAATTGTTTAAGATTCAAAAATTTAATATATACAATAATAATAAAATAATTCGAATATTCTGAAGCCACCCAAGAAACAATTATTAATAAAAATGTGAGATTGAAATATAATGATTTTCAATATAATTTTGAAATATATGTATCATATACAGTGCATGAATTAAGGTAAGGGCTGTTTTTTTCCATAAATCTAATAATATTTATGTTAAGTATATCAAGTAGATTGTGTAGAGTTCTTTGACATTTCTCATCACATTCCGTTATTAGAATAAGAAACCAATTGTATATTCATTCCATACGGCATAAATTACTCACATTTCAACCATCAACTACACAAAGGAATCTTTTTGACAAAATTTCAGTATTGTTGAGAGACATTTTGCCGCATGCGCAAATTAACCTAAATTTTTTTTTGTCTTGCTGTATAAATATATTTTTTTTATATGGAATATTATTCCAAAGATTTTTTGGTGATAATTGAGAGTTTGAGTGGCTCAACATGTTCTATATAAATAAATGTAAGTGTTTTGGGAACATTTGACCATCTAAAATCGGTGCTAAGATTTATTGGATCAAAGCAGAATTGTTGCTTTGTATTCTTAATTTTATCGCTGTGACATATTTGTTTACAACAGCGTATGACAGTTTGCTCCATCTATATTAAGATCTAGAATCTCACTATAATATGCCGAAAATTGTCAATACGACAATGGCACACTGCAGCTGTATGCCAGCGCCATCACTATACGTCAAAAAACAATAAGACAACCAAACATATGAAAAATATATGTTTGCGTTGAATACGTTCATTCTATTCCTTGACATTGAACATGTTCATCGCAAAACATTGTATTTACATTGTTTAGATAGGATTATTATTAGCAAACAAATCTGTGATGATAGAATTCCAACCATGGTTGTAAATATTACAACGTTCGTTGGAAATATGACATTTGAAATCAAATGTTGGAATATTGACTGTCAAATTCCTCTGGGTGTATGTATACATATCGTACACTGAGAATATTTAGGTTATGTTTTTTCCAACCATTCGTTGGAATGAACGTCATTCCAACCAAAATTGTTCATTGTCCAACAATCGTTGGAATTTTTTATTTTTTTTAATACCAGGGTTGTCCAACAATGAACCATTTTGGATGGAATGATTGGAAAAAACGAATGATTGGAAAAAATGAAATGCATGTGCACACAACAAAAAATTGTTTTGCGCAATATAAAATTGTGAATAATGAAAAAAGTTTCTTATTCAGTGACAAATAACATAAAAAGTGAAGTGTTGAAATTTCACAGAAAAAAATGCTTTCGCAATTGGCAATACTGTGTTTTAATTGTCAAAATTCTAACATTGGTTGGAACAACGAATGTTGGAATAATAACAACATTCATATAAAATTTTTTGGAATTTTGACACTCACAATTCAGTGTTTCCAATATTGCGAAAACATTTTTTTCTGTGTAGATTCTAGTGAATAGCATATTTCTTCTAAATTGATGAGATTATAAATAATTTCAATCGAAATGATTGAAATAACATTTGAGAAAAAACAATGAGTCTATTCAAGGCGTATAGCACGTTTCCTTTTCAAACAATAAATCGAGCAATGGAAATCCCCGTAATAAACCGAGGAAAAAAACATGCAAGTCATCTGATGATATTCAAGGCATATCGCACAAACATAAATCTATCGATCATAAGAAAATCAACAATTGGTTGATCGAAGTGTCCCAAGCACAAAAAAATATATATTGAATCAATTCATGTGCAAGCGCATCATCCAAGTAAGCGATGTTACGCACAGTGCGAAGTATGTGAGACACATTGCCCAAAGAAATACATTTGAGCAGGAGCAAGTCAGATATTTATGTTACAACAATTATACGCAATGCGAATACCGTACGATGAGAGAGAGAGAGAGAGAGAGAGAGAGAGAGAGAGAGAGCAAAGAGTTAGCTATTTTATTTACAAAGAGTTATTGCGAGCATAGAAAACGAGTAAGAGCTGAAGATAGAGCATCAGTTTCAGACAGTGGCTCAACATGTTCTATATAAATAATTGTAAGAGTTTTGGGAACATTTGACCATCAGAGCCATCTAAAATCGGTTATGAGATTTATTGGATCAAAGCAGAATTGTTGCTTTTTATGCAGTATCATCAATATGTAAATCCGGCGCAATTTCATCAGAATTTTGTACCGTATCAAATGTTCCAGCCCATTTCCCATTAATGAATATTTCAAATAATGATGCCAAGGGGAAGAATTGCATTTACTCGTGCAATGTTAATGGTTTGCGAACTAAAATTCCTGAATTTTTTTCTAATATTTTAATTAATGATTTTAAAGTTTATTTATTGTGTGAAACGCACTTAAATAGCACCATAGGTAATAGTGAAATTTTTCCGAACGACTTTGATGTTTTTCATTGCGATCGAACGGATCTTACAGAGAGGGATCAAACCATTAAAAAGTCTCATGGAGGTGGTGTTTTGATTGCAACTCACAAATCATTGAATGGGCAGTTTATTTTTGATGGTGAGCTTTTTGGTACGGAAATTATCTGTGTTTGTATTAGCATTAATTGCCGAAAATTTTATTTGCTTGAATTGTATATTAGACCTAATTCGTCATTTAAGATATTTGAGAATATAGTTAATGCTATAGATTTTTTGTTTTCGAAATCAGTTCATAAAGATTCAATTATTGTTTCTGGTGATTTCAATTTGCCTGATCTGTTATGGATCACGGGTGACATTGATTGTCCAAATGTTTCCTATCCTATTAATGCTTGTTCAAGGAAGGAATTATTTATTTTGGATTCCTTTCATGGATTTGGTTTGTTACAGATTAATGGAGTATCAAATGATAATGGTAAAATGTTGGATTTGATATGGACAAATGATTCAGATTTGATATATTGTTTAAATAGTGATATTTTTTTGGTAAATTCTGAAGTACATCATAAATCCATTGAAGTTGTCATTTCTGGAAGTCAGAATAATGATAATAATTCCAATTTTTCTTTCTATCATGATTTTAGAAATGCAAATTATGATGAATTAAACAGTTGCTTCAAGAATATTGATTGAGATTTGATTTTATCCAACGTTTCACTGGATGATAATTTGAATAATTTTTATTCTTGTGTTAATAATGCAAATAATTCTCATGTTAAATTGAAGAAAAGAATTACTTAAAATCACCCAAAATGGTTTGATTCAAATATGATTAATTTGAAAAATAAATTGAATAAATTGGGTAAAAAGAGACATAATTCGTTGAAAGATGACATTAATTTTAAATTGTCTCGTACGGAGTATAATAGATATTCA
The DNA here is from genome assembly GCA_029041755.1 of Resseliella maxima. NCBI lineage: Eukaryota > Metazoa > Arthropoda > Insecta > Diptera > Cecidomyiidae > Resseliella > Resseliella maxima. The sequence goes on from JAQOWM010000850.1 coordinate 260,955, forward strand.
CGCATTGCGTATAATAATTATAGGATGAAAATGGAGGAATTAGTTGTTGATGATCCAATGGAATTTTTTAAATACGTTAATGATGTCAGAAGGACTAACAATGACTTTCCAAATGAAATGCATTATAAAGATCAAAAATCTTGCAAAAATAAAGATATTGCTAATCTTTTTGGTAAATTTTTTGGTTCAGCATATACTCAACACAATTTGAGTCCGTCTGATATTTGTAATATTGGAAGTTTTGAAACAGTTATGAACTTATGTCATAATATTCCCAAATTGATTATTGATGAGTCTGCCTAATTTGTTTATTAAAAGATGTATTGATGCACTTATTAAGCCAATTTTTTTTTAATGGACAAATCACTTAAATTGGGTTATGTTCCTGGCTTATGGAAGTTTTCTTTTGTAAAACCGATATTTAAAAGTGGATCGAGAAATAATATTGATAATTATAGAGGTGTGGCAATGCAAAATGTGATTCCAAAAATTTTGGATTCGATATTTGCGAAGCACTTGAATTTTCATATTAAGAACATAATAGATTCTAGCCAACATGGTTTTGTAAGAGGTAGATCGACTATTACAAATTTGGTAGAGTTTACTTCGCAAACTTTAAATGAGTTGAAGCCTCATAATCAAACTGATGCTGTTTATATTGATGTTGCTAAAGCATTCGATTCAGTGAATGTTGACCTTTTGACCCATAAATTGAATGTAATGGGTTTGAATTGTCAGATTCTAAATTGGATTTCGTCATATATGAATGGTAGAAAACAGATTGTTAAATTTAATGATTGTGAATCGGACCCCATTGATGTTACTTCGGGTACGGGTCAAGGTTATCCCATTGCTGCAACGTTGTTCATATTGTTTATTGCGGATTTACCCAATTTCAGTGGTAATTCAACAATTCTTTCGTTTGCGGATGATGTTAGACTGTGTCATCACGTAGATTCAGTTGATGATTGTTATACTCTTCAAATGAGTTTGAATAGAGTGACAGAATTTTTTGAAATAAATCATTTAAAGTTGAATGTTAGGAAAACAAAAATGATGATATTTCATCGCTTTGGTAATGTGATTGACTTAAATTCAGGGATTAAAATAACGGGCCGTTCTTCCCGATTCGGGCCGTTCTAATTTTGAATCAGGCCGTTGTAAACATAAAATCGGGTCATGAGTTTTTTTAATTAATTGCAAATAATACACGAAAAACCATAGAAAATGTCTCCTACAAAACTACATTTCATTATGTTATTTTTATAAAGAAAATCACTTGCAAATATGAAACAAACAACTATATTTTGGCTGGGAAAATGCGTTAAAAAATGGAATCACAGATGAACATGGAGTTACATTTCTTAGTGGAATTAAGATCACACAAAAAAAAAACAGAATTCGCTCGAACAAAAAAATTGATTTCACATTGGTTCGTGAATCGATAATAGATACTATAATTGAAAACATCTCGAACCGTTTTTCATCGGATAAGAATTTGACAGATATCATCATTCCATTTATTTCTTTTCAATCCGATGCAAATTTAAATTGGATTCATGATCTTTTCGGCGCTGATTTGGATTTATCACTTATTTCAATACATAAAATCAAATATTGTGAATGGATCAATTGCTGTCCAAACATAGCTGCGTTAATGAATCAAAAAAATAATTTAGTGAAAAAAATGAAAAAGAAGAAAAAGAAAAGTGTACACTGTGATTTAATTAAAGAAAAAATCAACTCATTGAGTAAAAGTATTAATATATAAAAAAAATGTGCTAAAGAAAAGTATTACGACAAGTTATTATCCAATTCGACTACAAAAGAACAATGGAAGGTAATCAATAAAATTATCGGAAATAAAAAATGTAAAAATGAACATATATCATTGAAAAGTGACAACAGTGAAATAAACAGTGTGGCTGATGAAATGGGTGCATATTTCTCTACTGTTGGGAAAACACTCAGTGAAAAAATATTGTCTAAAGATGATGATCATCCGAATAAATTCAACACAATTAAAGAGATCAATCATAATATCTTTTTAAGTCCAGTCTCTGTTAACGAAGTCAGTTCATTAATAAATGCAATGCAAGCAAACAAATCTTCTGGAATCGATGGTATCTCACCGAAAACATTAAAAATCTGTAGCTACGTCATAGCTCCAATTTTAACTGACCTTATCAATTTATGCTTCGAAACGGGTGTATATCCAACTGGACTGAAACGGGCCAAAGTTGTACCAATATTTAAAAATGGTGACAAGAGTTCGACTGAAAACTATAGGCCAATTTCAATCCTACCAGCAATAAATAACGTCGTTGAACGTGCTATATACAATCGTCTTATGCCATTCCTTGAAAAAAACAACTTCTTCTATCATAACCAATTCGGATTTAGACCAAAGTGTAGTACAAAAGTAGCAATAGCAGAAACGGTTGATGAAATTCATAGGCATTTGAACGATGGCAAACCGATGACAGGTTTATTTATGGATCTATCTAAAGCATTTGACTGTGTCAATCATCAAATCTTATTACATAAACTAGAAAAGGCTGGTATACGGGGCATTGCACTTGAATTGTTCAAATCGTATCTCAGTAATCGTTGTATTAATGTTGATGCAAACGGTGAAATGGGGAAATCATTCAACATGAATATCTCTGTTCCGCAAGGTAGCAGGCTTGGACCCGTTCTTTATCTCATTTATGTAAATGATTTCGGCATGTTACCAATAAAGGGGAAGGCAAAATTATTTGCTGACGATACATCGATTTTTTATGATAATACAAGCGAAATAATGAACATCAAACAGATGAAAGAGGATCTTACCATAATCTCTGAATACTTTCGAATCAACAAACTCACACTTAATTTGAATAAAACCAAATACATAAATTTTCGACCAAAGAGACACGATACAGCAACGGAAGAAACAGTGACATATAATGGCATTACAATCGAACAGGTGGACTCAATTAAATACCTTGGTATAACAATTGATAATCAATTAAATTGGAAACCACATATACATGAACTGGCAAAAAAACTGGCATCAACAATAGGCGTCTTTACAAAAATCGGTAAATTTTTGCCAAATAAAATAATGAAATTACTCTATTTTAGTCTGGTTCACTCAAGGATCGACTATGCAGCAATGAATTGGGCAACAGCACGGAAAACACACAACCAGCAAATACGTGTGCTGCAAAATAGAGCACTTAAGCGATGTTTTAAGCTAAGCAACCGATTCAACACTGTTGATCTTTACTGTCTAATTGCTCAAAATGTAGTACCAATTCAAATGATGCAACGATATAAAGCTTGTCTCTTCGTGTATAATGCTATTAATAAGAAAATAACAACTAATCTCGAATTTACCTATAAAAACAGTACATATAATACCAGAGGGAAATCTCAATTAGTCTCTTTGCGCCCAATGAACTGGTTTGGCGAATGTTCATTGAGCTTTAACGGTCCTTTTTACTTTAACAAATTGGATGATAACTTGATAAATTGTAAGAATGCTGTCCTTTTCAAAAAATTGCTAAAAGTTGAAATGTTGAACATGTTTAAACTGATGTATAATTAGTAACCTATTTCCACTAAATTTTGACAAAACAAAATGTTACCTAACTCAATTATTGTTATATTGAAACATCACAAAAAATGTAACTTTAAGCATCTACTTAATTATTTTAAATAATTATTGTAAATTGTAATTAACAAAATAACTACAAGGAAAACTTTATTACCATTCACTCTGCGATGTTCAAATTCCTTATCCAGCTTGCCGTCTTCAGAGAAGATGCAGCCTAAATACTTGAACACCATTCAACGTACAATTACACCTCCATTCAACGTACAATTTTTGCTTCCGATTTTTCCCTATATGCATAACTTGTGTTTTTGAACTGCTAATGGTCATTCCAAAGTTCGTACAGGCCGCTTCTAAATCGCTAATACTGTTTTGTAGCTCCTGTTCTGAGCCGCCAAACAATACTAGATCATCTGCATATGCAAGGGCAAAGATAATATTTCCCCCCAAAACTACGTTACCCCTCAGATTAGCTGATTTAATCAATTTATCCATATAAATTATAAATAAAAGCGGTGAAATAGTACAGCCCTGTCAGAGACCATTTCGCACTTCAAACCGTTCACTCACTTCACCATCCACTCTCACAGCGGCTTCACAGCATTTATACAAACTCTTAATTGCCCCCAGAAGAAAACCATTCACTCCGTATTCACTTAAAACTGACCACAAATTGGCTTTCGGTATACAATCATACGCTTTTTGTAAATCGACAAAACATACATACATATCTTTGTGTCTTTCATGGAACTTCTCTATTATTTGTCTCGTGCAAAAAATTTGATCTTGACATTCGCGCATCGGTCTGAAGCCTGATTGAACAACCGATGTAACCATCGGATCCCCACTGAACCACTACAAATTAAATATTCATTCCTAATCTCACCCACTCTCGCTGCTTTACCCCAACTTAATTTCCTAACCGCCAGCTCTATCTCTCCTATGCTTATTTCCTCCACTTCGATCTCACTCACACTTTCATTCGCGCTAACATTCAGATCCACTCCGTTAATAAAAAAGTCACATAAATTCGATTTGTTGTGGAAATTGAGAATTCTTATAAGGTTGATTTTGCGAGCAAACGTAGAAATAAGAAGAACAAATTTATAAGTTTCAATGTTTCAACATTGAAAAAGGAGATTTGTGAATTGTTGGCTGATTTTTCAAATTGGTATCCAAATTATTTTGTTAAACCATTTGAACAAAAGGATAGTACAATGAATCCGGATAATAATATTATTGATAATTCTAATGTGTCGAAACTTCACAATAAAATCAATAATTCAAAAGTGAGTAATGAAAATAATCAGAACCATGTTCACAATAATAACACTGTGAGTGAGTGGTTCTGTGCGAAGCATATGGCCGGTCAATTTGTATTAGGGAAGGTCTCACAAACTCAGCAGAAGCATTGGTTTATAAGAGTTGGTAAATTGTCTCATACAACACGGTCAAAAATCGGTTGTTCACTTACAATGCATTTTTGTCACTGCTTTTTTTTTCTTTCTTCTAATTTATTGATATAAATGTGCTTGAAGAGATTTTTTGGTGCGGAAAAACCGAAAATGATATTTATTTTCCAATTCACTCGAGCAAATATACCGATTTTTTCCATGTTTTTTCATATGAATCTTCAAAAAACTATTGATGTTGATAATATTTCTTTACGATCATTTTTTTAAACATACAATCAAAATATACAGCAATAAATTTTTAACGTTTAATTTACAGGGGGCAAATACTTTACGTTACGTAATAATAACTAAAAAAAATAAAGAAAAATATATTCAAATTTCATGCAGAAAATTTTGTTATGACAAACGCTTTTTGTCAATATTGTTGTCTGCGTCATGCAAAACAACACAAGTGAGATCATTTCTTTTGGGTATGATTTCAACCTCAAATCCAATGACATGGTTCAAGGTCCTGATGGTTTATCAAATTTGTTTGTTAAAAAATGCGTTAACACATTAATTAAACCAATTACAATGTTATTGAGGAAATCACTTAGAATTTCTCATGTTCCAAATTTGTGGAAGACTTCCTATGTAAAGCCAATTTATAAAAGTGGTTCAAGGAATGATATTGAAAATTATAGGGGTGTTGCCTTACAAAATGTGATTCCTAAACTGTTGGATTCAATAATTGCCAATCACCTTAATTTTCATTTAAAGATTTTAATTGATTCCAGCCAACATGGTTTTGTGAGAGGAAGATCGACTGTTACTAATTTGGTTGAATTCACTTCTCAAACATTGAGTGAATTAAAACCTCATAATCAAACTGATGCAGTCTATATTGATGTTGCTAAGGCTTTTGATTCTGTGAATGTTGATCTTCTGATAAACAAATTGAACATCATGGGTATGAATACTCAACTTTTAGGTTGGATTGAGTCATATATGAGTGATAGAAAACAAATTGTTAAAACCAATGACATTTTATCAAATCCAATAATTGTCTCATCAGGTACGGGTCAGGGATACCCTATTGCTGCAACATTATTTATATTGTTTGTGGTAGATCTTCCTTACTTTTGTGGAAACTCATCCATTCTCTCATTTGCAGATGATGTAAGGCTTTCTCACCACATAAATTCTATTGATGATTGTTTTATTTTTCAAGAAGATCTAAACAATGTGGTAAAGTATTTTGAAAGAAATCACTTGAAATTCAATGTTAAGAAGACTAAAATGATGATATTCCATTGCTTTGGAGATGTTATCAATCACAATTACACCATTAATGATTCAAATTTGTCCCAGGTTGCGAGTATTCCAAACTTGGGAACCATATTCTAAAATTGGTGTGATTTTGGATGAGAAACTTAATTTCAAAGCTCATATTGAATTCATGATAGCAAAAGCTAAATCAAGACTTGCTTGGATCAAACGTTTTGCTAGAGAATTTAATGACCCATATACCATTAGAAAATTGTTTTTTAGTTTTGTTATTCCAATTTTAGAATATGGTTCTCAAGTTTGGAATACTCGCAACCTGGGACAAATTAAACGAATAGAATCTGTTCAAAAACAGTTTTTGCTTTATGCCTTGAAGAGATTCAGATGGAACAATGGCTATCACCTTCCAAAATATGAGCATAGGTCGCTATTACTTCAAATGATTTCCCTGGATAACCGTAGGAAGGTTGCTCAAGTGATGTTCATACTAAAATTGATCAAGGGCGAAATTTACTCGGATGTACTTTTAGAGAAGATTCAATTTAGAGTTCCCTACCGGTTAGTCAGAAATGTTAGATTTTTGAGTATTCAGGACACTGTTAATCATGGCTATCAAAAATATATGCCTTTGAGTTTTATGATTGAAACTTTCAACAATTATTATAATGTAAAGACACCATTTTTGGATCAATTTTTAATAGACTTCAATGTCAGCTCAAATGTAATAAAAAAGAGATTGAATGAATTGTTCAAGAGGCAGATAGATTGATCACTGTTCTCTATATCTTTGTACGATTCAGTATTGCAGTTAATAATCACAGTGACTTGTTCCGAGATCGTTAGGATTGGCAATAGATTGTTAATCGGTGCAAATGCTGAATCATTTGATTTGTATTTATTATATTGTAAATTTTAATTTATTTATTTTTAATAAACCACCTTTGGCGAAGGAACGCTGTATGGTGCAGAATAATAATAATAATAATGATAAAAGATGAAACATAAAAAATGGGTTTCTGTGAAAAACGAGATCAATATTGTTTTATTTGTGGTAAATTTACCGCAGAAAGAAATATTCGACAGAAAAATGAAAAACTCAAATCTTTGTTCCGATCTTCCTACGAAATTGAATGGATCGACGAAGAATATGTGCCACAAATCGGCTGTTCATCATATTATATGACATTAGGTCAATGGCACAATAAAGAGCTGAACAAACCAAAATACAAAAATCCAATGACATGGTTCAATCCTGGCGCACACAACGAAACAGAATGTTTTTTTTTGTGTGAATAACATACGTGGTCTTAATACAAAGAAAAGAAGCCTATTTCAATACCAATCTACTGAATATACCGTATTGCCCATTGAACATACCGATTCGTCTACTGATTTTGATTTTTTGACTTTAAGCGGTTGGCGGGTCCACTAAAATTCATCGGATCGAAAAATTTGTGCTTGATTTATGTTTTTCAGACCTGAAGGAAAAAAAATCAGCCCATCCATTTGAAAAAAGTATGATTTTTATTTTATGGACACAATGGCAAAAATGTAAACGAAGTGTGAAAAACTTGAAAAAATATAGTGAAATAAGACATTCAAACCAATTTTTTTCTGTGATACACGGGAAAATAATTATGAAATAAATTTGAAAGGAAAATATGATTTTTTTCTGCAAAATGCCAATTTTTTCTTGAAAAATGTAAGTGGCCCCAACCTTAATTTGTGCACTGTATACTATACAGTGTATAGTAGGGTGTCCAAAAATATCAAAACTGAAGAATCAAAAATAAAAATTGAAAATAATATCGTTAAAATAATATTTTGGTGAAAAAAATATGATATAAAATTGCTTTGTTTGCTTCTACGCCGAGAAAACAACTTTTGTAACAAAATACCTAATCCCAAGATTTAGGAATTGAATTCAATTTCAACTGGAACAAAAAATCACCAACATTGAATAAAAGAAGTCAATTTCTCAAAATATCATTACTTATTAGAAATATAACAAAAAAAAAACTGTTTTGTTCTCTTAGTTTTTATTGGAAAATACTATAGTGTGTGTTTTCAGTGTTAACGCGTGACACGATGAGCGGATCTCAATTCAAATTAAAAAATGTGTTTCTTTTGAACAATCAGTTTCATAATCTTCCATTTTATAAGGTAAAGTTGAAATAATTTCGCCTATGAATTATAATATGATTATTCGAATTGAATTATCAGTGAAATTTCAGTATAATGAAACAAATAGAAACGAAACTTAATAATGGTTCACACTGTATTGTTTATGAATGTTGACAGATTTGAAACACATTTCAAAAAGTCAAATGTAAGTACAAACTTCGTTGTTTTAACAGTTTTCTGTATTTACAGTAGATATTCTTTTATAATTAATTTACGAATCGATTTGATTCGAATTTTTTGAAAATTTTCAGCAATGCACAGAACTTTGAATAATGGAATGGTTTCAATATAAAAAAATATTACAATGGACAGAACGAAGAAATACAACGTCTTTTTTTGTGACTAATATAAAGTGAATGTTCTGATGAATAGTGTTTTATATTGTGTTCATTGTGGCTTATCCGTTTATATCAAATATAGTATATCAATGGATTTTTTGTGATCGTTTGCTAATTTTTGATAGCCTTAGAATATCTATAACAGGCGACCATTTGAACTTTATGATTAGTCACATTGAACCATATAACGAAATCATTTTAAAGGAATAAAAATTACATACATACATACATTAATCATAGTATATAGACCAAATGGTATACCGAATTTTTCAGTGTGTTTAGTCTTTACTTAATCAGCCAGTGAACATTATATTTGAAAGGGTATGTGAGAGGCTTTCAGGGCACAACTGCACCACAATCGAACGTTCGGCCCATAATTGACTACATCTTTTTGCGGATTGAATTATGAACGACAATCCAAGCGCTAATTCGATTAATTAAAGTGATGTGCGTTAATCAATTGCTTCGTTATGCACAACACTGGACCAACAATTTTTAAAGTGCTTATCCTAGACGCTCCGTGTGGTTCAAATATCGACTATGTATTCAATTCTTCTATCAATGAGTGCGTTCAATGAATAGAAAAGATTTTGAATACCACTAGATTCGAACCCACGTCCCCATGCTTGCAATTCTGTGTGATTCAGGAGTAACTAAAATTCATTCCCTCAAATTCTACTCATCATTTGCAATAAAAACGCATTTTGAATTTGTTTTTTTTTTGTTGAAAACAGTAAAAGAAATTTAGGAGATTTGCGTGATTGATTGATTGAATTTCTCGTTTAAGTGACGTATGATTTATTAGTAATCATTGGTAGGCATAGCCAAGAGCGTTTTCGCATTATGCGCAGATATATAAAGCTGCATATACATTGTATTGCAGACTCTGCCATTCATTTATTCGTTGTATGGTGTATATTCGTGTCTTCAGAGACACATTTTTGTTCCTCTGAAAGCCTCAGAACCTTGCACATATGCACTTGTAATACCGTTTGGGTATGAATATGCGATTATGTTTGTATATAGTGGTTAGCTATGTACATTGTATTGCATTGTATGAAGTGTGTTGGGGAATTTATACGCAATCTTTTACATTTGTTTTCCTATCCTTATGTCGATTTGACTATAAATTGTGAACTAGATAAATACAAAACAATGGTAAAAATAAAACAAGAAAAGAAATAGAAATCTAATTATCTGAAATTGAAAATGTATCGAACAAAAGTATCCCGATTGACTAAAATACCGTACTTTGAAATGGCAAAAATGAAATGTCATTTCTGTCAAAATTTCGATCTCATCCCTAATTTTTAAAAAGTGTTATATGGATATTTAATTGAAAGAACTAAATTTATTGATTGAAACACGGCAGATAAATCGCAGAGTCCCATTTCGAAGTCGATAGGGCTGGTGGTAAGATATGTTTGCGAGCATTGGTGTGATCAATAAAATTTGATAAATTGTATAAAAACTGCATGTTTTTTCTTTTTTATGTTTTTTCTTTTTTTTAACAGTGAATTATTTGAATGAGTGCATCAAATAAAGGTGTAACGGGCGATTTAAACAGTGAAGAGTTCCCACTCCGATATAGACAGTGATATAACGTTGCATAATTTGTTTGGTTCGGGAAAAAAAAATTACCATAAGTGGTAACGAAACAGAATCAGTGAGTGAGTACGACGATAGTGAAATGAATTTTAAATCCGATTTTGTCATGGAAAAGCTGAAAGGGGGCGATAATTTTAATGACTGGATATTCCAAATGGAAAATTATCTGGCCATGAAAAGTTATTCGGATTGTATCGTACCAAAAAGTGCTACAGAACTCACGTTAGCAAAGGAAACCGATGTGACAAAACTAAGTGCAGCCAAAGGAATTTTAATCTTGTCAATGGAATCATGTCTGCACCCACATATCAGAAAGTGTACGTCAGCGTTACAGATTTGGACAAAAATCCAGAAGCTGTTCCAAGACAGGGGTCATCTCAGGAGAACAGGTTTGTGAGAAAAATTGGTAACTAATAAATTGGAAAACCGCGAATCTATGACGGTCTACATAGCAAATGTCATGACGACAGTGGCTAAATTGGAAAACATTGGTTTAGCTGTAGGTTTAGCTGTAGGTTATTGGGTAATTGCATTTCTTTTGGGTGCCTTAAGTGAGAAATTCAAATCTTTTACTATGAGTTTGGGGGCCAACACTCAGTTAAAATCCGATGAACTAAAATTAAAATTGTTGGAAATGGATGACAAAGAGTGTGATGAGGCAATGCTTGCCAAGAAAAATATACTAAACAAAAATAAGAAGAAGAATTTCAAGAAACAGCGTCGTTGCTATGCATGTAATTCGACATCGCATTAGCGAAACAGCGAAGAATGTCCGAAGAAAAATAAGCAAGAGACACAAACATCGATTGCAAAATCAAGTGGCAAAGCAAACAATGCATTTTGTGTTTTGCAGGCAGTTAGTACAGGCCAACACACGGTCAGAATGGTATGTGGACAGCGGGGCAAATAGCCATATGACACCACATGAAAACATTTTGAGCGATAAAAAAGAGAGTGAAATTGGACACATTCTTGCAGCTAATAATGAAATGATAGCTGTAAAAAACCGTGGAGCAGCGTTATTGCAATCCAACGAAATTAAAATTGAAATGGAAAAAATATTACACGTTCCTGGTTTAGCTGTGAATTTACTCCCTGTAAGCAAAATTGTTGATGAAGGTAATGAAGTTATTTTCAACAAAGCGGGCTGCACAATAAAAAATAGAAACAATGAAATTGTGGCAAGTTGCAAATCAAAAAATGGAGTATATCGGCTTGAATTGAAAAATGTGTGCATGTTGGTACAAAGTCCACATACAGCAATGAATTGGCACCGTCGACTGAGTCATGTAAATTTTCAAACGTTGCAGAAAATGAAAAATAATCCAATGTGTGGTATCGCATATGAGGATGATGATCATGAAATAAAAAATTGCATTCTGTGCGCCAAAGGGAAACATGAGCGTTCACCTTTTTCGAAAAGTAATACGACCACAAAACGAGTTTTGGAATTAGTACATTCAGATTTAGCTGGCCCAATGGAAAATATTTCGTATGGTGGTGCACGATACATGCTGGTTTTCGTAGATGATTTTAGTCGCATGGTTTTCTTGTATTTTTTGAAGCAAAAATCTGAAACATTTGAAAAATTCAAGGAGTTTAAGAGTCTAATGGAAAATCAGACTGGCGAGAGAATTAAAATTATCAGAACGGATAACGGTGGCGAGTATGTGAGTAATGATTTAGAATATTTTTGTAGGGCAAATGGAATAATTCATCAGTTGACAGCAGACATTGATTAACACTGACTTGATCAGCGTCAGGAATTATCGTCAGTAATTATTTCATTGCGTACCATACGTAACGTCGCTGCGCAAGCGCATCCGTATAGTGTGAATCAATTTCAATACAAAACAATCGTTGAATATATTTCGTTAGATGCATGCGAAAAATGCTTATTGTTTGAAGCAGATTTGAGCAAAAGAGCATGGGCAGAGGTAGTGACAAATCGAATGCGCATCTATCAGATGGACGCAGAAACCGCTTTTTTACAGGGTGTGTTGGAAGTTATAATCAACAAAAATATTTATTGAATAACTAACTTTTTAAATTTACAATTTCTTTTATATCATTTATCATTTCTCTATGTTTACTATGATAAATTTACTGATATTACAATATTTCCAACATAGTATCTTCCAACATTAATCCATTTTAATTTAATATCAACCGTGATATCAGAATTTAATTAGTGTTAACCTTTATACACTATAGGAGAGCTTTGTACACTATTATAACTTCCAACAGGTTATGGGCCCAGGAGACTAGCTAATTAAAGTTAAAAATTATTATAGTGTACAAAGCTCTCCTATAGTGTATAAAGGTTAACACTAATTAAATTCTGATATCACGGTTGATATTAAATTAAAATGGATTCAAAAGAAAAAATAATTGAAAAATTGAATAATGAGAATTATTTCTCATGGAAATATAAAATGGAGTTATATTTAATCAAAGAAGATCTATGGGACATAATCGAAGAGGGAGAAAATACAATAAATCGAAATGTAAGACAACAAGCTTTGTGGAATAAACGTAATAACAAAGCTAGAGCTATAATTGGACTATCGGTGGAAAACAATCAATTAGTACACATCAGAGATAAAAATACAGCTTTTGAAACTTGGATAGCGTTAAAAAATGCACATGAAAAAGATACACTTACAAATAAAATAAGTTTATACAAAAAAATAGCGCTACTTCGATTAAAAGAAAAGCAGAATATAAATGATCATTTGGAACAAATGAGTAATTTATTTCAAAAATTGATGGATTTGGGAGCAACGATTGATGAACAATGGAAAATTGGAATGTTATTTACAAGCTTACCGAAGGAATATGCAACATTAGTGACAGCATTAGAAGCTAGAAATGAAGATGATTTAACATGGAGTTTAGTTCAAAATAAGATATTAGATGAATACATGAGGCAAAAGGCAAGAGAAGAAGAAGATTTTGTTGAAGAAAGGATCTTAAAAATCAATGAAAAGAAACAAAATTTAAACAAAATAATATGTTATTACTGTAAAAGTAATAAACATCTACTTTCTGATTGTGAATTACTAGCAAAATTAAGAAGAAAGCAAGAAAAGGATGAAATGAATGAAAAAGCAAACATGGTGAAAGAAATTGAAAATGATTCAGATAATGAGTATGAAAGAAGTGAATATTTATTTTCAATCAAAGAAGGTGTTGGAAATTCAAATTTCAAAAGCGAAAAATCAACGCAATGTGATTTATTGTGTATAGATGATACAAAAATTGGAATAAAAAGTAACAAATCAATTAAAATTGAAAATATTTCAAGAATTTCATCAAAGAATGCTATGAAAATACAAAAAACAGAATTTGGAAGTACTGAATCTTTTAATAACAAGTCTTTAAACAAGAAAGACATAAACAAAAATTTTAATATAAACAAGAATAAAAAGGAAAAATGGGAAGAATTCAAAAAAGAAAGACAAAAAGTTGGAGAAACAACAAATACAGGAAATACTTACTCTGGAAACGATTCGAAGAAGAAAATGGATCAAAAATTGAATGGCATTTTAAATGGAAATTCATAAAACAAGAGGACATGTGGAAGGACGAGGATTTTGATCAAATCGAACAAGAAAATAAATTAATTTTAATACAGGTTGATTAAAATTATATTTAAAGGGAAAAGTTAAAATTTTTTTTAAAAAAAATATAAATTTAACACTCATTTTACTAGTTTAAAGTGATAATGTTTAAATTTACTTGAATTAAGAGGAGTGTGTTGGAAATATTGTAATATCAGTAAATTTATCATAGTAAACATAGAGAAATGATAAATGATATAAAAGAAATTGTAAATTTAAAAAGTTAGTTATCTACACGAAGATGTGTACATGAAGCAAGCTCAAAGCTACGATGACAATAGTGGCCACGCATTTAAAGGGGCAATCTATGGGCTGAAACAGGCATCGAGAATGTGGAACTTGAAATTAAATGATACTCTCAAACGGATCCATGTGTTTATTCAAGGGTGGGTATTGTAGCCGCAGTCTATGTTGACGATTTTTTGAACATTTATAGAAAAGAAAGCGAGCTGGAAAAATTGCGAACAATGCTTTAACATGAAAGACATTGGAAAGGCTTCATCGTGCTTGGGTACACACAAACAAATACAGGAGTTATGATACTCTGTACGTAAGTATATTGGGCACGTTTACCCCTCAAAGTAAATCGTTTTCACTAATATTGGTGTAAACGCAACTTGTATATTTGCAATCGCGTGCGTAAGTCACCTGAAATCGAACTGAGTGAAGAGCGGCAACGAACGTCCGTCAATAAAAATTTCAATCGACTTATGCACACGTATAAAAGTATTGGCGATTGCAAATATATAAGTTGCGTTTAAACCAATATTGGACATGATTTTTAATCGCAAAACAGCATTTTGGCGCCCCTAAAAAAATTGAAAAAAAATAAGAAATTTTCCATACAAAAGCATGATTTTATAAATGATTATGAGATAACAGAAAGGTCATTTAAACGTTCTTGTAAAATAGTAGTACGAAGATATGTTTCGATTAATTTAAGTTTGGAAGATGTTCCTTCATCTGAAGCTACGCTCCTCGGTAGTGTCAAAAAAATCTTCAACGCTGCCACTGAATTTGGGTACAATTCGAGCGATGTCAAAGTTCAAAATTGAAAGTGGATTGTAATCAACTTTAGGGGACACTTGATTGAAGATTTTAATTTCCCTGAAAAGGCCATTCAAAGATATTCATTTGCTTTTCATTTGTATTTTCGTTTGTGACTGTTAATATGTCTTCAAGCCGCATACAAGCTTGTTTTCCGAATGGTTTGGAAATGTCGCAGAGAAATCCGAAATAATGATCCAAAAATTCATAATTTTCAAAACGTTCGTCGAGTGAGCTCAAAGCAGCATCGATTTCTTCAAATGTGATAAGCTCGAACTGAATTCCATTGATTTTGAATGAAGTACCTTTAAAACAACATTGATGCGACTTAAAAATTCATTCGAAATCACAGTGGACAAAACAAATTTGAATTTGAAGATGCGATGACCAAGCTGATTTGCACCAAATTTCGATTTTTCGTCATAGTCTGAGCTCTCTGAAATTTCAATTAACGCATTGTAAATCTGGGGTAAATTTTCATTCATGCATTTCATTGCTGTTCTGTGCATATGTTTGAAGTAGTGCCCAACATGTAGGTGAACCCGAAAAAAAGTTGAACAAATCTTGAATCACGTTGAAAAAATAGTGAACTTCTGGTGAGCACTTTGACAAATAAATTCAATGTATGAGCATGGTATGAAAAATGCGCGGGGAAATTTCTCCGATATTATTTTTTGTGTACCAATATTCCCTCCTTATTAAATGCACGAATTTTGTGTTTTTACTGAATTTAATTGTTTTGGATTGTATAAAAAGACGTGTACTCTATTTTTTCTATATATTTTTTTTGATGTATTATTTCAAATTTTTTTTGAATTTTTCTGTTTGATTGCCTTGAGCAATTTGTGCGCCTTCAGGGCTTTCGACACCTCGGCGCCTGGCGCAAATGCACCACTTGCTCCGCCCCAGATCCGGCACCGAGTATGATATATATGGTTTTGAAGCTTTATGTCTGTACAACAAAACGTCAAATGTGTCAAATCGTTGGACCTTTCATTTGTGACTAGCGACATCTGTCAGCATAAACAGTGAGTTTTCAGTTGCAGAGCCAATAGTGAACATTATTTTTTAGTGAGTTACTTTAGTTGATATTTTTCAGTAATTTCCTAATAATTGCAAAAAATGCTCAGTGAAATTGTGGTTACTTTTCATTACTGATCGATTTATGTGGATTGTTTTTTTCAACTAACTTTGCCAATTTTTCCCTAATTATGCTAAGATATTTATTTGATTTTTTTTATTGTGTGATAGCAATGGGATGGACAAAGAATGTCAACTAGAACAATGAGTACCGAAGCGATGGGGCTTCGGTCAATCATTCGAGCTGATTATCGCCAGCATCTCATCAAAATCAATAGTCACATGAGCATACGGGCCACGTGGATGGCATTTCTCGCCTCGTTGTTATTTCTCTTCAAAGTAATTTTAAATTTTTTTTTATTTGTGGTGCATTTTTTTATTATAAGTACTTGAAAATTCAATTCGTTTATTCGGTTTATTTCTTAATTTGATTTTTTCAAACTGTTTTATGAATATTTTTTTCATAAAGGTCAATGAAGCCGTAGATAATGGTGACAATGCATTCTTCGACAATTATTATTATTATTATTATTATTATTATTATTATTATTATTACTGCACCAAACAGCGTTTCTTCGCCAAAGGTGGTTTATTTAAATTATTCTAAAAGATTTACAATTAATTAACATAAAATAGTTGATTCAATAATTGTATTGAATCAACAATCCGTTGCCAATCCTAACGATTTCGGAGCAAGTCTCTGTGATTGCTGAACTACAAAATGAATCAGAAAGAAACAAACAATTGTTGGTTAATCCATTGGTTTTTTAAACAATTCAATCAATCTTTTCTTAACTACTTCCGAGCTGATATTAAAGTCTATTACAAACTCATTCAAAAAATTTTCATTATAATATTTGTTGAATGTCGGAATTAAAATATTCAAAGGCATATTCTTTTGATAGCTATGATTAACAACATGAATTCTCAAGAATTCAATATTTCTGACAGAATGATATGGAATTCTAATTTGTATCCTTTCCAAAAGAGACTCCGAACATATTTCACCCTTGATCAGCTTCAGGATGAACATTATTTGAGCAACACTTCTGCGATTTTCCAAAGTAATCATTTGTAGTAGAAGCAATCTATGTTCATACTTCGGAAGGTGAAATCCATCGCCCCATCTGAATCTTCTCAAAGCATACAGCAAAAATTGTTTTTGAACAGATTCAATTCGTTTCAACTGTCCTATACCTGAGATCCATATTCTAAAATAGTAACAACGAAACTAAAAAAGTCTGGATCTAGCTCTTGCTATCATGGATTCAATATGAGCTTTGAAATTAAGTTTCTCGTCTAAAATAACACCAAGATCCTTAATTTGATAAACTCTTTCAATTATTGAATCACCAATACTGGAGTTAAAATCAGTCACATTACCAAAGCGATGAAATATTATCATTTTTGTTTTTTTAACATTCAATTTTAATAGATTAAATTCAAAAAAACTAACAACACTATTTAAACTCTCTTGAAGAGTATGACAGTCATCAATTGAATTTATGTGATGAGAAAGTCTTACATCATCTGCAAATAATAAAATCGTTGATTTACCGCTGAATTTGGGAAGATCAGCGATAAACAATATAAATAATGTTGCAGCAATGGGATAACCTTGACCCGTTCCTGAAGTAACAACAATAGGATCAGATTCACAGTCATTAATCATTACAATTTGTTTTCTACCATTCATATAAGACGCAATCCAATTCAAAAGTTGACTATTCAAACCCATAATTTGCAACTTATATATTAAAACTTAGTAAATTCTACTAAATTGGTGATTGTCGATCTTCCATGGGGTTATTTACTATTGAATGACTCTACCGAATGTCAAAAGTACTAGCAGGTACTTTGATCAATTTGAAATGTACTAGGTGAAGACTAAATGTAAAATGTGTATCCATTTACGCGTATACTGTCGCTTCGTTGTTGTATGTTTGTGAAGCAAACTCACACAGAAAGAGGTGCTTTGCTTTGGTGTTTTCAAATGTTGAAATTCAGCTACATTCAGACAATCTGAAATGTAGTAACGAGACTGTGTGTGAGTGAGTGTGCTTCACGAACATACAACTACGAAGCGACAGTATACGCGTAAATGAATATATTTTACATTCACAGTCTTCACTCAGTACATTTCAAATTGATCAAAGTACCTGCTAGTACTTTTGACATTCGGTAGAGCCATTCAATAGTAAATAACCCCATGCGATCTTCCTTTCACAAAACCATGTTGAATTGGATCAACTATGTTTTTATATGAAAATTCAAGTGTTTCGCAACCAATGAATCTAAAATTTTCGGAATTACATTTTGTAAGGCTACACCTCTATAATTCTCAATATTGTTCCTTGAACCATTTTTAAATATTGGTTTTACAAATGATGACTTCCACAAATCCGGAACATGCCCTAATTTAAGTGATTTGTTTAATAAAACAGTCATTGGCCCAATGAGAGTACCAATACATTTCTTAATAAACAAATTAGGCAATTGATCTGGACCAGAAATCAAATTATTTGGTAAATCAAGTACATTTTGTAAAATAAGACTTTCATCAATACACAATTTGGGAATATTATGACAAAAATTAACAACTGATTCAAAGTTCCCAATGTTACAAATGTCAGATAAATTCAAGTTGTGCTGAGTATATGCAGAGGCAAAAAAATTAGCAAAAAGATTCGCAATATCTTTATTTTTGCATGTTTTCTGATTATTGTAATGCATTTCATGCGGAAAATCATTGTTAGTCTTACTAACTGTATTTACAAATTTGAAAAACTCCATTGGATCATTAACAATCAATTCCTCCATTTTAACCTTATAATTATTATAAGCAATACGCGAATATCTATTATATTCAGTGCGACTATTCCTGAAATTCAAGTCATCATCCAATGAATTATGCCTTTTTTTGCGAAGTTTATTCAATCTATTCTATAAATTAATCATTTTTGAATCAAACCATTTTGGATGAGATGAATTAATTCTCTTCTTCAAGACAACGTGTGAATCAATTGCATCGTAAATACTCGAATAAAACAGTTGTAAATTGTCCTCAAGTGAGTCCTTTGATAATATCAAATTCCAATCTATATTTTTTAAATGATCATTCAAATCATTATAATTGGCATTTCTAAAATCATAATAGAAACTAAAATTGGAATTTCTCTCATTATTCTCACATCCAGAAACCACAATTTCAATGGATCTATGATGCGCTTCAGATTTCACCAAAAGAATATCACTATTTAAACAATATAATAATATTTTTTTTTTTCATCAATGACGATGAAGAATTTATCAACAAGTGCTTCAAAGGTGTATTCGATCAAAACCAATGTGAATACGAATACAGAGATCAAATTGGATTCAAGCATATGGTCAGACATTTTTTGGGGAATTTCTTTCAATGGCCAAAATACTCTCATTTTTCCAATGCGTTCCAAGAATTGATCAAGTAATACATCACTAACATTAAAAGAAATTTGGAAACGCATTGTGAACGTCGCTTGAAGACATTTTTTAAATATTCATATGATCGCAGAGACACAACTGGCGAAGACATCGGCGCTCAACAAAGGTTAGGAGTATTATTGGATGAACTTCGTAACGTTCAAGCACCCGATGATTGTAACATCCCATATTTTGTTAAAAATAACTGGTTTCAATCAATTCGAATGTGGGCCAATATTCAGAGAGACATCCACTATTTCAATCTGTCGTATGCCAACTTGCGACGGAGTTGGTCTTTTTTCATGAAAGCACCTCTGAATGTGACGCGGCCAACACTACCAGAGCCACCAGATATGTACAATTTCGCGGTGATTTCCATGTGCTTATTTAAACGTCGGCATACCCACATCGACACCATGATATTATATAATATATTATGCGGAATCAAAAGTGTACCACACAAATTGGGCAAAAAAACGAAAAAGGGAGAAGTCAAGGAAATCAATATCACAGAGACCAAATTTCTTTAGAACAAAATCGGTAGTTGGAGTTTATTCTTCGACATTGACAAGATAAACAGCCTTGTCAAGTATAAGATGACATTTGGAAATGCAATCGTAACCGATGGTGTATCTTGTTCGGTTTTGTATGACATGCCAAAAACACCATCTGTCGAAGTGAATGATGAAGAGGTGCTCCGCAGATATTTTGCAGGCAAATTTTTCTACGAGCTTGAGATTAATCCAGGGATGCGGACCTGCAATGCCACCGTACGATGCAACATTTACATTGGTGAAGAGGTGACTTTTGATTGTTTATTTAAATATTTTTTTTTCTTTTCTATTGTTTCCTTTTTCTGATTTATTTTATTTTTCTTTTTCCATTGTCAGACCAATTTCCGAATATCATCAAAGCGATACCATAACGATGCAAAACAGGGCATACGAAATAAAAAGGCCGAGGAAAGCACTCGATTATTCACGTTTGAAAAACAAACAGATCGCAATAATGTTGCTGAAACAATCGGAGTGATGCCATTGCCACAGAACACATCATGGTGACATTACATCGCACATCGTCTCCACATATCGATGAGTGGCATAGAAACGTACACACAATGCAGCTATGCACGTCTTCTTTCTCGTCAAACACATGGAATCTCATCGGGCCATTGATAAAGTTGCAAAGAAGCTTGTGGGCAATAAACCATCTATTATTTTCATCGGAGGTGGTCATAGTAGCAGCCAGTTCACCGATTTCGATCCGAAAACATGTACGATGCTCAGGCACCCGAAAACTTATTGTTGCATTCAAGAAGCTGAATAATTAATAAACGAGTTTAATACATCCCAATACTGTGGTAGATGTTCTCAAAGATTCCCATTATGGTCGAAACCAAACCGTTTCAAAAAGTGTGAGAATTGCGTTCCAATTGCAATGGTGGGATTACCACCAACCATCGTGCCCAAGGAAATACAATTGCAGCCGATGTAACCGGAAATAGAACAGGCCGTTTGGTGTCAAAAAATCAACGTATTTTCAAAAACTGGCAACCAAGTCCTGTTAACGATGGAATGAACGACGCTGCAGTGGATGCAAGGGTTTGACATATGGTGGATTATCATTACTATGCAAATTTTGTAATGATCAAATTTTTATTCAATGTATGAGGAGAAGAGATGAAAAAGTAAAGACTTTACTTGAATATTTCAAAATTTTGCGAAAAACAGAGGATGGAACATGGAGAATTGTTATACCGTTTGATGAAAGTGATGTGAATTTCAAATTCTTCCGATATATTTTCAATGAAAAAATGTATTGTTGTGTCAAAGAAAATTGCAAAAGTGATAAGTTGAATGGATTGCATGTAATATGTTACCTTTGCAAGAAAATTCGCTATGTTAATTGCCTATACAAATTTTATGGTAATGAAACGACGTATTTATTGACACAGTTAAGCATCATGGATGGTGAAACACAGAAGGCGATTCCAGAAATTTTAAAATTAACATTGCCAGTTTTCCATAAGATTTTTTCAGCTGATTCACCGTTTGCTGTTACTTGCGATTTGTGTAAGGCTGAATCTTTTAAAATAATGAATGGAGAATTCAAAATAATTGATCCGGATAAATTAGTTGATATGGAGAATGAAATAGATCAATTGAAGAAAGAAATTATTCGACTTGAGACTCAGTTGACAGTGAAAGCAAACCTTTCAAATGAAATATTGAATAATCCAAGCTGAAGTGCTTTTTAATATAAAAAAGGTTGTATGAAAACAATGGACAGCCATTGGATGTGTTTGTTCTTTGTATCACACGGACTCACGACAACACAATCCTAACCGGCTTCAAATGATTTCATGAAACTGACTCATACAGTTTTCATACAACCTTCTATTGCGACTAATTGAAAATCGCTGAAAATCGAAAAAAAATCAAAAAAAAATTTTTCTATTCTGGTGTAGTATTTTACATGCCATTTCATCTGGTATGTTCGATTTGATAAGATGCGCATTTTTTATCGCTCAAATCACTATTGGTAAATTTCGATCTCATGCTATCTTGCTTTTACTCATACGCTTTAATGACTTAGTTGCAAAAATCTTCCGCAAAATTGCAAATGGCGTTTATTAACTTCGTTATTATAATAAATAATAAACATGTTAATAACGTTATTAAGATCGATCTTAATAAATACTAACCATCATAATACGCTTATTAAGATCGATTCTAATAAATAATAAACCATTCGCAAGTATTATTTATTAGGATATAGTAATAAATCTATGTTAATAAGACATCTATATAATTCATCAATTCTTTCATTTGCTGATGACGTTAGAATTTCCCACCACATAGCTTGGACTGAAGACTGTTTAACTCTACAAGAGAGTTTGAACAAAGTTGTTGGATTTTTTAAGAAGAATCAACTGAATTTGAATGTTAAGAAAACAAAGATGATGGTATTTCATCGCCAATTGATCCAAGCCAATAGACGCTGGTAATGTCATTGATTTCAAATATACCATTGGTGATTCAATAATTGAAAGAGTTAATCAAATTAAAGACCTTGGTGTGATTTTGGATAAGAAACTTAATTTCAAAGCTCATGTTGAATCCATCATAGCAAAAAATCAAATTGATAGCAATCAATGAATTTTGACAGTTCAAGCTGTCAATACATACACACGTAATTTGAAACAGCATTAATTTTTTGATTTTTAAGTAATTAATTGCGTTAATTTTTCAAAAAGTTTAATTTTTTTAGTAAGTTTAAAGACAGTTTCATAGGTGTGCATTGAAATTCATTCATTGAATATAGTCGTTTCATTAATATTAACAATTATTTGTGATTTCTTTACAAGTGTTAATATTTGTTGTTGTAAATATGTCTACAGAAGAAGTTCATTGCTGTGTTGAAAGTGGATGCAAGGGTTTGACATATGGTGGATTATCATTACTATGCAAATTTTGTAATAATAAAATTTTTATTCAATGTATGAGGAGAAGAGATGAAAAAGTAAAGTCTTTGCTTGAATATTTCAAAATTTTGCAAAAAACAGAGGATGGAACATGGAGAATTCCCGTGTCGAAAAATTTTGACTGACTAATTTGGGACCTTTTTGGCTGACTATATGTGGCTGTTTCATACAAAATGAAATGATTTTAGCCAACTATAATCAATTTTGTAGTCAGATGAAAACGTCCCAAATTAGACGGCTGAGTAGATTTCAAAATTTCCATGAAAAAAAAGTCAACTGTAATCAACTTAGCCAGTAATAGTCAAATCAACTCGGCTATAATTGATTGACTTTTAAGTCAAAGTTAGCCACTTTTTTTCCACACGGGTTGCTATACCGTTTGATGAAAGTGATGTAAATTTCAAATTCTTCCGATATATTTTCAATGTAAATTCACCTTTCGCTGTATCATGTGAAGTTTGTTCTTTTAAATTTAAATCCAGCATGAAAGATGATATTGCTTTGAATTCGGAACAATTTCATGAGTGTTTTAACAATATAAATACAAAAGGTATAAATGCTGAGATCAATGATGATAATGCTGTTAGTTTTGACAATCATGATTTGAGTAATGATTTGGACAGCATTACTATTGATGATAATTTATTTGCTGATGTCATGAGCAGATTTAAAGTTTTAAAGGCTCAAACTAAAATATAGGTATTTATTCAATTCAGTTGTCAAGATTTAAAAAAAATAAAAGTATTGATGTTATAAAGAAGATCATTATAGATAAAACTAAATTACTGGCTGATTCATTCACAATTGAAATTTTGCCTTATAGTAAATTTAGTAAAAATGTCAATTTATTTATTTCATTCAAGATTTCAGTTTTTAGTGAGGAAAATTTTTTGACATTGATTAATCCAAAAATGTGGGTGCCAAATTATACTGCTGTTCCTTTTATTCTCAAAGAAAATAAAGAAACTATGAAAATATCATCAAAAGTCTCAAAAAATATTAAAATAAGCGATGAATATGTGAACAAAAACAGAAGACGAAACGTAAATAAACAGAATGAAGATATTGAAAATAATAACAACAAAAACTGGAGTAAAAACAATAACAAAAGCAACAACAAAAACATCAACAGGAACAACAATAGAAACAATAACAGAAACAATGGATTTAAAAATGATAACAACAATAATATTGGTCATAATAATTATAGGTTTTTCCATAAGAAGCAGAATAATTTTAATAGGAAATTTAGTGTTCATCATATTAAGTTTGATTATAGTCATAATAACAATCGTTGGTTTCATCAACGTCGTTTTGATTACAATCAGCGCAACGAAAACCAATGGAATTGGCGACCATTTTTGCCTCAACAGTTTTTTAATCAAAATTTACAAAATACTAATTGTAATGGTTCTTCATTTTTACAACAACAGTAAAATCAACAGAATTCTATTGGAAATAATAATTGGAATGGTTATCCTTTTTGGAATCAAACGTATCCAGTTCTATACATGAATCCTATGCAGTATCATCATTACATGAATTCGCCCCGCATTCATCAAAATGCTGTACCATTTGGGATGTTTTAACCTGTACCAGTGATGAGAGGATGACAAATTATATTTACTCGTGCAATGTAAATGGTTTGAAAACAAAAATTCCGGAATTTTTATCGAATATTTTGATTAATGAATTTAAAATATATATGTTATGTGAAACGCATATGGATTTCACCATAAATAGTAATGAAATCTTTTCTTATGACTACGATGTTTTTCGTTGCGATCGATCGGATCTTACAGAAAGAGATCAAACCATTAAAAAGTCTCATGGCGGTGTTGTTTTGATTGCTACTCACAAATCATTGAATGGTCATTTAATTTTTGATGGTGATTTGTATGGTGCTGAAGTTATTTGTGTTTGCATTAATATTAACTTCCGAAAGTTTTATTTGGTTGAATTATATATTAGACCTAATTCTCCATTTAGGATTTCGAAAATGTAGTTGTTGCTATTGAAACTTTAATAGCAAGATCAGTCTAAAAAGATTCAATTATTATATCAGGTGATTTCAATTTATCTGATTTGTTGTGGATCACAAATGACGTTGATGGTCCGAATTTTTCCTATCCCATCAATGCTTGTTCAAGGAAGGAATTATTTATTTTGGATTTTTTCCATGATGTTGGTTTATCACAGATTAATGGAACTTCAAATAATAATGGAAAAATGTTAGATTTGGTTTGGACAAATGACCCAGACTTGATATATTGCTTGAATAGTGATATTTTTTTGGTAAGATCTGAGGTGCATCACAAATCCATTGAAATTTCCATTTTTGGATGTCAGAATAACAAGTATAACTCAGACTATCATTTTTATCATGATTTTAGATATGCAAATTACGATGATATAAATAGTTGCTTCAGCAAATTTGATTGGGAATTGTTATTATCTAATGAATCATTTGATGATGATTTGAGTGATTTTTATTCTTGTGTTAAAAATGTAATTGATACTTCTTGTTAGGCTGAAGAAGCATGTTATCTCTAGGCATTCAAAATGGTTTGATTCAAAAATGGATAATTTGAATAATAGATTAAATAAATTGCGTAAAAAGAGACATAATTCATTAGAGGATGACAAAAACTTTAAAATTTCTCGCACGGAATATAATAGATATTCTCGTATTGCATACAATAACTACAGAGTTAAAATGGAAGAGTTAATTGTTGATGATCCAATGGAGTTTTTCAAGTTTGTGAATGCAATTAGAAAGACTCCCAGCGACTTTCCGAATGAAATGCACTATAATGATCAGAAGCCAAGCAAAAACCGTGATATTACGAATTTATTTGCAAAATTTTTTGCTTCGGCATATACTTCATGGGAATCATTAATTTGTGTGATGGAGGTTATGTTAACTGTCATCGGCTTGGTATCTTTTTTTTAATTGTTCTATATTTATTAATTGATTTCTATTTTAAAATTGCTTGTTTTTTTGTGATTTTAACGAGTAAACAGATTTCGGTTAAATATCTACTATAATCAATTGAAGTTTGTTATTGATATCAAGTTTTCCGGTGTTATTTTACCTTTTAATATAAATTCAATCAAATTGTTGTTGTTAAAATTTGTTTTTGCGATATGCCAGATACGGTTTCACATAGTTGTCTTGATAATAAATGCCAAGGTTTAACTTATTGTGGCCTTTCTTTAAAATGCAAATTCTGCAAAAACCAAATATTTATTCAGTGCATGAGACAAAGAGAAGAAAAAGTGAAAGAGCTTCTATATTTATTAAAAAATAGATATAAAAAAGGGGGAGATTATATTTTCAACGAAAATTCAACATTTGCAGTGTCTTGTGAGGTATGTGACTATAGAATGTTTGAAAAAAGGAAAAATGATATAGAATTGAATACTGATCAATTTCATGACACGTGCAGTGAAATAATTGATGATAAGAGCAGTACTAATATTGATCAATCTGAAAATCTTGATGTTTTGAACACGAATAATGTGATCAATAATTCTGAAATTCATGATGAATTGAATATTGATAGCATCGCAAAAGATTCTTTGTTATTCAAAGATTTATCATCTCGATTCAAGGTTTTGAAAAACTTGATTACTGTTCCAAAATCAATCAATGGAGTTTATTTGATTCATATCTCAAAGTTTAATTTTGGTACTAAGCCTGATGACGTGAAAAAACTCATCACTGAGAGAACTAAACTACATGAGAATTCTTTCTCAGTTGAGATGCTCAATTTTCACAAACGCAGTAAGAATGTAGGCAAATTTGTTTCCTGTAAAGTTTCAACGGTAACAGAGGAATGTTCCAGAATAATTTGTAATCCGGACTTATGGAAACCTGATTTTTGTGTTAAACCTTTTATCATAAAAAAAGGGAAAAATTCGATTAAAGAAAAAGTGAACAAATCTCATATGGTAAATAATAATAAAAATAAAAAATCGAATAAGAAGGAGGAAAATGTTCACAAAAAAGATTATTATGATCTTCGAAATAAGGTTGATAAATCCAAGCAAAATATTGATTCGCGCCAAAATAACCATCGTTTTAATTATATAAATTTAAATAAAAAACAAAATCAACATCATCAACAACAGCAACAACAGCAACAACAACAGCGACATCAGTCATCTCATTGGTCTCAACCTCATTATCATCGACAATTGTCACAAAATCAAAATCAATATCAACCTAATTTAAATGGTTATCCTATTATGAATAATGGTACTCATTATTTACAACAACCTCATAATCATTGGCAATTGTCCCAAAATCATAATCAACATCAACATAATTTGAATGGTTATCCTTTTTGGTATCAACATTATCACCAACCATTCGTGAATCCCATTCAGTGCCATCAATTTATAAATCCAATGCAAATTTCTCCAAATATGCTGCCAATTCAAATGTATCATCCACTCTACCGTTATTGAATACTCAGTTTTCTCATATGAATGAGAAGAAAATTGATCAACATATTTTCGCTTGTAATGTGAATGGTTTAAAAACCAAGATTCCGGAATTCTACGCTAATATTTTAATTAATGATTTCATGATTTATCTCTTGTGTGAAACTCATTTGGATGATACCGTCAATAATAATGAAATTTTTCCGAAGTATTATGATGTTTTCCGATGTGATAAATCGACTTTCACCGAAAGAGACCAAAAAATTAAGAAAATACATGGTGGTGGTGTTTTGATAGCTACTCATAAATCGTTAAATGGGAGATTGGTTTTTGATGGTGATCTATTTGGTGTTGAATTTATCTGTGTTTGTGTTAACATCAAACATAAAAGGTTTTATTTGGTTGAATTGTATATTAGACCAGATTCTCCATTTAAGATTTTTGAAAACATTGTTGATGTTTTGAAATGTTTGTTTGTGAAGGTTGGCAATGAAAATACAATAATAATAATTTATTATTAATAAATAACACTGTTGTAGTTTTTGAAACTTTTTTTTCAAGGCAGAGCTAAAATAGGTTTTTTTTACCTAATTTGGGTACGCTGAATTCAATGGTGATAACCATTTTTAAATCTGTCCAGATGACCTCGAACAAAATTTTCAAATCAAATATTCTTGGCTCAAGATGGTTTTTGCACCCTTTATGGCTGTGCATATCGTTGATTTTTCAACAAATTCTTATTGATTCGTACAGAAAACATATTTTAAAGCATAATATAATATACAACTGTCTTTTACAGCCCTTTACAGAGCAATTTAAACAATTATTTCTCTATTTTTTTGTATTTTTTTCGATTTCTCTCGAGTTTTTTTTATCTTTTTGATTAAAATAGTTTATGATTTCACTATAATAACTTCTATTCAAAGCTCAAATGAGTGAATAAAACACGAATTATTATTTAATGCATGAGAATTAAGAATTTTAATGAATTTTTTTTTTTTTTTTGCGAAATTCAACAATTTCACCAAAAAATTAACATTTTCTTCATTCATCGCTATCATCATCATCAGCATCAACATTTGATTGTAAATTCCAGCATAAATCGGCCAATAGTGAATTTAATTTTTTCCCGCTGTACCAGTGCTCAAGCTGTGCAGCAACTTGATGAAAACGCTCGCCGTGTTCATCAGATTCACAGGGCATTTGATTTGCGAATGCGTCTTGGTGATGATGCATGAAATGGACTTTTAAAGACATGTTTACTCCAATAATTTCAAAGGATTGAAGCATGTTTTCAACTAAAATGCGCCACCCATCTTCACGACGATTTCCCAAAACACCATTTATGACGGCTTTTAAACTGTCCCAAGCAATTGCTTCTTCTTCCATCAGAGTCCTTTCGAATTGTTCATATGGTGCTCCAACCAATCGGCGAATATCGGGACCGTTCAGCATGCCTTAAGTTGAAACAAGAAAAAAATTAAAAATTCATAGAATAAAACCAATAAAATCAACAAAAATATTCACCTTCTTTGATTTTTGCATCACTTAACGAGGGAAAATGGCTTTCAGTTGAGAATATGCGCGAATATTTTGTCGTTTAACCAATGCTTTGATGAAATTTTTCACCAAGCCTAATTTTATGTGTAACATGTCAGTATTTCATGAATGTCTTTGCAATATGCAAATGTATTTGCCTCATTTCGTTCGAAAAATTTCATAAACTCACGTTGAAGGCCACGAGCATGGTATATTTTAACATCAGGCGCCAAAATATTCAAGGCTTTGAGGTGTTGAGTAAAAATAATTTCACGAACTTGAGATAATCTCAGATCGCGTGAAATTATATTCAAACGATTTTGGGAAATTTCAATGTGATTTCATGTTGGCGTTACGTTAGATGGCTGGTATAGCGAGTATGATGACTCAGGAGCAGATTCAAATGTTGGGGGAATGTACTGTTCAGTTGGGCTCGGCCTTTTCGGAATTGGAATATTTTCTGAGTGTGCACAGAGAGAACTATTTGTACATCTAGTACGACTTATTTGAATTTTGACGTTTTTCTACATGTGTTGAAAAATTCACAACATTGTCGTACACAGATTTCTATACGTTTTATTGAGCGGGAAGAGGGGAAACATAGCTGTGTGCGAAAATATTTCTCCTTCGCACTCAACTGTATATAAATAGTATAGAAGTATATGTACGAGTCGTACAGTACGACTACGTTGTGAATTTTTCAACAGACGCAGAAAAACGTTAAATTTCAAAAAAGTCGTAGTAAATGTACGAACATTTCTGTCAGTGTGGTAATGGTAGTTGTGCTGATATGCACGATTTCATAATGGAATTCTATTCGGACCAGATAATTTGTTCATACACAAATAACAATTGGAAGGGTCGTGGATTCCAGGATCCGACCATAGCATAGGCACACCAAAAGACATGCATTGACACTTTCCGGTTTTCCAATCTTGTAATGCATTCATGCATGTTGTGCATGTAATCGATGGTGCCCATTTTACATTTCGAATCACCGGGAAATTAAAATACTGTTCGTAAATTATAGCTAGCGATTCAGTAATTTATAATCTTAATATAGTTATATATATAGTTATATAATTATAATCTTAATATAGTGGAATCATAAACTATTTTAACCAAAAAGATAAAAAAAACTCGAAATAAATCGAAAAAAATACAAAAAAATAGAGAAATAATTGTATAAATTGCTCTGTAAAGGGCTGTAAAAGACAGTTATATAATATATTATGCTTAAAAATATGTTTTCTGTACGAATCAATAAGAATTTGTTGAAAAATCAACGATATGCACAGCCATAAAGGGTGCAAAAACCATCTTGAGCCAAGAATATATGATTTGAAAATTTTGTTCGAGGTCATCTGGACAGATTTAAAAATGGTTATCACCATTGAATTCAGCGTACCCAAATTAGGTAAAAAAAACTTATTTTAGCTCTGCCTAGTTTTCAAACTACAACAGTGTAATTTTAATCTTCCAAATTTATTATGGATCTCGAATGATGTTGATAATCCAAATGTTTCATATCCAATTAATGCTTGTTCAAGGAAAGAATTATTGATTCTGGATTCTTTTCATGATTTTGGTTTATGTCAGATTAATAAATTTTCAAATAACAATGGTAATATGTTGGATTTAATTTGGACGAATGATTCAGATTTGTTTAATTGTATTAAAAGTGATACTTGTTTGCTCAATATTGAGATCCATCACAATCCAATTGAAATTATTGTTATTGATTATAATTTAAAAATTAATAATGAGCTCAGTTATGGCACATATTTGGATTTTAGAAATGCTAATTATGATGTGATTAATGATTGTTTTTCTGATATTGATTGGAATTTATTGTTTTCTAATAATTCATTGGATCTTAATTTGCAAAACTTTTATTCTTGCGTTAATAGAGTAATTAATACACATGTGGTCTTGAGAAAGAAAAGAAATTCAAATCATCCTGAATGGTTTGATACGCATTTGGTTTACTTGAAGAATCGTGTGGGTAAGTTGTTAAAAAGCAGGCATAATTCATTTGAGGATGATAATAACTTCACAATTGCTCGTCTAGAATATAAACGTCATTCCCGCATTGCTTACAACAACTATAAAATTAAATTAGAAGAGATGATTTCTAATGATCCAACGGAATTTTTCAAACATGTGAATGTCATCAGGAAAACTGTCAATGATTTACCTATTGAAATGCATTATAAAAATCAGAAATCGAGTAATGGTAATGGAATAGCTAATTTATTTGCAGATTTTTTCTCATCTGCCTATACTAAGCATGATTCGGAGTCGCTTGGTATTTGCAATCTTGAAAACTTCAGAATGATTGTAGATTTATGTCAAAATATTCCATGTATAAACGTAGATGAGAATATCATTCTTGAAAAAGTTATGGAATTACCCAGTAATTTAGTGTCTGGTCCTGATGGATTGTCTAATTTGTTTATTAAAAAGTGTATTGGTACTTTAATTAAACCAATCACAATGTTATTAGTAAAATCGCTAAAAATATCCCATATCCCTCTTTTATGGAAGTCTTCTTATGTTAAGCCAATTTATAAGAATGGTTCAAGGAATGATATAGAAAATTATAGAGGTGTTGCCTTGCAGAATGTGATTCCTAAACTATTAGATTCTATAATAGCAAATCATCTTAATTTTCATTTGAAAACATTAATTGATAAAAGTCAACATGGTTTTGTGAAAGGTAGATCGACTATAACTAATTTAGTTGAATTCACTTCTCAAACTTTGAGTGAATTAAAGCCTCATAATCAAACAGATGCAATCTACATTGATGTTGCCAAAGCATTTGATTCTGTGAATGTTGATCTTTTGATGTACAAGTTGAACATTATGGGTTTGAATCCACAACTTCTGAATTGGATTAAATCCTATATGAATGATAGAAATCAAATTGTTAAAATAAATGATTATTTATCACATCCGATCAGTGTTCCTTCTGGCACTGGTCAGGGATACCCTATTGCAGCAACCTTGTTTATTTTGTTTGTTGCTGATCTCCCCTACTTTTGTGGTGATTCGTCTTTACTCTCTTTTGCTGATGATGTAAGACTTTCTCATAATATTAATTCAATTAATGATTGTTTTATTCTTCAAGATAATTTGAACAATGTGGTAGATTTTTTCAACAGGAATCATTTGAAATTGAATATTAAGAAAACTAAAATGATGAGGTTCCATCGCTTTGGAGGTGTTATCGATCACAAATACTATATTAATGGTTCAATTATTGAAAGAGTTGAACAAATTAAGGATCTTGGTGTGATTTTGGACGAGAAACTTAATTTCAAGGCTCATATTGAGTTCATAATTGCAAAAGTTAAATCAAGACTTGCTTGGATTAGGCGTTTTGCGAGAGAATTCAATGACCCTTATACTATTAAAAAATTATATTTTAGTTTTGTTATTCCAATTTTAGAATATGGTTCTCAAGTTTGGAATACTCATTCTCTAGGACAAATAAAACGGATTGAGTCTATTCAAAAACAGTTTTTGTTGTATACCTTGAGGAGATTCAGATGGAACAATGGCTTTCACCTCCCTAAATATGAACATAGGCTGCTGTTACTGCAAATGATTACTCTGGAGGACCGAAGGAGAATTGCTCAAGTGATGTTCATTTTAAAATTGATCAGGGGTGAAATATGTTCGGAAATACTACTGGAGAAAATCCAATTTAGAGTTCCTTATCACTCGGTCAGAAATGTTAGATTTTTGAGTATACAACATAATATCGACAGTAACTACCAAAAACATATGCCTTTAAGTTTCCTGGTCGAGGCTTTCAACAGTTGTTATAATATTAAAACTCCTTTTTCTGAACAATTTGTAATAGACTTTAATGTGAGCTCAAATGTAATTAAAATGAGACTGAATGAATTGTTCATCAGACAGACTGACTGAACAATGCTCTTCTCTTTTTTCTATTCTCTCTGTACGATTCGGTATTACAGTTAATAATCACAGTGACTTGCTCCGAGATCGTTAGGGTTGGCAATAGATTATTGATCGATGCAATTACTGAATCATTTCATTTTTAATTGTATTTTTTACATTGTAAATATTTTGATTTTTTATTTAAATAAACCACCTTTGGCGAAGAAACGCTGTATGGTGCCGAAATAAATAAAAAAAAAATATTCCAAAGTTGATGATTGATAAATATATAATTCATCAAATTGTACATGAATTGCCAAATAATTTGATTTCTGGTCCTGATAAATTACCAAATTTGTTTATTAAAAAATGTATTGAAACTCTCATTATACCAATTACTATTTTATTCAACAAGTCACTTGAATTGGATTATGTTCCTAGTGTTTGGAAGTCATCTTTTGTAAAACCAATATTTAAGAATAGTTTGAGAAACAATATCGAGAATTACAGAGGTGTAGCCTTGCAAAATGTAATTCCTAAAATTTTGGATTCAATAATGGCGAAACATTTAAATTTTCACATTAGGAACATTGTTGATTCGAGTCAGCATGGTTTTGTTAAGGGAATATCTACCATTACTAACTTGGTGGAATTCACTTCACAGACTTTGAATGACTTAAGACCTCATAATCAAACGAATGCAATTTATATGATGATGGATTCAAACTACCGAAATATGAACATAGATTGCTGTTGTTACAAATGATTTCATTGGAAAACCGCAGAAGTGTTGCTCAGATATTATTCATATTAAAATTGATCAAAGGTGAAATTTGTTCGATGGTTCTTTTGGAGAAAATTCAATTCAGGATTCCATATCATTCTGTCAGAAATTTTGAATTTTTGAAAATTCACACAGAGAACATTGATTATCAGAAGTATATGCCTTTGAAAATCTTAGTTGAGAAATTTAACAAATATTACAATAAACGAAATCTGAATGAGTTTGTAATTGATTTTAATGTTAGTTCGGACGTTGTTAGGAAAAGGTTAATTGGATTGTTTAAGAATTTAATACACTGATCAATGTCTGTTTGTTTTTTGATTCAGTTTTGCAGTTCAGAAATCATAGTGACTTGCTCCGAAATCGTTAGGATTGGCAATTGATTGATGAAGCGATGCAATTATTGAACTAATTATTCTAATTTAATGAATTGTAAATATATTTTAATTATTTAAATAAACCACCTTTGGCGAAGAAACGCTGTTTGGTGCAGTAATAATAACAAAAAAAAAATTTTTGAAAATCGAATATCAGGTTTTGTTTATTAATCTTAATCTGTGTTTTTTTATTTCATTATAAAGGTCATTGCAAACTTTTTGGTTTGCCGATATATGCAGCAATGGTGAGACCACGACGCAATGAAGGAATTCTAGTTTGAAGTCATCATCAGAACCATTCCAATTCAAATCAAACACATAATTTCAAGAATTAGTTTTTAACGACAGATTTTAATGATCGTTACTTTGCTGCCTTGGACTTAGTGGGCTAGCTTGTCAGTACGTAATCATGGCCGTCGTAATCATGTTTTTTCTCAATTGGTTCGAAACCTGTATCACCTTTTGAAAAAGATGCTTTCATCACATGCATCCATGGTAAGAAAATATCAATAGCTCAAACCGAATTATATTCATAGTTAACACACTGAGAGAACTACTTCTGGGACATCGAAAGTGCGCCACAACTATTTTAATCGCGCCACAACTTTTTGCACTTGCAATTTTTAATTGTTAAATTGAAAAAAAAAAAAAAAATTTCCGAAAAATTTGTTTCTAGAAGATCAATTTTTAACCAATTTTTTCAACGAAATACCCAAATCACTTAATTTTCTGTAATGTTTTGGTATAATTGTCATATTTCAAAAACTGATTAAATTTTTATTGAAGTATTCAAGTGTTTGCTTTATTATTTTTATTTTCGTAACGCTTCATAACGTCAACTGAATTCAATTCATAAATTTCGAGGATAGGTATTTTGTTACAAAAGTTGTTTTCTCGGCGTAGAAGCAAACAAAGTAAACAAAGCAATTTTATATCATATTTTTTTCATAAAAATATTGTTTCAACGATATATCCAATTTATTTTTTGTGTATATATATAAGATAAAGAACATACCTGAAATTACATGGACATGACAAGGATTTTTAAAAATTTTCCCACTTATTATATCACCATATTGGCCATACGCAACAACGTTGTTTACATCAAGCGATAAATTGTTTCTCACAATGATTCTGTTTGATTCCATTTGGTGTATGATTTCGTCTAAATTTTGATCAAATGTTTTCTTAAAAAAACCATCAGATTGATATGGGTCGTTATTTCCCTATGTAAGAAAATATCAGAAATGTACAATATAATATTGTATATTGAAATATACTGTATAAGAACTAATGAACATTTTTTAGGCGATTAAACAACCAATAGCGTTTGGTTAATTATTTACCAAATTGCTTTGGGCACTTAAAATATTTCTTTTTTTTTCTTTTAATATATAAATTCTCAAACCATTTGAACTATTGGTCTTTGAAGTGTTAGTTCATGATGATCGGATGGCAACCGTTGTCGCTGAAATTCCTTCTTCAAGCGAAGATATGAATATCCAATAATACTTAAGAGCAGCAAAAAGCCAAGTAAATTGCATCCAATAAGAAGTACAAACTGCAACGTATCACTTTCGTCTATGGAAAAAGTGCATTACAACTTATAAGTATGAATTGGTTTTAAGATTATTTGAAAACTTTTTTAAGCAGTGACGGTATAAATA
Organism: Resseliella maxima; assembly: GCA_029041755.1. Classification (NCBI taxonomy): domain Eukaryota; kingdom Metazoa; phylum Arthropoda; class Insecta; order Diptera; family Cecidomyiidae; genus Resseliella; species Resseliella maxima. The sequence continues at coordinate 296,791 of JAQOWM010000850.1, forward strand.
CACCTTATTCTCTATAAAAACACCTTGTTCTGACTCCCCCTTGGCTCGCCAATGTCAGAACCTATGATTTGTTGTGTTAAATTTATTTAATTTTGGAACCCATACAATCTCGTTAAAAAAACGTACGAAATTAATTATTCATAAAATTTAAAATGGAAATATATTTACCATTTCTTTCATCATTTGAGATAAGAATTCCTGCATTTTCATTAAATTGATCATGTGATTGATCTCTCGAGTATCGTCTCTTTGTTGTATTTCCAAATTGTGATACTATCCCCAAGCATACATGTATATGTCGGTCGAGTGGCAATGGAACATTATCATAACCTCCATAATTCAAGCCATTTCCAATAAGAAATGTCTTTTTTGTGTGCTAAAAAGAGAATGTACACTGTCATATGTGTGACATACCAAAGCTATTTTTCGTTTTTTGTAATTTTTTTATGGAATATGAAATTATAGTTTTCAGATTTATAATGTTAATTTAAAATTGTAACCCTTGCTTGAATTTCCCCAAATTGTCATTAGATGAAAAATATTCAGCCATTTTAACTATATTTAAATTGTTCTTGTTTACATGTTGTATACCTCATATGATAACTCAGCAGTTATATAATAGTTTATTCCATCTTCTAAAGCATTTTTATTGTCCTTCAGCAAATTTTCATCAAATTTTTGGGAAAGTGTTGAGTCAACAAATATTATTACAACTTGAATTGCACTTATTGGTCCATTATTATTTTCAAGGGGAGGAATAATAATTTTCAAAGTTTTGCCATTAGATTCAAGAATTTTAGGCTGGGGAGGTTCAGGATCTGGTATACCAATATCTGTATGCCCTATAATAGAATTTAATCCACCTTCACCATATTCATTTGAATATGATATCACAGAAATATTGTATGTTGAACCTAGAAATATATTACAATAGATAAATAAAATTTTAAAATAAATAAATAAATAATTAAATATTTAGATAAAACCAATTTTTATGCAAAAGAATAATCTCAAAACGGGGGTGATTTTCCTGTTAGAAGACATAAAAAAAAACAACTTTTGTTCCGGGACTTCGTTTGAAATGGCATCCTCCAGACCTCCACCATTTTCAAAAAATTGGTAAAAAAATGAAGAAAAATTTCTTTACAAATTGCAGCCAAATGATTGGAATTTATATGATCGTTAAAAAATTAGAAAACTTTTAAAAATTAGAAAATTACTTTTTTAAAAAAAAAGCTTTTTTCATTGATTAAAACCATTTTTACATCTTTAAATCTCATGGATGTTTCATTTAATTTGCATTATGTAACCCAATATTGAAATGAGTATTAAAATAGCTGCAAATTGATTTTGATTATTTCCAAAACTATTTGCTGACGACATAACTTAAAGCAATATAAGCAGGGATGTGTACCGAGACAAATTTCGGTACTGGTACATTGATTCTAAATTTGTAGCAGTACAAATTTTTGCATCGTTCTACCTGTACTAGGTAAGATTTGTACCGTACGCATAAGTTTGTGCCGTCGAAAAATAATAAATTGTACCGGTACAGTAATGTGTATCGGTACCTACAGTGGCCGAAATGAGGATACCGACACACACGTTTTTCAAAAAAAAATTTTGTGTTGAGAAATGATACGACTGCTAGATACGAGTATGAGTATTGAATGAACTGGGGCCTATTGCACCATTCATTGTAAATTGTAAATTGTAAATTGTAAATTGTAAATTGTAAAATTGATTTACAATTCTACAATTTATTGTAAAATTGATTTACAATTCTACAATTTATTGTAAAATGTGATTTACAATTGTAAGATTATTTGCAAATTGTGATTTACAATTGTAAGATTATTTGTAAATTGCGATGAACCACTATCATTGTATATTAACAAATTATTAAACATACAAATATTTTCATCTGATTGAAATAAATTTAACTAATAAAAGAAAACATATTCCAAATTATGTGAAATTTTATTTTAAGGCATCGTTTTCAACAATTTCATTGTTTCATCAATTATTATGAAATGTATACATAAAAAATTAGATGATAAAAGTTTTGTTCAGGTTTTTGTATTTAAAACATTCTTAGATTATAATCTATTTATACATTTCATAATTGATGAAACAATGAAATTGTTTCCCAATTATTAATGAATAAAACGATGCCTTAAAATAAAATTTCACATAATTTGAAATATGTTTTCTTTTATTAGTTAAATTTATTTCAATCAGATGAAAATATTTGTATGTTTAATAATTTGTTAATATACAATGATAGTGGTTCATCGCAAATTACAAATAATCTTACAATTGTAAATCACATTTTACAATAAATTGTAGAATTGTAAATCACATTTTACAATAAATTGTAGAATTGTAAATCAATTTTACAATTTACAATTTGCAATTTACAATTTACAATTTACAATTTACAATTTACAATTTACAATTTACAATTTACAATTTACAATTTACAATTTACAATGAATGGTGCAATAGGCCCCTGATTTATTATAGAATAAAATGACAACTTTTGCGAATGAATATTCATACATAACAATAACAGTATTTATGTTTCGTCGTTTCAGTAAGATATTGTTTGCCAAACAACACGGCCATTTGTCGAAAATCTTTTCTCAATGTAAACACTCTTAAATGATCCATGAGTTGTGATTTTCACACTATAGTATCATTTGCGTAGAGTATAGTTAATAATAAACCGTTAATTTTTTATATAATTTACAGGTATTTGTACCGGTATAGATTTGTCCCGATACAAAATATTCGATGGTTGTACCGGTACTACAGTGACATTTGTACCGTTTTCGCAATCATATACCGGTACAAAATATATTAATCGTACCGGTACTAATGGACATTTTTTTCAACGGTAAAATAATGAATACTTTATTACCGGTACAAAATTGTCTGGTACAAAAATTAGTAATGGTACCGGTTTTCTAATTTGTACCGGTACAAAATCTTTCTTTGCTGTACCGGTACAAGAATCTCCTTTAGTACCAGTACGACTAGCATATTTTTCACCGGTAGACACTTATGTACCGGAACCGCTAGCGTTTTTTTCACCGGTACAGCTATCAAGTCTTGAGTACCAATTTCGCATTTGTACCGATACGGCTGATTTTGCTGTACCGTACCGAAAATACCGGTATTCCAATACCAGTACACAACTCTGGATACGGGACAATTTTGCACAATTGCTTTATTCGTGGCTATTTTGAAAAAATAACAGTATGAAATTGATATGTTTAAATCTGTTGAAATTTTCTTATTTTTCGATATTATTTTGAATTGTACGAACTTGCAGAGGTCCATTATTGCGCAAATACATGAGCTGAAATTTCATTTGAAATGTCACGTCATGAAAACAACGTATAGTTTGTGAAATCGTCAAATTTTATTGATCTAAAAATTGATAAATGTGAAGTGACACTGTAACTTTAATTATTGTAATTAAATAAGAGTTGAAACCACCTTTAAGTTACAGAATGATTTTTTATTTTTATAAAGAAACAAAAAATATTAAGACAATTGTTTCGACATCAAACACGATGTCATCATCAGTTATGAAATTCCCAACTAAACATTAGGAAAAAGATTAGCAAGTGCAAAGTCAATCGAAACATCAAATTTACGCACACACTAACAGCAAAAAACAAAATCAATACAAATATTCAAACAATCTTTTTCTTTTCTTTCTTTTATAGATGTTGCAAATCGAGTATCTCAATACTATCTTAATACTTTTTGTATGAAAGTATTAACATTTTTATCTTAATAGTCGATTATCAACATCTATAAAACAACGGTAAATCTTGCCATTTGGCACTTGTTGCGGGATTGCGTATTTTAGCAAACAGTTTAATCAATTCTACGATATTCAATTGGTTTAAAATAAAATTTATGTGTGTAAAATAGGTAGAACAAAAAAGTTGTAACCTGAAACACGAGCTCAAATAGTTAAAAGAAACAGGCTAATCATATCGTGAATCACGATTCGTGATATCGTCAGAATATAACATGTTTCAAAAAATGCAACGGAACGTGGCCAGAAATCATGAAACAGGTGTAAATACTGATCGAATCAGATGTGTTTAACCCAGAAAAACATAAAAAAGTCGTTGATAAAATCTACAACATCAAAGGTATGATTGGTCGTGTTGCCATTAGAAAACCACTTCTGCGAGTCGCAGTACGATATATATAATCACTATCGGTCCGATAAGCAAACAAAAGAGACTTTTGCCAAAGATCACCAAAATTGGGCCTTTGATCAATGGAAATCCGTGCTCTGGACAAACGAGTCAAAATTTGAACTTTTTGGAAGTCATCGACATCAATATGAGGAGGAAAGAGGTTATGTTAACTGTCATTGCTACATGTATCGTTTATTTAAACTGCAGTATTTTTTTGATTTTTAAATAATTATTCGATTTGATTTTTACATAAATTTAGCATTTGTGCAAAATTAATATACTTATTCACAGGGAATCATTGAAGTTTATTTATAAAAGTGATTTTGATTTTCAATTATTTGTGATTTTCCAATAAGTATTATTTTTTGTTGTTGTCAATATGTCAGAATCGAATTTGCATTGCTGTGTTACTAGTATGTAACAAGGTTTGACCTATTGTGGCCTTTATCTGAAGTGCGAATTTTGTAAAAATCAAATATTTATTCAATGCATGAGACAAAGAGAAGAGAAAGTTAAAAAACTACTTGAATATTTTGGATTAGCAAGAAGATTTGAGGATGGAATATGGGGAATTGTGAAACCAGATAGTGATGAGCATCTGAAATTTTATTATATTTTCAATGGAAATTCGCCATTTGCCGTGTCATGTGAAGTTTGCAATTACATTATAAATAATAAAAGAAAAATTGATGCAGAATTGAATACGGCGCAATTCCATGATACGTGTAGTGAAATAAATGATGACGACTCAATGAATGTTGCTGGTAAAAACAGCACTAATAATGATCCGACTGAAAGTCATTCAGAGTTTAGTCAAAATAATGACATTGGAGATTTAATGTTATTGAAAAATATTTCATATCGGCTAAAGGTTTTGAAGAACTTAAATGAAGTACCAAAACCATTCAATGGAGTGTACATGTTTCATATTTCAAGGTTTGTATATGGTACCAAAGCAGATGATGTAAAGAAAATTATCATTGAAAAGACCAAATTACTTGAAAATGCATTTTCCATTGAGATGTTAGATTTCCACAAACGAAGTAGATATGCAGGCAAGTTTGTTTCTTGTAAAGTTTTGACATTAACAGAGGAATGTTCAAGGATAATTTGTAATCCTGGAATTTGGGGTCCTGAGTTCTGTGTGAAACCCTTCATAATGAAGGATAGAAAAAAGTCATTAAAGGTGAATATGAATCACTTTGTTAATTCTCATCGGAAATTTCATAACAATGTTCGAAATAACAATCGTTCTAACAATAACGATGTGAATAATGTTCATATACAACAACATAAACCACACAACTGGTAATAATGCAACAAAAACAACACCGAAAGGAAAACGAATTACAATTGAATCGATTATGACCGCAGTAAAAATGCTCAGTGATAACATGGAGACAAATAATCAAAAATTAAACGCCATTGATGCTAAAACAACCGATATCCATAGTACTGTAATGAATAAACCAACCGAAACTAACCTCACAAACCGACCAGAAACAACGCCTAAGCTACCGGTACAACGGAGACTGACAAATTTTTTGAATCCAACACGAAATAAAACGCCGGTATCAACATTCGCTAATGTTGTTCGTAGTAATAATTTTGCGCAACAATCAGCAAAACGTCCACGCACGGAAAATACATTGGCAAATGTTGAATCAAATGTTAAATTTGCAGCACCTAAACCAAAAGTTGGCACCAAATCAGTAGTTAGTGGACTTAATGTCATAGCAAAACAACAACGGATTGAGAAACCGACATTTTCTAAGGCTGTTTGGGTTTCTCGCTTCGGACCCACAACAAATGAAGACGAAATTGCTGGATATATTGAATCAAACACTTCAGTCACGGATAGATCGTTGTACAAAGTGCATAAATTAGTGAAAAAAGACCGAGACTTGAGCACACTCAAATTTGTTTCATTTAAAGTAGAAGTGAATGAAAGTGAATTTGACATTTTGATTGAACCGGATGTTTGGCCTGAGAATGTGATGGTGCGCGAATTTGTGAAAAATGTGACTCTGGGGGATCATCTTTTCCCAGCATTAACCGCACAAAAAAACCTAGCACCATCATCGGAAGCAATGGAAACACAGGAACATTCATTGGATCAACAAACAAACGAGCAGTGCAAATCACCGAACAATTCAGCGACAGTGTCAGCAAGTGTGGCACTGAGCAAAAATTAAACATGTATATTCACAATGCCCATTCCATACGAAACAAAGTTGATGAAATGCGATTGGCAACGAAATCATGTCCATTCCAAATAATAGCACTTTTCGAGACATGGTTGTCAAATAACATCAAAGACATTGAACACTTTTCAAAAAATTATAATGTATATCGTGGTGATAGAACAGAGTTTACCAGCGATAGAAGGGATGGTGGTGGTGTATTAATTGCAGTTGATACGAAATATAACAGTGAAAAAATTATTTTATCGAACCATGATGGCCTTGAACATGTGTGTGTGAAAATTACATTACAATATACTAATATATTTATGTATGCAGTGTATATACGATCGGTCAATGAAACAGCAAAATTTTTGGAATTTGCTGAAACTGTTAAAATGATACCTCATGATGAAAATGATGTTGTGATTGTATGTGGGGATTTTAATCTGCCGGGTATTGAATGGATCAAAGCTGATGATGGTGAATATTATTTGCCAATTAACGTAACAACTGAAGGTGGGATTGCAGTGGTTGATGCTATGCTCAGCTGTGGTTTTCACCAAATGTGTAATCTACAAAATCAAGCGGGCAATGTTTTGGATCTAGTCTTCACAAATAAATTTTATGATTTAATACTCATGGAATCATCGAGACCGTTGATAAAATCTGATATGTGGCACCATGCTATTGAAGTTGAAATGACAATTGAGGGCAATGATTTGCAATCATTGGAGCAATCATCGGAACAATATTGTTATAAATCAGCTGATTATGAGACATTAAATGAGTTTTTAGCAGGAAATGATATTTTATCACACATTGACCAACTAGATGACATTGAGAATGCGTTCACAACGTTTGGTAGGGTCATACATGAAGCAACTAGTATTTTTGTACCAAAAGTCATGGTGCAAAAAAGTACCGATCCACCATGGTATACAAAAGAATTGAAACATCTGAAAAATGTTCGAAATAAAGCATACAAGAGAGCAAAAACATCAGGAAATTTTGAAGAATACAATTCAGTCACCGATTTTTACATTCAGCTGCAAAGTGAGCTGTTTAAAACGTATGTTGTCCGAATTCAATCGCAAATAAAATCGAATCCTAAGCATTTTTGGCGTTTTGTAAATGATAGGCGTAAAAGGAATAATATTTCGTCTGTCATTGAATACAATAATGTAACAGCAAACACTGATGAATCAAAAGCGGAACTGTTTGCTGATTTTTTCGAAAATCAGTATACACAAGGAGACGACATCGATATAAATTACTTGCTAAATCAATGTGAAGAGAATTCGCTCGATTTTGAAATTGAAGAAGATGATGTATTAGACGCGCTGCAGTCAATCAATGTGAATAAAGGTTTTGGTCCGGATGGCATATCACCATTGTTCTTGAAAAATTGTGCTACATCATTAGTAAAACCATTGACATTGTTATATTGTAAATCGTGGGAAAGTGGTTGTGTTCCGCCTACATTGAAAAACTCAAGAATAGTTCCAATATTTAAGTCCGGGAAAAAGAACAGCGTACAAAACTATAGGCCAATTGTTATTATACCCACATTGGCAAAATTGTTAGAAATGATTATACATCGAAAAATTGAATCTTACGTGAGTGGAAAAATAATTCAAAATCAACATGGCTTCGTAAAACATCGATCAACATCAACTAATTTGCTGCAAATGGTGCATTACACGATAGATTCAATGAATGCAAAATGTCCAACACAAGTTTTATACACAGATTTTGAAAAGGCATTTGATCGAGTAAACATCAAAATACTACTGCAAAAATTGGTAAAATTGGGCTTTGGACGAAGATTAGTTAAATGGTTCTATGGTTATTTAACAACACGGACGCAATTTGTTGTAATCAACGATAGAAAGTCTAGAACTTTCATTGTCACATCTGGTGTACCGGCGGGAAGTATTTTGGGACCTTGTCTCTTTAATATATTTATTAATGATATTGCTGATATTGTAACTGATGCACTTGTATTACTTTTTGCAGATGACTTGAAATTAATATTGCGAATTACATCGTCCTATGATGCCCACACTTTTCAAAGTGCAATTAACCAGCTGCACAAATGGTGTATGCTTAACAAACTTTATTTAAATCTGAAGAAATGTTTCGTCATGACATTTATGAGAGGTGGAACTACATTGAACTGTAAATACACGTTCAACAATGGGCAGCATATTTTTGAGATAGTTGATCTGCACAGAGACTTGGGTGTCATCTTTGATCCAAAATTGACATTTACAAATCACTACGATGCAATAACTGCGAGTGCACAAGCGGCAATGGGTTTTATCAAAAGAACACTTAAAAATAAGTTTACAATTGATTCGGCTAAAATGTTATATTTTTCACTAGTTAGAACAAGATTAGAATATAACTGTGTTGTGTGGCAACCATACCACCAAATGCATTGTGATAGAATAGAATCAATACAAAAAGATTTTGTTATATGGGCATTGAGAGAAATATTTCAAAGAGATGAAAATTTTAGATTGCCACCGTATCAAATTAGATGTGATTATTTAAATATACAACCGCTTTGGAGACGGCGAATAAATGCCTCAATATTTTTAATTTATGATATTTTATTGGCTGAAATAATTTCTACTGCATTAAGAGAAAGAATTATTTATACACGACTTCAATATAATGTAAACCAAAGAAATTTAAGAAATAGTGAACTGATCAGAATAGGAGTATTTAGAACGGAGTTTGCTTATTATCAGCCTTTTTATGTTGCATGCAGGAATTTTAATAAGATAAGACAACAATTTTTTAACTCGGCATCGAGACAAATATTTAGAAATAATGTAATTAAAGTAGACAATTCAGTATTCAACTTGTAAATTTTGAAAAGAAATGTGATTATATATGATGTTAAATTGTCACCACTATGTAAATTGTAATATGATGAAATTATCAGTCTGACGTCAGACATTGAAAATAAAATAAATAAAAATAAAAAAAATAAACAATGTCAACAACAACAAAAATCATCTCAAAGATCTCAACAGCGTGTTAATTGGCGGCGTTCACATCATGCAAGACAGCCTCATTATATCCAACATTTGTCACAAAATCAACCACAACCAAATTTGAATGGATATATTTTTTGGAATCAACTTTATCACCATCCATTCACAAACCCTGCTCAGTATCATCAATTTATGAATCAGGCTCAGTTCTTCCCGAATATAATGCCATTCCAGATGTATCAACCGTTTTACCGTTATTGAATACACCTGTTACTCATGGGAAAGATATGAAGTTTAACCATCACATTTTCTCATGTAATTTCAATGGTTTAAAAACTAAGATTCCTGAATTTTATGCGAGTATATTGATAAACAATTTCAAAATTTATTTGTTATGTGAGACTCATTTGGATAGCACCATCAATAATGTTGAAATTTTCCCAAAATTCCCCTACTTCAAAGTCGGAAAAATTGGTGTCCGTCCTTTTGTCCCACTTGAAAGTAGGACAAATTTGTGTCCGTCCTTTTGTCCTATTTTAAAGTCGGACAAATTTGTGTCCGTCCTTTTGTCCCACTTCAGAAGTCGGACAGATGGACGGACAAAATTGTCTTCTTTGACACCTTTATCCCAAATGCTTATGACGTATTTCGATGTGATAGATCAATTCTTACCGAGAGAGATCAAACTTTTAAGAAAGTTCGTGGAGGTGGTGTTTTGATAGCCACTCATAAATCATTGAATGGAAAATTAGTATTTGATGGAGAGTTATATGGTGCTGAAATTGTTTGCGTTTGTGTTAACATTGAACATTGGAAGTTTCACTTGGTTGAATTGTATATTAGACCTAATTCCCCATGTGACTTTTTTGAAAATATTGTTAATGCTTTAAAATTTTTATTCGAGAAAGACAATTATGAAGATTCAATTTTAATATCGGGTGACTTTAAACTTCCGAATCTTTTATGGATCTCGAATGATATTGACAATTCAAATATTTCATATCCAATTAATGATTTTGGTTTATCTCAAATTAATTGTTTTTCGAATAACAATGGTAATATGTTGGATTCAATTTGGACAAATGATCCTGATATGTTTTTTTGCTTGGAAAGTGAAACCAATTTGGTCAATATTGAGATCCATCATAACCCTATTGAAATTGTTATTTCTAATTGTAATTTGAATATCAAAGGTGAACTTTGTCTTGGCTCATATTTGGATTTTAGAAATGCAAACTATGATGCAATAAATGGTTGTTTTTCTGATATTGATTAGAATTCATTGTTTTCTGATAATTCTTTCTGAAATCTACTATGTTGATGACTTTAAAGTAATTGAAAATTTGTGTCAAAATATTCCACATATTAATAAGTTTTGGAATTGCCGAATAATTTAATTTCTGGTCCTGATGGTTTATCAAATTTGTTTATTAAAAAATGCGTTGACACATTAATTAAACCACTTACAATGTTATTGAAGAAATCACTTAGAATTGCTCATGTTCCGAGTTTGTGGAAGTCTTCCTATGTAAAGCCAATTTATAAAAATGGTTTAAGGAATGATATTGAAAATTATAGGGGTGTTGCCTTACAAAATGTGATTCCTAAACTGTTGGATTCAATAATTACCAATCACCATAATTTTTTAATAAATTTATTCACCGCCAAAGACTGGCTGAATCCTTTTTGTAAATACAGAGTACATTCATTTAATTTGTAAAACAGTGGTCATTAAAATCAATAAAGCAAATATCACGATTAGTAGGTATCAAATAAGGAAACAAATAATATATATATATATATATACAAGCTTAATCATGGCAAAATGTACGTGTAAATTTACATTGAATCGTGTTGGAAGATAGTGTTATGATTAATTTCTATTGAGAATAGTTCTTGAACCCTATTCGACCATTTACACATTTGATTAAGCGGTGCAGATGCGCAATTCCTAATAAGTTTGTCGTTTATTTTGATGTGTTCTGCATTTCGTAGATTTCGTCCATTTTGATTCATAGAAATTGAGTTTAAAAGCAGCGGACAATGGTTAGTTTATGAATTTTGTATGCAAAATGTTCCTTCGGTGGAATAGAGCTCTGAATCCACAATAATGAACAATAAAATAAATTGAATTGTTTATATGTATTGTTTTTTATTTTAATAATGTTCTCATAACTATCAAGAATTATGTGTCGAATCATTTGAAGTAAATAATGATAAAAAAAAAGGTTTAACTTGGCTTTCTAACCAATCCGCATTTATTGGCTTTAAGAGTCACCGTCGTGTGAATTATTGAAGACGTAGCATATATTTTTTTTATTACAAACTGTTGACAGAACCGTGTGTATTTAAAATTGGTTAAATTCAAATCTTTTAAATTGTCAACTTTGAATTCAGTAAATTTTATTAAAAACAGTTTATCAAAAATTGAAATTGTTAAATCATGTTGATATGAGTACTTTAATATTGGAAGTAAAACTTAAAAACGAGACTTTTTTGGTGGTATTTGAGTGTTTATTCAAAGTATTGTCTATCGTTAGCCACTACTTTTTACCATCTTTCAGGCAATTTAAATGGTAGTCTGAAGGGGCCAGGTATGGGCTATAAGGCGAGTGAGGCAGAATTTCCCATCCGACATTTTCCACAAAGTTTTTGGGCCCTTGAGCGCGATGTGGCCGAGCATTGTCATCATGGAAAATCAAAGTCCCGTGTCTTGTCTCCCATTCTGGCCATTTTTGCTTGATTGCTGCGTTCAATTTGATGAGTTGTTGTTGGTAGCGTTCTCCATTATTGGTTTCATTCGGTTTTAGCAGCTCATAGTACAATACACCCTTCTAATCCTACCAGATACAGAGCATTACTCTGAAACCATGAATATTCGGTTTTGGCGTTGATTTTGTACGTTGACCGCGCTTGCAATATGACTTTTTGCGCTTGGGATTATCGTAGTAGGTCCACTTTTCATCGCCAGTAACCATACGATGCAGAAATGCCTTCTTTTTGTGGCGGGCCAGCAGCATTTCTGACATGCAAAATCGTCTTTCAACATCTCTCGGCTCCAATTCATGTGGTACCCAATTTCCTTGCTTTCGCCATAAGTTTCCACAAGCAAACAATGACTTTCAGCTGCACTTTTCTTTGCAAAAAACTAGTGCAACAAAACTTCCCGCAAATGCTGTTTTTTTCACCAATTTCCGAAACTGTCCATCCTTGAAAAAAAATATGATGCGCAAATTATTCTCAAAACAAACTTTTTTGACTGATTTCGAAAGGTACTAAATAGCCCTTTCAAATGATGTATATGTCATTGATAGACACAATGTATAAGCAAGTGGAGACATCTTTTAGCAAAAGTCTCGTTTTTAAGTTGTACCTCCAATAAATTAGTTCGGTATACTGAACAGAAAAAATGTAGATGGAGATGCTATACTATGAATAATGGAATGGCCCTCACAATCACCGGATTTAAATCCAATCGAACTCCTTTGGGATGAGCTGTACTGTCGGGTAAGAGATTTACGTCGAACGAGCATTCCTGATCTGTGGACTTGCCTTAACGAAACCTGCAAGAACATCCCAGCACAAACATATATGTTTTGGTATACCAAAAACTGATCGAAATCAAAAAACTGAGCCAAAATTATGCCCCGTAGTAATCAAAGCCATTAGGTGGCCATATTCAAGAAAATCTACTCAAGTGATCTTTCCATACTGATATTGAAAATTATTCAATATTTTTCGATAAAATGATTATAAATCGTTCATGAAATGTTATTTCCATGTACAACGAACAAAAATAATCAAAATAAAATCTATTTTAAATATATATTGGTATAAAGTATTTTTTTTGGCCTGTACTGTAAAATGGTGGGGGTCTGCGGGATGCCATTTAAAACGAAGTCCCGGAACAAAAATTTCAAGTATATTCATTTTTGAACCCCAATATACATATAATAACAATTTTGAACAATTTGCTGACATTTTAAATTATTTTACCTGGATTCAAATTTTCCAATTCATATTGAATTATTTGACCAGTTACTTCAACTGTCCATTGAGGTAGAAGTGGTAAATGTTTCCATCCATATTTTTGAATAATATTAGCGCGAATTATATATTGAGTTAGCGAATCCAGTTTTTCGGGTGCCGACCATTGAATTAAAATTGAACTATCAGTGCTATTAATGATATGTAATTTTTGAGGTGGTCCTGAAAGCTTTATATCTGTGTCATAGTAACTTTGGGCATATTCTCCCCCACAGATTTCGTCAACATTTTTCGCACATATCCATGTACATTCATCAGGGTTTAATTCCTTTCCATTTATCGTATTTGTGCATGAGCACTCTTCGCCTTTTATTACAGCATAACTGCAGAAACATGAAAATATATTCTTGTAGTGTTTTGAATATTTATTTGGTTTTTATTGATATAATGTAATATTATACGATTATCTTAAATTTATAAATCTTATAAGATAGGTTAAAAACAAGCAAAGCCTACTCCATTTATTTATCAGGAAATAAAGCTTTACTTACGTTGGAAACGTCAGCTTGAAATAAATCCATCAGATGGATTTGACGTTGGTAGCATTGGATTTTTATCATTTATATACAATGTGGCCTAATTTTTCCATTGTGGCCAAGGTCAAATTTGAGGCCACATTGAAAGAATTCACAATTTTTGACTTTGGCCAAAATAAAATTATAAATTAAATAATTAAATAAATACACAACCAACGCAGCGTCAAATCCATCGAATAAATCAATCTGATGGATTTATTTCAAGCTGACGTTTCCAGCGTAATTAAAGCCTCGTTAAGAAATAATAGCCAACATTTTCTTGTTTGAAACAATGAAATTTTTTTTTAATAAATATTTTACAGAGTAGGTAAAATATTTTTCTACATTTTGAAAACATTCTACGTGATTTAATCCATAAAATATTTCTATAGGTGAAATTAGAATTAAATTTAAATACTTGAGATTTTTCCAAGTGATTCTTCAATTGTTTGAATAACAACATACAGATAAGCCCCTAGGTTGTAACAACACCTTTGTTCGATCATCAAATTTCGTGCAAACAGGGGAGGAAGAGAAAATTCGTAAATATCGATGCCGACGAAGTCATTATGGTGACAGTACGCAAATGCACATTGAACAATATTTTGAACGAAAATCTAAATCAAGACTTAAGAGAATATGTGCAAGATTTTTTTGACCAAATTAGTAAAAAAAATGACATTGATAATAAATTAAGCATCGCTATTGTTTTTCCATCAAGTGAATACGGACACCGATAACTATATTTTGAACGGTGAAACATATTATTTCAATTTGAGTGGTAAAATTGTAATCAAAAGACGCTTTTAAGCCGTGTTATTTGTTCAAAACAAAAACGATAGTGAACAAATGTCCATTAATTTTCTGCATATTGTCGAAAACGAAATTTCCCCAGATAGTGAAAATTTGGGAAATATTTGTTTATAATTGGAATGGTTATCCTTTTTGGAATCAAACGTATCCAGTTCCATACGTGAATCCAATGCAGTATCATCATTGTAAAAAATGCTGTACCATAAATAGCAATGAAATCTTTCCTTATGATGTTTTTCGTTACGATCGATTAGATCTTACAGAAAGGGATCAAACCATTAAAAAGTCTCATGGCGGTGGTGTTTTGATTGCTACTCACATATCATTGAATGGTCAGTGAATTTTTGATGGTGATTTGAATGGTGCTGAAGTTATTTGTGTTTGCATTAATATTAACTTCCGAAAGTTTTATTTGGTTGAATTATATATTAGACCTAATTCTCCATTTAAGATTTTCGAAAATGTAGTTGTTGCTATTGAAACTTTAATAGCAAGATCAGTCCAAAAAGATTCAATTATTATATCAGGTGATTTCAATTTATCTGATTTGTTGTGGATCACGAATGACGTTGATGGTCCGAATATTTCCAATCCCATCAATGCATGTTCAAGGAAGGAAATGGAAATTTCAAGCGGTTTTCTTGCATTTACATCCCCGCGGACCAGAATTATCAGTTTCTGCGACCGCTAGAAAAATTAAAAAGTCAGCTTCATTCGTCCAGAAATGGACTGAACAATACAAACGTGAAAAAAATGTGTGTGATCAACCCAATGTGCAGCCAAACCAAGCATCCACGTCCAAAGAGGATAAGCGCATAGTCAAGTTGTTCGATAAAAATCCAGGTATGTCGATTTCTCAAAACGTCGAACGGCTATCGAAACTTGGAATTGAGAGAAGATTTGCATGGCGCAAAGAAGATTGCATGCCGCAGCGGTTGGTCCCACAATCAAAAAACCACTTTTGTCAAAAATTCACATAGAAAAACGATTGCGTTGGGCAACTGAAAATTTAACGACTGACTGGAGCAAGGTTGTATATACAGATGAATCCTCTTTTTGGCTGGTGAATAACACAACTCATGCCTGATCTACAGCCGAAAATAGAGTGGTCATTCGTACTGTTAAACACCCCCAGAAAGTCCATGTTTATGGAGCCTTCTGTGAAGCCGGTTTTGGCAAATTGACGGTGTTCACAGGCCTACTAAACGCAGAGAGGATGTGCGCTCTGTAAAAATCGACACAGTTACCCAACGCCAAGAAGGCAACGACAATTCAAAGTGGCTGCTGTTAGAGGACAACGATCCAAAACACAAGAGTCGTAACGCTTGGAAATCAGAAAATGCCATCGATCAAATGGAATGGCCGCCACAATCACCAGATTGCAATCCGATCGAAAACGTCCTGTCAGTCATCAAGGGGAGACTGAAAGGCAAACGTTTAAGCAATTCGAAGCAGCTCAGTCCATTCTTAACTCACCAGTGGAACAGTTTTTCCAAGGGATATGCTAAAAATTTGAGCCAAAGTATGCCTTCGTTGTGCCCGTGTAATCGAGAAACAAGGCGAATGGATAAAGTACTAATATGTCTCCGCCCAAGCTGGTCTTTCAGAAATAAATAACTATCAAGAGAGAAATATTATAAATTATTGTGTTTTTGTACATACTTTTTTATACAAAAGTGTAGTTTCCCATCATAAACAAACAATGGAACCGACTCTTTTATTTGCTCTTTGCTTTCTTTAGGTTTGTTTCTCTTGTTCGAAATTCATTATGGTAGCAAAGCGAAGTTCACGTGAATAAGAGTCGAATTTAAAACAAAAAAAACGATCGGTAAATTTTTTTTTTTTGCTTGCTCATTTAGACTGTGAAAAATAATAGACTGGTTCAAATCAGAATTTATTAATAAATAAAAAGTGGACTAAATGATATACTAGCAGTAAAAATGGGAAAAGAGTTTGATTTTGATAAGTTAAAAGGCAGTGATAATTTCCATACGTGGAAATTCGCCATGGAAAATTTTCTTGCACTAAAAGGTTACACCAACTGTATTTTACATCGACCGAATACAGTAGCAACATCCACTGCACCTGAGGTGGTACATGCACCGAATGTGGCTACTGAGACTGATGCATCGAAACTTGCGGGCACTAAAGCATACTTACACAGTAAATTGATAGGTATTAAGTACTACTAATTTCGGTGGTATTTATATAAAGTAATCCAGTTGTGCTAAAATCTAATCCAATTGTATTCATATCAAACATGCTTTTTGACAGTTGTGCGTATTGGCGCATGTGTTAAGTAATACAAATGTGCTGAATTTAAGTATTTATGTATTTAATACAATTGGATTAGATTTTAGCACAACAGGATTACTTTATATAAATACCACCAAAATTCGTAAAACGTAATACTTGTCAATTTACTGTGTAGCGCTAGGTGTTGAAACGCAAATTTACATTCATATACAAAACTGCACATCGGCCTTAGACATATGGAATACGCTACACAAATTATACGAAGATAGAGGTCTTGCCAAAAAAATAACATTGTTGAAAAATTTGTTGACGAACAAACTAGCGGACAGTGATGGTATGCAAGACTATGTAAACAAAATTGTGAGTGCTTCAAATAAGTTGGCGGGCGTTGGCTTTCCTGTTACGGATGAATGCTTGCCGGGTTAACCGAAGAGTTTAAACCATTCATAATGGGTTTGGAAGCCAACGGTGCAACCATAACTGGTGATTTGATTATGTCAAAATTATTTGGACAGTCGATTGGCGATGGAAACGATCAAAAGAGTGCGTTTCTAAGCAAAAAAGCAGGTAAAAAATGGAAAAAGAAACAGCGAAAATGCTATAATTGTGGCAATTAAGGTTACACCAACTGTATTTTACATCGACCGAATACAGCAGCAACATCTTGCATGCGACAAACCAAAAATTGATAAGAAAGGTGAAAAGAATGAAAAAAGTGCTAAGGCGGCTTTCATGATGAAATTCAGCGAATCAAAAGCGTCTGAAGACGAAAGAAAAAACGAAAGCGCCGAAAAAAAAGAGCAGATCATGAGTTTTCACAGTGCAAATTCTAAACAGGAATGGTATATAGACAGTGGAAGTAGTCGACACATGACTCCGTATGCAGATTTACTAGAAAACAAAAATGGTGACATTGACCAGATAACAGCTGCAAACGGCATCAAAATGACAATCACCGGAACCGGCGAAGGCAAGGTGACTTTTGGCGAGGGAAATGTGAAAGTGAAAAGTATAATGCATGTTCCTGATTTAGCCGTAAATTTGTTGTCCGTTTCACAGATCGTAAAAAATGGAAACACTGTGGTTTTCAATTCAGATGGATGTTCGATCTATAATGCTGATAAAGTGTGTTTGTTATTCAGTAAAGCAAAAGGTGGAGTGTATAAACTGGATGCTGACGACAAAAAGTGTCTCATGACAATAAACAAAACAAGGCACAGGCGTCTTGGCCATGCCAGTTATCCGGTAATGAAAAAAATGCGAGCCGGAGCAGTGGATGGAATAAACTTTGCTGACGATGAATCAAAAATCGAAAATTGTGAATCTTGTGCAAAAGGAAAACAGGTAAAACGAATGTTCAAGCAAAGCAAGACCGAAACAAATCAAGCTACAGTAAATACATAGCGATTTAATGGGACCACAAAATACGAAATCATTGGGTCATGTTAAATACTTGCTTACATTCATTGATGACTTCTCAAGAAAGGTATTTGTTTATTTCTTAAAAAATAAATGTGAAACTTTCGAGACATTCGTTTATTTCAAAAACTATGTGGAAAAGCAAACGGGTGAAAAAATAAAAATTCTTCGCTCAGAAAACGGGGGAGAATATGAATCGAATGACTTTGACAATTTTCTAAGAAAACACGGCATCAAACATGAAACAACAATACCATATACGCCGGAGCAAAACGGCGTTGCAGAGCGCATGAACCGAACATTGACCGAAAAGGCGAAGTGTTTCCTATTCGATGCGGGCCTACCAAAAACATTTTGGGCTGAAGCGATCAAAATGGCCGCCTACATCGTAAGTAGAATTCCATGTACAAAGTTGACTGGAAGGGAAGCAAAAACGCCTGAGAAAACATTTTCGGGAAAAAGATGTGACTTAAGTGCCCAAGTAACAATTTGCGACTGAAAATAGTGATTTAGGAAACTAACGTGGCGGTAAATTTTTCCGTTAAATGATTTAAAGACATTTGGTACAAAAGTTATGGTATTAAAACCAAGACAAATCAGGTCAAAATGGGAAGAAAATAGTGAAAAATGGTATTCGTGGGCTATGATGAATGCACAAAGGGATATAGATGTGTAAACACGGTGACAAAGAGATTTACTATCAGTCGAAACGTAAAATTAATCGACGAAAATATCGAAAAAAGTGATAAAATCATCTGTGAATTCGATGATAGTGAACAAAAAGTGACTGAACAGAGCACAAAAATCGAACAGAAAATCGAATCAATTGAAAGTGCTAAAGAGCATCAAAAAATTGTATCTGATGATCCGAATGATGTGTCAGTTGTTGTTGATTTAAAAGATGTGTCGAAACCGGCAAAAATTGGACCGGAACGCCGTGCATCATCGAGAGAGCGAAAGCCAGTCAAACCATTTCAAATGGGGCATTTCGCATTCTTAGTTGAAATGTGCGATGAACAAGAGCCAAAAGATGTTTGCGAGGCAATGAAAAGTAAAAACAGCGACAAATGGGTAGCTGCAATGGATGAGGAAATTGCATCGCATAAAACAAACGGCCCTTGGGACTTGGTTGATTTGCCAAATGGTCGAAAACCTATAACAGCCAAGTGGATGTTCAAATTAAAGGGAGCTGGCACCGAAAATGAAAGATACAAAGCGAATTTGGTAGCTCGTGGATATGCACAAGTATACGGTTTAGATTACGATGAAACATTCTCTCCGGTGGTACGACACACATCGTTACGCATGCTTTTTGCATTGGGGGTACGTGAGAAAATGGGAATTTTTCAAATGGATGCAATAACTGCGTTTCTCCAAAGTAATTTAAAAGAAACGATTTATATGCAACAGCCACAAAAATATGACGATGGCAGCAATCAAGTATGTTTATTAAAGAAATCAATTTGTGGCCTCAAACAGGCAGGAAGAGAATGGAATTTGAAACTAAATGATGTTTTAAAGGGTTTCGAATTGCAAAAATCAAAGTTCGACCCGTGCGTGTTTTTTAATGAATGTTTGACTTTGTTCGTTGCAGTGTACGTCGATGACTTATTAATTTTTTACAAAAACATTAATGAGCTGAATGAGTTAAAAGTGTTTTTAAACAGTAAATTAAAAATGAAAGAAATCGGTGAAGCAACGGAATGCATCGGCATTCAAATAAACAAAACAAACAATATCATTGAACTGAGTCAACAAAAATACACAATGAGCATGCTAAAACCATGCTCTTGTTCGAAATTCATTATTAACAAATTTTTGCGTACAGCGTACAGGGTACAGGGTACCATACACTCACATTACGACGCTCTAAAAACTGGTTTTTCGTGTTCTCCTAGGTTCAAAACTCCGAGAAAAAATATTTTTGGGTCCCCTTAATTTTTTGACCGATTACAATACTTTTACGCACAACATGTTGTGTGCGGAAAAGTAATATTCAATACAATAAATGGAATTTCTTCTCTAATGCAATTACTTTTTAGTACGAAATTACTTCACAATTACTTTTTTCTTTAAATTACTTTTTAGCGATCTGCTCCTCGCATCCCGGTCGATACAAAATTCTTGCTTGCTTTAACGAACAAATAGACCAAGAACTGTTGAACAAGAGAGTCACTTTTGTGTTTGCATATGTATTTTGATGTGAATAATCGAAATAAAATTGTACTTTACAATTAGGTATAACAGCGAAAAAATTACGTAAACAAGCGCGATTTCAGTGAGCTCACTATTTATTTGAGTTATCTTGCAGAAAACTCTAATATAGATAGAATATATCATCACAATGCCAAAAAAAAAATTTCATCCCAAAATTAATTGCACTTATTGAAATCCGCGCACTTGAACTCAATTAAAAAATGAACTTTACTTACAAGTGCAGTTACCTGTATGAAATTTGTTTTGAGTATGTAACTAATGTCCATTTTGTTAGAAAAAAAAGTTCATCCAAAAATTGTTTGCAATTACAATTATATAATTGAAAATGTACGTGAAAACAAACAACTCTTTTTAAAATTCAATTTTCTTGGCAGAAGTTTCTAACACATACAAATTCCCTAAAAATAAACACATTTTTAAAATATCTGCCAAAACAAGTTTGTATAGTCGGTGACAAAAATATGTTCCTATTTCTATTTGTTTTATCTGTACGCTTGTCTTACCATTGCAATGCTCAGTGTGGGCTAAATTGTGCGCAATATTTTTTTATTGGGTATGTTTGATGCCCTACTACATTCACATGCATACAAAACATTGTGATCGCTACATTATGTTTCGGTAATTCTTCTTTGTGTTGGTTATGTTCAATAAATGATGTTAGATATGCTTAATATGATCAGAAAAGGATCGATCAATCAATCACTCTCTGTCGATCTTATTACTAAGCTATTGCAGAATATTGACTGATAACATTCATGCATACAGTTTTGCAATGGAAACTCTGTCACTATATAACGGTAACATTTATTGTTTATGCAAGTCCCAAAGCTCTGATTTCATTCCATTTTAGTTCTCTTTGATGCATATAATAATACATTTGCTCTGATTTTTTTACATTTTATTTATCATGGATTGTTTTGCATGAAATGACCGACAAAAAAAAATTCTAAGATGTCCAAAAAGGACGCATAATTTCATTACAATATGAGAGTAATAATAATTTTGAAACAATTGCACGAATGACCGGAGCTTCAGAGTATGTATTCTGATCGATTCGTTTGCAGAAATAAGAGTAAGTTTCACTCTACTTGAAAATAGTTAAACAAGAGTATGTATTTTGTATGTTTGGCCTACTTATAAAAACGAGTATGATTCTTCGATTTGTGAATTATTGAATATAGTAACCTTTGAGCTGTACATATGATTGATTTATAATAAAATGTTTTTAGTCTTTATCTTAGTTTACTACCGTATACACCTTTAATACTTATTATTGGCGACAAGTCATTTAAGCAACCTTTGCGCGAATTATTACTGAAAATTTAAAAAAAAAAAGGGAAAACAAGAACCTCGAATCAAAATGTCTCAACCAGAATTTCCGAGTCAAACTCAAGATAACAAGAACAAATTTTTGGACTTTTTCGAAAACTACATGCAACAACAAGATGATCGATATACTAAAACCCAACAAAACATCACTCAAATATTGAATTATCTTCAACAATCGGAAAATCCAAATCCAACACTCGTCACCGCACCTCGAACAAAAACTGATACTGAATTTCTCATCGAATCGTTATCGAAGTCCATCAGCGAGTTTTCGTACGACATCGAAAGTAATTCAATATTCGAAAACTGGTACGCAAAATTCAAAGATTTGTTCACTGAAGATGCGAAAAATTTGAACGATAATGCAAAAGTTCGTCTACTCATGAGAAAATTGGACACTCAAACTCACACAAAATATTTAAATTATATCTTGCCGAGTACACCATCCGATTTTACTTTTGTGGAAACAATCGAGAAGCTCACCAAAATTTTTGGTCGTCATGATTCATTTTTCAATCTCCGATTCAAATGTTTTCAATTATATAAAACTGATGACATGACAAACCTTTCATACATGGGTTTGGTCAATAAATCTTGCGAAAAATTCCAGTTTAATAAGATGACTGTTGATCAATTCAAGTGTTTGATTTATATCTGTGGAATGAAATCCAAAACTGACGTCGATGTTCGAACCAAGTTGTTATCAAAATTGGACACACAACATGATACAATTTCGCTTGAAAAATTAGCAGATGAGTACGATCGACTTGTAAATTTAAAAAAAGATTCAGCTATGATTCAGAAAAATACTGACTCGGGACCCACTATTTTGATCAACAAAGTATCTTCAAACAAGAAATCATTCAACTCAAAATCAAATTTCAAACAATTAAATCATCGTAAGGATTGTTTGTATTGCGGTGGTAATTTTCATCCTCGTAATCAATATCCAGCAAGAGAATCCGTTTACAACGGCTGTTCATCCAGGGGACATTGGGAGAAATCATGCTTGAAAAAGAAGTTTCACGGCTCTCAATCAGAACCATCCTCATCAAATAAATGTGAGAACCAGCCTATTAAAAAAGACTCAAAAAACAGCAAAAAAATCACTCCAGTTTTCATTCACTCGGTAAATAAATCATCAAACAGAAAATACGTCGATGTTCAACTCAATTCAAAACATCTAAGACTTCAAATTGATTGTGCTGCTGATGTGTCTGTTATTTCAAATGAAATTTGTGATAAACTGAACCTCAAACACAAGCCAACAACTTTAATTCCAAAAGATGCATCTGGAAATGCATTTCCACTAATTGGTGAATTTGATTGCAATGTGATTTTTGTGAGCAAATCTCTCAACTCAACAATCTACGTTTCTCAAAACAAAGATCTCAATGTTTTCGGAAGTGATTTGATGACCCTATTCAATTTATGGAAACGACCCATCGATGATTTTTGTGTCAAAGAAAACATTTTCAAAGTGAATTTGACTGAAAATGATTACACAAACTCTCTCAATAACAATTTTTCATCATCTCAAAAGAGTCTTGGAAAATGTGAACATTTTAGAGCACATCTTACTCTGAAACCGAACTCCGCTCCACCGTTCATTTCCGCTCGTCCAGCACCGTATGCTGTTCAACCTCTCATCGAAATTGAGCTGAAACGTCTACAAGATTTAGGCGTTATCTCACCAGTTACAATTACAAACAACGCTGCTCCAATTGTTGTCAAGCCAAAAAAAACTGGCGAAATCAGAATTTGCGGAGATTTTTCAACAGGATTAAACGCATCGCTCGAGAATCATCATTATCCACTACCGCTCCCCGAGGATATTTTTACCAAACTCAACGGTTCAACGTTATTCACACACATCGATTTATCTGATGCTTTTCTTCAAATAGAATTGGACGAAGAATCAAAGAAACTTGTCGTGATTAGCACACACATCGGTTTATTCCAATATAATCGTTTACCATTTGGAATCAAAACATCACCAACGATTTTTCAAGAAATCATGGATAAATTGATTGCCAATCTTCAAGGAGTTGTGTGTTACATGGACGACATTTTTGTTTTTGGCAAAGACAAAGAAAACCATGACAAATCACTCATCAGTCTCATGAATCGTTTAAAAGAATTCAATCTTCGAGTCCAACTTGAAAAATGCAAATTTGCTCTCAGCGAAATCAAATATCTTGGTGTCATCATCAATAAAAACGGAATCAAACCTGATCCTGATCGAATTAAAGCTATTACTCAATGCACTCAAGAAAGCTCTCAGCTCCGAACTTCTGCTCACCCACTACAATCCAAATCTCGAAATAATTGTTGCAGCCGATGCATCAATCAAGGGTATAGGCGCTTCAATTCAACACCGTATGCCAGATAACTCAATCAAACCCATCAGTTTTGCTGCTCGATCACTTCGTGGTGCTGAATCTCATTACAGCCAGATCGAAAAGGAAGCCCTTGGATTGATCTTTGCAATTCAAAAATTTCATAAATATATCTATGGTCGTAATTTCACTCTACAAACTGACCATAAACCGCTTTTATCGATTTTCGGTAATAAAAAGGGCATTCCTATTCACACTGCGAATCGTCTACTCCGTTGGGCTACCATATTACTAGGCTACGATTTCACTATCAACTACATCAACACTGATTCGTTTGCTTATGTTGACGTTTTATCAAGACTCATTCATCAACATAAATTGGAAGATGACCCAGTTACGATTGCTAGTATTCGTTTTGAGGAAAACATTTTTAAAATCACCAAAAACAAACTGCAGCCTTTTCCAGTCAACTACAACCAAGTTAGTGAAGCTTACAAAAAGGACATTTTGCTTCAAAAGTTGATTCAATTCATCATCGAAGATTGGAAAAATTTTTCATCAACTAAAAATGAAAATTTGATTTCATTTTATCGTCGTCGTGATATGCTGTCTATCTCAAACGACATCGTTTTATTCGGCGATCGCATCGTTGTTCCAGCTTCCTTACAAAACAAAATTTTGAATCAATTGCACGTGGGACATCCGGGCATCGTGAGAATGAAAAATCTTGCACGTTATTTCGTTTACTGGCCTCATATTGACAATGAAATCGAAAATTTCGTTAAAAGCTGCTCAAATTGTGCCTTAGCGGGTAAAGCACCAGTGAAAACTTTACTCCGCTCTTGGCCAATTCCATCAAAACCATGGGAACGTCTTCACATCGATTACGCTGGCCCATACCGAAACTACTATTTTCTCATCGTTGTTGACGCCTATTCGAAATGGTTTGAAGTGATTAAAACTAGTACCATCACTACATCAAAAACAATATCGATGCTCAATTCAATTTTTAATCGTTTCGGTATTCCATCTGACATGGTATCTGATAACGGTACACAATTTACATCAGAAGAGTTTCAATTATGGTGCAAAATCAATGGAATTAATCACTTGTTCACCAGTCCATATCATCCAATGTCCAACGGTCAAGCGGAACGCTACGTCGACTCCTTCAAAAGATCAATGAAAAAACTTGAGGGCGAGGGCAATATTGATGAAAACTTGGAAGTTTTTCTAAAAACTTATCACTCAACACCAAATGTCAACTGTCCAGACCAAAAGTCTCCAGCTGAAGTTTTACTTGGTCGTAAAATTCGTACTCCGTTAGATCTTTTAAAGCCACCTGAAGTTCATGAGTTAAAGCGAAATACGAAAATGGAAAATCAATTCAATAAAAAAAACGGTTCAAAACTTCGAAACTTCAATATCGACGACACTGTCTTTGTGATGATTCATAAGGGCAATTCTTGGCATTGGGAAGAAGGTTGGATTATCGACAAAATTGGTCATGTCAACTATTCTGTGTCGACCAAAGACAAAGTCATCCGAGCACATACAAACCAAATCAAATCTCGTTTTGTTGTTTTAGAAAATAACGATTCAAGTTTATCATTGTTTGCCATTTTTGAAAATTTTGAGAAAGAGAGATATTGAATATAGTAACCTTTGAGCTGTACATATGATTGATTTATAATAAAATGTTTTTAGTCTTTATCTTAGTTTACTACCGTATACACCTTTAATACTTATTATGAATTAATTTTTTTTTTTTTTGTAACAGTCACCCATAACCGATAACTAAAAATATTCGTTGTTGTGAGTCCGTTAAATACAACGAACAAATACATCAATGGAAAAATTGTTTTTTTCTATTCTGGTGTAGGATTTTACATGCCATTTCATCTGGTATGTTCGATTCGATAAGATGCGCATTTTTTATCACTCAATTATTGGTAAATTTCGATCTCATTGTTATCTTGCATACTCCTACGCTATTCCATACATTAGAGTCTGATATTTTGTTTATCATTGATTTACCAAAATACTGTGGTGATTCATCAATTCTTTCATTTGCAGATGATGTTAGACTTTCCCACAATATTGCTTCAATTGATGATTGTTTAACTCTCCAAAAGAGTTTGAACAATATAGTTAATTATTTTAATTTGAATCAGTTGAAATTGAATGTTAAAAAAACGAAATTAATGATTTTTCAACGCTTTGGTAATGCGATTGAATTCAATTATTCGATTGGTGATTCAAAAATTGAAAGAGTTGATCAAATTAAGGATCTTGGTGTGATATTGGACGGGAAACTTAATTTCAAGGCCCATGTTGAATCAGTGATAGCGAAGGCAAGATCAAGACTGGCCTGGATCAAACGTTTTGCTAAAGATTTTAATGATCCATATACAATTAAAATTTTATTTTTCAGTTTCGTTATTCCTATTTTAGAATATGGTTCTCAGGTTTGGAACACTCACAGCTTGGGACAGGCAAGACGAATTGAGTCTGTTCAGAAGCAATTTTTGCTGTATGCTTTAAGAAGATTCAAATGGAATAATGGATTTCACCTCCCAAAGTATGAAAATAGACTGCTGATGTTACGAATGATTTCTTTAGAAAATCGCAGGAGTATTGCTCAAATAATGTTCATCCTAAAGCTGATCAAGGGTGAAATTTGTTCGGATGTTCTTTTGGAAAAAATTCAATTCAGAATTCCATATCATTCTGTCAGAAATATTGAATTTTTAAGAATTCAATCTGTTAATCATGGCTATCAAAAACATATGCCTTTGAACATTTTAATTGAAACTTTTAACAAGTACTATAATGATAAATTGTTGAATGAATTTGTAATAGACTTTAATGTCAGTTCGGAAGTAGTTAAGAAAAGATTGAATGAATTATTTATGAAACCGATAGATTAACCAATAATTGTTTGTCTCATTTCGATTCATTTTTGTAGTTCAGCAATCACAGAGACTTGCTCCGAAATCATTAGGATTGGCAATGGATTGTTGATTCGATACAATTATTGAATCAACTATTTTATGTAAATCAATTGTAAATATTTTTAAAAATCATTTAAATAAACCACCTTTGGCGAAGAAACGCTGTTTGGTGCAGTAATAATAATAATAATATAATAATAAAAAATCACACACGCTTCATAGTAAAATACTATAGGCACAAGTCGTACATACTATATTTGTCGAACATTTTAATTGCGCATCAAAATAAATATGCGATTTGTGCGTACTGCGTTTGGCAATGAAGAGGATTGATTGTAGTCAGTTTCATGAAACCATTTGAAGCCGGTTAGAATTGTTTTGTCGTGTATGCGTGTGATACAAAGAACAAACACATCCAGTGGCTTTCCATTGTTTTCATACAACCTACTATTGTGAGTAATCGAAAATCGCTGAAAATCGAAAAAAAATCTAAATTTTTTTTCCAATTCTGGAGTAGGATTTTACATGCCATTTCATCTTGTATGTTCGATTTGATAAGATACGCATTTTTTATCACTCAAATCACTGTTAGTAAATTGCGATCATAGAATTGACAATACATACAAACACATTTCACAAATATACAAGTTCTCGTTTGTATTGTGAATGATCCACAAATCAGCTGTCAGTGTATGTGCATGTTGTAGTAATGTATCACAAAAATCACAAAAAGTGTATAATGCTATTGCGCATAATTTTATTCAAATGTAAGAATGAGATAGAAACAGTAACATATTTTTGACACCGATAATACATCACATTAATATCAGTGAATGAAGTAATCAACTGTTATAGTGAATTCTTATGTACAGTTGTTTCATTCATATCATACAATAAGTACGGTGAACGCACCCTAACCAATATGATTGACGTAATTATAATATTTGATTGCTTCACTTTTGACCTTTTATTTGACTTCAATTCAGAGTGATTTTTTCCTCCAATGGTCGTCAATTTCAGAAACCAAATTTCCAATTAAATTTAGTTAAAGAATTTTCGATATAAGGACAACAATTTTACTCTTTTGGACATCAAAACACCGAATCGGTCGATGATAATCAAGCATGTCCCCGATTCGACATCCGAAGAAGGTGCATCACATGAATCAAATATGGATAAAATAATGGTTGAGCGAGCCATTGGGCATGTAATTTTAAGCGAAACAATTCTTGAGCGATAGACACGAGTGAATCAAAAAGGATTGATATTTTTTTTGCGAATTGATTAGATTTGGTGAGAAAAATTTAGCAGATTTGTTGAGCAGAGCGTGAATTCTGATATTTTCTGAGCGAATTTTATGCAGAACAATCGAATCGATTAATTTGAATGCTGAATTTTATTTTGTTGAGCGAATCATCATTGAGAGAAAAAACGCATGATTTTTTGGCTTGGATTTTCATGAAAGATGAGGTTGGAGCGAACATAACCTAACATTTTGAACGCATGTAAAACGTTTTGTGCTGAATCACACGAGACAACCAAGAACGGTTTTTTTTCTCGTCTTGCTACAACAAGTCGAATTTCATCGATTTTTTTTTTGGAATTTCAAAGGGATTTCAGTAATTGGTGCCGAATTTACCAGATTTCATAGATTTTTTTTGGAACTTAAACGGATTTCATCAATTGGTGTGGAATTTTAGCGAATTAGTCGAATTTCATCGATTTTCTTGAAATTTCAAAAGGAATTCAGTAATTGGTGCGGAATTTGAGCGAATTAGTCGAATTTCATTGATTTTTCTTGAAGATTCAAGCAAGAGTAATCAAAATGGAGCATAAAAAAAACGCAGACCTACCAAGATATGATTGGTCGACAATGTGCGTACGCAATGACGGTGCAATTCAGAGTAGCACCGAAAGACGAACTGCTGATGAACTGCATTTACGAACTTCCTCTAAGAACATCACAAAGTCATTGAGCATTATGAAGGGGGTGACCTCAAATTCAAAAGGAAGCATTTGTGATGAATCGTATTTTCTTCTCAAAATGTCGCTAAATCGTCAAATCAAGAAATTAGAAGCGGAAGAGGCAGTTGTGCGAATGGAAAATACAGCTGCTGCAGTTGGTTTTAGACTAAGAGCCACTGAACTAAGGATGTGTTATTTCTACTTTATGGATGATTATTGGTTTGAAAGTTATTTTAAAAATTACTTTAACCGTAGAAAATAAAATTGTTTAAGTTTCTCACTTATTAAGGTGAAATCTGATTAATTGAAAACATAATAAAAACTATAGTATTTTTTAATTAAGCTTTACGTTTGATTTAGTTCGAATAACATAAAATAGTACGTAAATTTCTCAAATTCCAAATATCTGCATGAAATGTTCAATACCGATCAAAATCTGATCGATTAAAATTGTTAAAAAAAAACATTAATTTTTCTTTTTGCTTTATGTATGAAATGTAAAATATATTCTTTTTTATGTCCAATAAACTTTAATTTTAAATATCTGCATCGAAACATTCATAATTATTGATATCCGAATTCTTATTTTTTCATACAAAATACTGTGAAATTTGAGGTTATGTTTTGTTTTCATAGTATTTTGTATGAAAGAATAAGAATTCAGATATTAGTAATTATGAATGTTTCGATGCAGATATTTAAAATGTAAGTTTATCGGACATAAAAAATAATATATTTTGAATTTCATACATAAAGCAAAAAGAAAAATTAATGTTTTTTTTTCTAACAGTTTTAATCGATCAAATTTTGATCGGTATTGAACATTTCATGCAGATATTTGGAATTTAAGAAATTTATGTACTTGTTTATATTATTCGAACTAAATCAAACGTAAAGCATAATTAAAAAATACTATTGTCTTTATTAAGTTTTCAATTAATCAGATTTCACCTTAATAAGTGAGAAACTTAAAAATTTTATTTTCTATGGTTAAAGTAATTCTTAAAATAACTTTCAAACCAATAATCATCCATAAAGTAGAAATAACACATCCTTAGTTCAGTGGCTCTTAGTCTATTTTTTTTATTTTTGTATTTGAATGAAAGCACTGAAGCCGAAACCAATTAGATTTTAAGTTGAATTTACTGATTAAAGTTTAAGTAAAAGTAAATCACCGGCATTATATTGAAAGAAAGAGCGAATTTTTGGAATTTTTTAGTCTTTGGGATTTAATTGAATTGAGTGAAGGGAAACCGTAAGTAAAGACACAGTCTACACAAAGACAAGTGCGAGACAAAGGTCACCTTGAAACAACAGTGAAACTACTTGAGCGATTGAATCAAAGAAACAATTAGGCAGAATTTCTCGGTTGAGCGAACATTTCTTATTTTTAAAAAGAATCGAGAAAAAAAGCGATTTTATGGAATTTTTTCAGTTTTTCAACCCGAGCGAAACAAAACTGTAAAGCAACCCAAATACAAGAACAAATAAAAGGTCTACTTTAACGACTGCTGGGTCAGAGAACTGTCATTGCTAGTTGTTTTTTTTTTATTCCATTAATTTTTCGAATTTTAATAATTATTTGCCATCATTTTTACACTAATTTGTTTTATTTACAAAGTAATTATACTGGTTTACAAAGATTAATTGAAGTTCATTTCTAATAAGTGGATTTTGTTAAACTTTTTTGTGATTTATTCAAGTTTTAATTTTTTGTTTTTGTAATCATGACAAATTTGCATTGCTGTGTTAAAAGTAAATGTCAGGGTTTGACATATGGTGGTATTTCTTTGAAATGTAAATTTTGCAGTAATCCAATATTTGTTCAATGTATGAGGAAAAAAGAGGAAAATGTTAAAAAACTACTTGAATATTTTGGTTTGGCGAAAAAGTTCAAAGATGGATCATGGGTTATTGTAACACCCATAGCGATGAAACGTCGGAACTACGCGCCCAAGCTACGTTATGCAAACTAAATGACGTAGCCTACTACGTGCCCTAACGTGTTTGTATGGACGTTTCATCGCTATGGTAACACCAAATGAGGAGAATGATGAAAATCTGAAGTTTTTCTGTTACATTTTCAGTGAAAGTTCACCGTTTGCTGTCACATGTGAAATTTGCAATGATAAGTTTTTTGATAAGAGTAGAAATAATGTAGAATTGAGTACAGACCAATTTCATGACACGCTTAATGAGATTGTTCAAAATGATTCAGAGATCGGAATGGATAAAAGCAATTCAATTAATGATCGTTCTCAAAGTGACGTTGGACAAATATCATCAGAGGATGCTTATAATGAAAATTTGTCTCAAGTGATGAAGAGATTCAAACAGTTGAGAAATTCATCTGATGATTCAATGGACTTGAATAATTTTGATATTGTTGCTGAAATTACGAAAATTCATGTTGAAATTGCTGATTTGAAGCAATGTGTGATTTCAAAATTGGTTACTCAACTTGATCTGTTTAATGAAACTCCAGATAAACCAGAAGTAATTGTGAAACCAGTTATTAAGCCTTTAGATGGTGTTTACATATTACATGTTTCAAAATTTGCCAATGATTTCACAACCGATGATCTAGTTTCATTAATAACTGGAAAACTGGGAATTAAATCGGATTCATTTAGGGTTGATTTTGCGAGTAAAAAAGTGAATAAAAAATACATACACTGCCAGTCGGGCTGGGCCGTAAGGCTTAATGTGAAACGTGGGACTGAACACAGTATTCGCTGAAACTAATATCTATAGCAAGGATTGATAAGCAACATGGCATTTTGTTGATATAGTAAAATGAATGCATTTTCAGTACTTTTATAAATCCTTCATACTTTTAATCAAAGTTCTCACAAAGAGCTATACTACAAGTACCCTTCAGAATGTTGACCCACATATGAGCTATATACCGTTGAAAAGGGGATGCTTGGGGCTATTATCTGGCAAAGTTTAATCAAAATCGGAGGCACCGTTTTTCCACAATGTCCCTTTGAATTTGACTTTTCTCCCTCTTTTCGTTGGTATAATCACAATCGACTGCTTTAAATTTTTTTGGATCCTTTTTCAAACCCCATAATTTATACACCGTTTGGAAGGTATTTACAAGCTCTTTTCAAATCAGTTTAGACCACTTGAATCACCCAATTTATATGTCCAAAGTGACATTTGGAATTCCAAACTGAACCATTTTTTGCACTGGTGTACACAAAGGACATAATAAGAAGTCCTCAAAAAATTGGGGACCCTATATGTCAAATACACCATTCGAAAGGAAATTTCATGCCCTAAAATTACCTAGTTGGATCCAAGGACTTACCTCCAACTCATTTCAAAAATATCAATCAATTACCTCAGCAACCTACCAATATTGAAAAAGGTCCCTAAACAAAAAAAATTTAAGGGGTCGGGATAGGGACCCAATTCCAAAAACAGTCCGAGGGATTAGCATTCTGCACCAGATCCCAAAAAATGCGCAATCAGGTTGAATCTAGTACGACCCCTAGGCGCCGAACAAACAAACATACAAACATACAAAACACGATTAACATACTTAATGTTTTGAAACAATGTTTCACATTAAGCAAAACATATCAGCTTCAAAATTTCTACCTTGAGTAAAGGTGTTTGTGATTTATTGTTTAATTCGGACATTTGGTCACCGAATTATCAGATTAAGCCATTTGTACATAGAGCCAATGGTAAAGGGAATTCTGGAAAATTGAATAAAGTTGATTCTGCTGTTAATCGAGATAATTTAAAAACCACATTGAAAAATAAGAATGAATTATCAAATTTACAAAATCGTTCGATTCCATCAAAGAATATGCAAAAACTAAACATGAAAACTTCATCAATTGTTAATGTTCGAAATGATCATCGTTCCAATTATAACAATGTGAATGATAGCTTTCATCATCCACAACATCCTCTTCATCATCAACAAAGTTATCAACCGCAACAACGATTTAAACCACAACAAAAGTTTCAATCACAACAACATTTACAACCACAACAACAGTTTAGTCAAAGCCAACAAGGTACTAATTGGTATGGTCTTCCTTTTTGGAATCGGGCTTAGCCTGTACCATACATGAGTCCAATGCAGTATCGTCAATATATAAATCCGGCGCAATTTCATCAGAATTTTGTACCGTATCAAATGTTCCAGCCCATTTCCCATTAATGAATATTTCAAATAATGATGCCAAGGGAAAGAATTGCATTTACTCGTGCAGTGTTAATGGTTTGCGAACTAAAATACCAGAATTTTTTTCTAATATTTTAATTAATGATTTTAAAGTTTATTTGTTGTGTGAAACGCACTTAAATAGCACCATAGGTAATAGTGAAATTTTTCCAAACGACTTTGATGTTTTTCGTTGCGATAGAACGGATCTTACAGAGAGGGATCAAACCATTAAAAAGTCTCATGGAGGTGGTGTTTTGATTGCAACTCACAAATCATTGAATGGTCACGTAATTTTTGATGGTGAACTTTTTGGTGCGGAAATTATCTGTGTTTGTATTAGCATTAATTGCCGAAAATTTTATTTGCTTGAATTGTATATTAGACCTAATTCGCCATTTAAGATATTTGAGAATATAGTTAATGCTATAGATTTTTTGTTTTCGAAATCAGTTCATAAAGATTCAATTATTGTTTCTGGTGATTTCAATTTGCCTGATCTGTTATGGATCACGGGTGACATTGATTGTCCAAATGTTTCCTATCCTATTAATGCTTGTTCAAGGAAGGAATTATTTATTTTGGATTCCTTTCATGGATTTGGTTTGTCACAGATTAATGGAGAAATAGCAGCTGTTCCAGTCCAATTACCGGTTATTAATAACAACAATTCCGGTTTAATATTCGTGCAAACTGGCTTACCTGCTCCAGCACCCAATTTTACGCCAGAGAATTTATTAATGTGGGCTGATCAACAATATCTGGCATTCTTCGAAACTCGAGGCGTATCACAAGCATTAGCCGTATTAATGGAAATCTTAGGATACGAAGGTTTCTATTTCCGGACTGATCCAGCAAACGTCGTCGTTCCATGGCACAATCTAACACTACCTCGCGTAAATGTAGTGTTCTTCACGCAACAAGCACGAGATCATGTCGCTGCTGATGTAGATGCAACTGCCCTAATGCGTGAAACAATTGCTCTTGCTGATTCTCGTGGCGAATCAGAAGATTGTGCTCGTGGCTTACAAATGGCTATTGAACTTATGGCTGGATCTGCTCATCGTTTTCAACGGCATGCACAAAGAGTTGCTCCAGCAAATCAAGGACAACGAGCTGGTGGAATAGTGAATGCAAACATTTATCGACTTGGAGCACGAGGACAACCAGCACAATATCGTCGAGGAGGCCCACGTGAAGGAACTCCAATGTATGCAATGCCTGAAGCCGAACAATTTGAAATATTTGACGATCCAGATTCAGGCACTTTCGTCGGCGATACATTCACCATTACCGAGAATATTACATATACTGCTCGGTTATATCAATTTGCAATGCTCGATGCCTACAATCAATTCGCATGGTCACCGATAAGCGCACCACGTGGAACAAATTGGTTTCACGAAATGTTAGGAGTTCGTGCCACTCAGCAAATCAGCATCCCAGTTTTGCTAAAATTGCAAAACTATAACAACATGGACATTCTTCGATTGTTCACATTTGGTTATTCGTTAATCAACGCTGCAGCATCTTCAGTCAACATCGCTTTTTGTATCACTGGTCGTGAATTAGATGAAATGCATCGAGAAGTAGCCGTTCAATCATTCAGCAATTTCGTGCGCATGTTCATGTATACCAACCAAACACTGAATATGTTTGATGCTCCATACTTCCGTTTTGTGCACTCAACAATAGCTGCAATGACCGGGCAACATTATTGCGTTCGATTTTGGCGCCGCAGCTTCAACAATCAACAAAATTACGGTGCTGCACATGGTGATCGATATGGATTGTACCATTTTATAAGTGGTAGATGCAACATAGTGTCACACCCAGTACTATCCATCGACAATTTCATCATGCTTCGTCCACGTGAATGGGGAATATTTGCTCCTGGTGTAGTCGGTTCACTCGTGGATTCATATCTGCCAGACTACAATAATTTGAATAACAATCGTATCGTTACCCATGCTGGTACGAATGCTCAAAAAGATCGATTCAAATATGTAGTTTTACATTCAGCAATGGCAACATATGGACCACTACTCATCAATGCTGTAACATCCAATTTTTTGCGTCGATTTTTGGAAGCTGTCACAATTGACTATTTCAGCGCACCAGTTATGGGTCCTGTAAATGACATCCGCTGGGCCCTTGATCCAAATGAACATCCAGTACCATTTTTCGTCGATGAATTAGGAATTGCTGTTCCAGGAATGATCATCGCATTTGATTGGCGTCATGGCAATTATTTGATGCCATCTATTTTGTTGGATGAAGTTAGCAATGCTGGCATATATACTGCTGCTGTTGCTAAAGAAGTTGTTTTCGTCGGTGCTGGCATAGCACTATTCAAAAGCCTTGGTATACTACCATCATCAATATCAGCACAACCAGCATTTGAATTACTACCATGGCAACTACCAGAAGGTATCTCTGATAGAGTACCAGATTCAATGGGTCTAACTGGCCAAGTATATCAACGAGGTGCTTTCGGTTATGGCGAAGATATAAGTCTTTGTCCAAATGCTCAAACATATCGGGCTCATCCATATAGTCGTCCAGCAGCTGGTCCTGTCAACGTTAGTGCAGCTGGTTCTGTTGCAGCAAATCCATCAATAATTGCTGCTGGTGATGTAACGATGCAAGTGCAGA
Source organism: Resseliella maxima (assembly GCA_029041755.1). Classification (NCBI taxonomy): domain Eukaryota; kingdom Metazoa; phylum Arthropoda; class Insecta; order Diptera; family Cecidomyiidae; genus Resseliella; species Resseliella maxima. The sequence continues at coordinate 332,903 of JAQOWM010000850.1, forward strand.
TTGACACTTCAGCATTACCAACAAGTCAATCATTAACTGCACCATCCACACAACCTGGTACATCAAAAGATCCTGCTCCAGCACCAGTACCAGAAGATAAAAATAAGGATAAAACAAAAGGTGGTGTAGACTTTCATCGTGTTCCTGATGATTCTAAACGTCCAAAGGATGTTCCAAAAGGAGCATTACCTTACAAATAAATCAGGAACAGGTATTTTATTCAATATTATTTTATTTTAATTATTTATTTTATATCTCTTTACAGAAACATCATAAGGAAGCTAGGATTTATCCAGTTTTCAACATAAATACATATAGATTTAAGTTTGACATGTTAATTTTCAATTTTTTCTGGAGTATCAAATGATAATGGTAAAATGTTGGATTTATTATTATTATTATTATTACGGCACCAAACAGCGTTTCTTCGCCAAAGGTGGTTTATTTAAAATATTATAGATTATATTTACAGTTAATTCAAATATAAAGATAAATGGCAGATTCAAAAATCGTATCGAATCAACAATCCATTGCCAATCCTAATGATTTCGGAGCAAGTCTCTGTGATTGCTGAACTACAAAAATGAATCCAAACAAGATAAACAATCATTTGCTATTCGATCAAATTCTTAAACATTGTAGTCAATCTCTTCTTAACCACATCTGAGCTAATATTAAAATCAATTACAAACTCATCCAAATTTTTTTCATTATAATATCTGTTGAAAGTTTCTATTAAGTTTATCAATGGCATATATTTCTGATAACCATGATTCATTGTACCTATTCTCAAAAATTCAATATTTCTAACAGAATGATATGGAACTCTGAATTGAATCCTTTGCAACAGGGTCTCCGAACATATTTCTCCCTTGATCAATTTTAAGATGAACATTACTTGAGCAATACTTCTGCGATTTTCCAAAGTAATCATTTGTAGTAGAAGCAATCTATGTTCATACTTCGGTAGGTGGAATCCATCGCCCCATTTGAATCTTCTCAGAGCATACAGTAAAAATTGTTTTTGAACAGATTCTATTCGTTTCGACTGTCCTATATTGCGTGTATTCCATACTTGAGATTCATATTCTAAAATAGGAACAACGAAACTGAAAAATAATATTTTTATTGTATAAGGGTCATTATAGACTAAGAGCCACTGAACTAAGGATGTGTTATTTCTACTTTATGGATGATTATTGGTTTGAAAGTTATTTTAAAAATTACTTTAACCATAGAAAATAAAAATTTTTAAGTTTCTCACTTATTAAAGTGAAATCTGATTAATTGAAAACTTAATAAAGACAATAGTATTTTTTAATTATGCTTTACGTTTGATTTAGTTCGAATAACATAAACAAGTACATAAATTTCTTAAATTCCAAATATCTGCATGAAATGTTCAATACCGATCAAAATCTGATCGATTAAAATTGTTAAAAAAAAACATTAATTTTTCTTTTTGCTTTATGTATGAAATGTAAAATATATTCTTTTTTATGTCCAATAAACTTTAATTTTAAATATCTGCATCGAAACATTCATAATTATTGATATCTGAATTCTTATTTTTTCATACAAAATACTGTGAAATTTGAGGTTATGTTTTGTTTTCATAGTATTTTGTATGAAAGAATAAGAATTCAGATATCAATAATTATGAATGTTTCGATGCAGATATTTAAAATTAAAGTTTATTGGACATAAAAAAGAATATATTTTACATTTCATACATAAAGCAAAAAGAAAAATTAATGTTTTTTTTTAACAATTTTAATCGATCAGATTTTGATCGGTATTGAACATTTCATGCAGATATTTGGAATGTTAGAAATTTACGTACTATTTTATGTTATTCGACCTAAATCAAACGTAAAGCTTAATTAAAAAATACTATAGTTTTTATTATGTTTTCAATTAATCAGATTTCACCTTAATAAGTGAAAAACTTAAAATATTTTATTTTCTACGGTTAAAGTAATTTTTAAAATAACTTTCAAACCAATTATCATCCATAAAGTAGAAATAACACATCCTTAGTTCAGTGGCTCTTAGTCTATTAAATTCAGGTGCAAAACGTTTGATCCAAGCCAGTCTGGATCTAGCTCTAGCTATCATAGATTCAATATGAGCTTTGAAATTAAGTTTCTCGTCCAAAATGACACCAAGATCTTTAATTTGATTAACTCTTTCAATTACTGACTTATAAATACTGTAATTAAAATCAGTCACATTACCAAAGCGATGAAATGTTATCATTTTTGTTTTTTAACATTTAATTTCAATAAATTCAATTCAAAAAAACTAACAACATTATTTAAACTCTCTTGAAGAGTAAGACAGTCATCAATTGAATTTATGTGATGAGAAAGTCTTACATCATCAGCAAATGATAAAATCGTTGATTTACCACTGAATTTGGGAAGATCAGCGATAAATAATACAAACAATGTTGCAGCAATGGGATAACCCTGACCAGTCCCCGAAGTAACATCAATTGGATCAGACTCACAGTTATTGATCTTGACAATTTGCTTTCTACCATTCATATAAGATGCAATCCAATTCAAAAGTTGACAATTCAAGCCCATAATTTGTAATTTATGTATTAAAATGTCAACATTTACTGAATCAAATGCTATAGCGACATCGATATAAATTGCATCTGTTTGATTATGAGGACTCAACTCATTCAAAGTCAGCGAAGTAAATTCAACTAAATTAGTAATAGTCGACCTTCCCTTTACAAAACCATGTTGACTTGGATCAACTATGTTTTTAATATGAAAATTCAAGTGTTTTGCAACCAATGAATCTAAAATTTTCGGAATTACATTTTGTAAGGCTACACCTCTATAATTCTCAATATTGTTCCTTGAACCATTTTTAAATATTGGTTTTACAAATGATGACTTCCACAAATCCGGAACATACCCCAACTTAAGTGAATTATTCAATAAAATAGTCAGTGGCCTAATGAGAGAATCAATACATTTCTTGATAAATAAATTAGGCAATCGATCCGGACCAGAAATCAAATTATTTGGCAAATCAAGTACACTTTGTAAAATAACATAACAAAAAATTTAGCAAAAAGATTTGCAATATCTTTATTTTCACATGTCTTCTGATTATTGTAATGCATTTCATGTGGAAATTCATTGTTAGTCTTTCTAACTGCATTTACAAATTTGAAAAATTCCATTGGATCATTAACTATCAATTCCTCCATTTTAACCTTATAATTATTATAAGCAATACGCGAATATCTATTATATTCGGTGCAATTATTTCTGAAGTTTAAGTCATCATCCAAAGAAATATGTCTCTTTTTGCGAAGCTTATTCAATACATTCTTTAAATTGATCATTTTTGAATCAAACCACTTGATATGGACAAATGATTCAGATTTGATATATTGTTTAAATAGTGATATTTTTTTGGTAAATTCTGAAATACATCATAAATCCATTGAAGTTGTCATTTCTGGAAGTCAGAATAATGATAATAATTCCAATTTTTTTTTCTATCATGATTTTAGAAATGCAAATTATGATGAATTAAACAGTTGCTTCAAGAATATTGATTGGGATTTGATTTTGTCCAACGTTTCACTGGATGATAATTTGAATAATTTTTATTCTTGTGTTAATAATGCAATTAATTCTCATGTTAAATTGAAGAAAAGAATTACTTCAAATCACCCAAAATGGTTTGATTCAAATATGATTAATTTGAAAAATAAATTGAATAAATTGGCTAAAAAGAGACATAATTCGTTGAAAGATGACATTGATTTTAAATTGTCTCGTACGGAGTATAATAGATATTCACGCATTGCCTATAATAATTATAGGATGAAAATGGAGGAATTAGTTGTTGATGATCCAATGGAATTTTTTAAATACGTTAATGATGTCAGAAGGACTACCAATGACTTTCCAAATGAAATGCATTATAAAGATCAAAAATCTTGCAAAAATAAAGATATTGCTAATCTTTTTGGTAAATTTTTTGGTTCAGCATATACTCAACACAATTTGAGTCCGTCTGATAATTGTAATATTGGAAGTTTTGAAACAGTTATGAACTTATGTCATAATATTCCCAAATTGATTATTGATGAGTCTGCCTAATTTGTTTATTAAAAGATGTATTGATGCACTTATTAAGCCAATTTTTTTTTAATGGACAAATCACTTAAATTGGGTTATGTTCCTGGCTTATGGAAGTCTTCTTTTGTAAAACCGATATTTAAAAGTGGTCGAGAAATAATATTGATAATTATAGAGGTATGGCATTGCAAAATGTGATTCCAAAAATTTTGGATTCGATATTTGCGAAGCACTTGAATTTTCATATTAAGAACATAATAGATTCTAGCCAACATGGTTTTGTAAGAGGTAGATCGACTATTACAAATTTGGTAGAGTTTACTTCGCAAACTTTAAATGAGTTGAAGCCTCATAATCAAACTGATGCTGTTTATATTGATGTTGCTAAAGCATTCGATTCAGTGAATGTTGACCTTTTGACCCATAAATTGAATGTAATGCGAGCATTGCGCCTGAGACAAATTACTTATAAGTGGCGCCACTATGAATTGCATTAGAACTGTATTGTTTTTATAAGCGGTGGGAATTTGAACTATCAAATTACAACAACAAATTGTACAGTAAGGCGCACCCGTCGATGTAATGGGTTTGAATTGTCAGATTCTAAATTGGATTTCGTCATATATGAATGGTAGGAAACGGATTGTAAAATTTAACGATTGTGAATCGGACCCCATTGATGTTACTTCGGGTACGGGTCAAGGTTATCCCATTGCTGCAACGTTGTTCATATTGTTTATTGCGGATTTACCTAATTTCAGTGGTAATTCAACAATTCTTTCGTTTGCGGATGATGTTAGACTGTCTCATCACGTAGATTCAGTTGATGATTGTTATACTCTTCAAATGAGTTTGAATAGAGTGACAGAATTTTTTGAAATAAATCATTTAAAGTTAAATGTTAAGAAAACAAAAATGATGATATTTCATCGCTTTGGTAATGTGATTGATTTCAATTATACACACATAGAAATAAGTCAGTGTTTATGTATTAGTGATTCTTATTTGTGAATCTGAAACAGAATTCTTTTCACCACTACAAAAATTCTTTTTCGTGAAAACGAATTTTGGTTATGTTGTGTAAAAAATCAGCACGTAATTTTATATCTGAACTGTCATATATATTTGACATAACATAACCAAAATTCGTTTTCACGAAGAAGAATTTTTGTAGTGGTGAAAAGAATTCTGTTTCAGATTCACAAATAAGAATCACTAATACATAAACACTGACACTTATTTCTATGTGTGTACCATTGGTGATTCAACAATTGAAAGAGTCAATCAAATTAAGGATCTTGGTGTGATTTTGGATGAAAAGCTTAATTTCAAAGCACATATTTAGTCAATGGTTGCAAAAGCTAAATCAAGATTGGCTTGGATTAAGCGTTTTGCATATGACTTTATAGGCCCATATACAATAAAAATATTATTTTTTAGTTTCGTTGTTCCTATTTTAGAATATGGTTCCCAAGTATGGAATACAAATAGTGTTGGTCAGAAAAAACGTATTGAATCAATTCAGAAGCAGTTTTTGCTGTATGCTTTAAGAAGACTTAATTGGAGCAATGGATTTCACCTACCGAAGTATGAACATAGATTGCTTCTACTACAAATGATTTCGTTAGAGAATCGCAGAAATGTTGCTCAAATAATGTTCATCCTAAAGCTGATCAAGGGTGAAATATGTTCGGAGTCTCTTCTGAAAAGGATTCAATTCAGAATCCCATATCATTCTGTTAGAAATGTTGAATTTTTGAGAATTCATGCTGTTAATCATGGCTATCAAAAGAATATGCCTTTGAATATATTAATTGAAACATTCAACAAATATTATAATGAAAAATCTTTAAATGAGTATGTAATAGACTTTAATGTCAACTCTAATGTAGTTAAGAAAAGATTAATTGAACTGTTTAAAAAACCAATGGATTAACCAATGATATGTTTATGTTTATTAGATTCATTTTTGTAGTTCAGCGATTGCAGTGACTTGCTCCGAAATCGTTAGGATTGGCAATAGATCGTTGATTCGATACAATTATTGAATCGACTACTTTTATGTAAATTAATTGTAAATAATTTTCCAAATTTATTTAAATAAACCACCTTTGGCGAATAAACGCTGTTCGGTGCAGTAGTAGTAATCTTAATTTGGGCGAGTTTCATGCAATTTGAAGCGATAAAGGGGGCAGAACTTGAGCGATAAAATAAAGTGGAACATTTTATTGAATATTGCATGAATATTATTTTTTGAGCGAAAAACTAAGAATTTATTGGACTTTCAAATTGCGATTGAAATTTTTCTGAGGAAAACATGGGCGATTTAAATCGAAAAGAAACGCAAAGGGCTGCTAAAGCGCGAGCCAAAGCATTTGCCGATGGACCAGAATTGGCAATGAGGCAAATTAACATATAATTTCAATTGTGAAACTAAATCACACACAAATTCAACACCATCTACAATCGCAATCAAATGTACATCATATAAGGTTGGAAAACAGTATCTATTGATGTTATGTGGTCTTCAAATTTATGGTATTTTTTGGTCCGCAGTTTCCTTGCGAAATATACGCAATTGAAAAATTTTAGTGCAGAATTGGCAGCGTTAGAGCGAAAAGATGAAATCAAATCAACAAGTAATTTGGTACGATTAAACCCTTTTTTGGATTAAAATGGAATTATGCGTGTGCGAGGGCGGTTGACAAATTTGAATGTCACATACGACGAGAAATACCCAATTATACTACCAGCAAGTTCAAGTATGACTGTGCGATTATTGGAAGAAGCTCATAAGGAGACACTTCACGGAAATTTGCAATTAATGTTGCATTATGTTAGAACGAAATATTGGATAATAGGAGCGAGAAAAGCCGCAGTTACAATAGTTAAAAGATGTATTAACTGTACGAGATATGCAAAAACAGAGCGAAACCAATCAATGAGCGATTTGCCATTAATTGACCATTTGCATATTGTGGTGTGTATTATTTTGGACCGATTCAGGTTAAACGATATGAAGGACGATATAAATCAATTGATACAGGATATGCAGCAGTTTTCGTGTGCATGTCAACGAGAATGGTACACATTGAATGTGTGTCTAATTTGACCACAGAGCGATTCTTATGGTCTTTGGCACGACTGGCATCCATTTATCAAATGTCAGCAGCATTATTGAGCGACAATGTTAAGAATTTTATTAGAGCAAATAACGAATTATGCGATATTCGGAAGACTTGGCAATCTGAAGAAATGAACAACTGGTTGAATGGTAAAGGAATTCAATGGAAATTTGTAACACCGAGAGCGTCTCATCACGGAGGAATGTGGGAATCAGCTGTCAAATCAGCGAAACATCATATGAAGTGGTTGTTGTTCAACCAGATCCTTACATTTGAGCGATATCAGACGTTATTTGCGAAAATAACAGCAGTTTTAAACAGCCGTCCCCTTGTTCCATTATCAGAAGAGCCGACTGATTTAAACTACACACATAAAAAAATTGGAGAGAAATTTTATTTTTGGATTTTTATTTGAAAATCTATCCAATTATTTAGATATCTATGAAAATATTTTATTTGACAAAAAAAAATTATCGAAATATTCAAATTTTTGTTAGACAACAAAATGCAACATACAGAGAGAGAGAAAGAAAGAGAGAGAGAGAGAGAGAGAGGGAGAGAAAACGTTACCCGCTCATGTTGAAACGATACAACAATTTCTGTACACAACAAATATATTGCGCTCACTCAGATACCTAAATCTCATTTGCACATTCTCATGAGAATGTGAAACAACAAAGAAAGAGTGCACTCTTTCTTTTCAACGTTCTTTTTGTTTGCAAACGTCAAAACAACGGTTGAGTGACACATACACAGTAGAACATACAATCGTGTAAGTGTCACTCAATCGTTGTTTTGACGCTTGCAAACAATATGCAAATATATTTGTTGTGGTACATTGTTGTATCAACTCAACGTGAGCGGCTAACGTTTTCTCGCTCTCTTTGTATTTTGCTTTTTGTTGTCGAATAACACCGTTCAATAACCGTTTGTTTAGTATTATTTTATTATTCAAGTCGACATTGTTACTCATGAAAAATTTTCAATATACTAAGACGCACTTTAAACGTCCAAAATAAAAGGAATATGTTCATACGCCCATTCTACGCTTATGGAGTATATATTGTCCTCTGAAGAGAAGGCGTACAAACATATTGACACATTTATACAATTGATTGTTCTGTACTTTTTTCGTAAATCTTCCAAATTTACCCTTTTGTCATAGCTTATTTAATCTAATAATTTATTTTATTTATTACAACAACAACAAACAACAATCATTTAAAGACCATTAATGCCAAAAGTAAGAAAATTTCTCTTACAAGTAGAAGTGTTCCGTTACAGCTACCATTTTTTCAATGATTTGGAAATGATTTTTTTTCTTTTTTTTCAATAAATAAAATAAACATTCGAAATTACCGCGGATTAATTTTCACATTACATTTTCTTTTTTTTGAGCATCTTCTAATTGCCCTTTCATATTCATATTTTTTAACAAAGGCTACATTAAGTGAAATATATCATTCTGAAGATCTAATTTTTTAGTATTAATTTAATAAAATATTTATCGAAGATATCCCGAGAAACATTCCTACATTAACGGACGGATTCGAACGGATTACGATACGTATGCGATAGCCAACTCCACAATGCAATGCGAGTATCCGATGGCTTGTCGGTGTAAAGGTTTTTATCTGCAAATTGTTCCTCGTGTATGCAGTCAGGCACTGATTCGCGCCCATTTCTATATGTACACATTTAAAATTTAGTAGAAGAAATAGTCTAGTACGGCAATTCATACGATTTTTACATCTGATACAAGCGATTTCATACTAAAATCAGCTAGTTTAATGGAAACGTGACATTATATTTTCCCGACTGGACGCTAAAAAATTATAAATGTATAAAGTTGTGACGAATAACACAATGAAACATGACATGGAAATTTCATTCTAAATAAAATGAATATATTTACAGAAAAACTCATTAGAAATTGTATAAATTCATTGAATGAAACATGTAATTCCAAATTCATGATTGTGTTTGCTAATCCGTGGATTTACGGCGAATAAATTTTTTTTTTCACGGATACGGATTTTTTTTTTCACGGATACATTTTCCGTATCATTGACCTTACACCACGGATACGGATAAAACTACTATCCGTGGCCAATGCGGATACGGATGAGATTGCCATCCGTGGAAGTGATGTCAGTGAGCCAGAATTGTCGTATCTACTGTCAAATGTTCGCCCATAATCAACCATGACTGCGCTCAGAACTGGACGTATTTTTACCAATTGTCAGTTGAGTAATTATGTATAAATTCAGAGAACATACTTAATGTTCTGAAACTATGTTTCATATTATTATAATATAATATACAAATGTTGAAAACATGATAAGAAATATTTAATACGAACCGATAAAATAAATTTGCGCATTCATCAATACAAATATTTGTTGTTTCAATTTTTATATTAAGACGCTTTAAATAGAGATTTTGATTATAACACCCAATATATACTCCCCGTCCTGTATTTACATCATTAACGAAATGTATTAAAACCAACACAAATAGTTTTAAACATGATTCATAATTTCTTTTGAAATTCATTGTAATGTAATTTGAAAAATCAACAAATGGACTTTTATGCAAAGTTTTAATTAGTCATAACTCAAACTATGTTTATATGGGCGGTGCCTCTTACTAATGTTATATTTTCATTTATTTGAAATTAACTTGTTGAAATTGAGCCACTTAACAAACAAAATTAAAGATATGTCTAGATTTGATTTTAAATCCAAAAAAATGTTTCAAACAATATCAACATATATAAACATTAATAATATGTAATTTAAGCAAATGTAATCTACACGAATGTGCGAATGTGGAAGTTTGATATTGACATATATAAAATAAGAAATGTTGTTGATATCCACTCTACCTGTTGTAAATACCTGGCAGCGTAAATTCAAACTTTATAATTTCAAACTTAATAATTTTCTGATATTATGTCATTTCACAAACAAATAATCTGTCAAAAAAAACTTAATTTAAAAAAAAATGTCGTTTTTTATTACTTAATGAAAATTTTGGTAAATCCAAAGAATAAAATGAATCACATTAGCTTTTTTAAATCAATTAAATTCAAATATAATATTTGTCAGACCGAACTCCCTTTAAAGATAATTAAATAAAATTTAAAAACGCGAATTATCCAAACATAAAATATCGCGTGACTGATACTAATAATTTTTGAAAAATCCAAACGTATTTATGTAATTAACAACATATTAAATTGATATACAGTGCCATCTATTTACTTGATATACAAATAATACAAAATTTAGCTAGCTGGCTGTCACTTGTTAATAAAGAGATAAAAATAATAATGTCAAAAGTGATTCATACCCATTACCAAAGTTTGTTATTTATTTTAATGAAACATAAAATATAACAATTATATACCAAATTGTTAAAATGTTGTTAGATGAACAAGGTACACTTAATAATAAAATTTAATTTTTCATATATAAATCATATTCTAATTTACTTACTTTTGTTCATTTATTTATTTTTTTTTTTTTGCAAATAATTAACAAACTTTTAGTAGTTTCGCAGCAATTAAAGCAATTTTCAACATTTCTTCGTAGCCATCATGGAACGTTGAACAATCTCATATCGAAGTGTCCAATTATTACCACAAATGAAGTAGACTTAAAAGAAAACTATCCAATTTCAACAGGTGCAGAAAAGAGCTCGCTTCATTTACAATCAAGCTCATCAGTTGGCATTAACTTTTCACACATTATTGAATACATTTCCAACATTGAAATGATTCAATCGAATAATAAGTGCTTAAATAAAACGATTGTTGTCTTTGTTCAACTATGTATGGAAGTACGAGATCTTTGTAAAGAAGGAAATTCACTGTTGGTTAAATGTATTTTTACCAATGATGAATTATATGAATATATGCAAAAATGTGATGAAGATAAGCAAATTGACAATATCAATGGGCCAACAACTGTCAGCAAAAATGAGTTTGTAAACATAGAAGAGATCGCCCTATCATCTGAAATTATAGCGAAAATAACGAGTTCTTTAGTGATTTTAATTCATGCTCAACAATTTATTAAACGTTGCTGTAATGTCATATTGGAAGTAATTAAACAATTCACCGCCTTTTTTTCGAGTGATTACATCAATGTTGATTATTCATCATTACATTTCCAAGTATGATTTAAGATTTAAAATTAAATTTAATTTTTGTGTTGAGGAATTTATAACAAATATTAATATTAATACTATCATTTAATCAATATATAGACGGTTTTCAACTATTTAGCGGAAGCTATCGTTTTAATAATAAAATTTGATAACATCTTCCAAGCTAGTACTTTTCGAAATATTTGGCCACAATATATGAATGCTATTAAGTTATTTGAAGAGAAGATGAATGTTGAATCAACAGCAACACTAACTGATCTACAAAAAATATTTTCTTCTGAAGATATTGATGGTTTGAAAAGTGTCTTATTTAAAATCGATGGTCTGGTAACCGGTCAATTTATTTTCCAGGTAAATACAAAAGAAAAAAAAAACAATAAACAAACTTTCTTCATTCTGTTTTTTTTTATTTCCCGTTGTTTCCAATAGAATTTAATCGATTGCATATCAAGTCATCAAGTAAAATTTCAATCATCATCACAAGCTATTTCACAATTCAGTGTTCACTTTAACTCTTATTTGAAAAATATCTTGAGTACTATGCAAAAGTGTATAAACAATTCATTCAATCAAAGTTTGAATAATTCAAATTCATTTAGTGCTGAATCAATATCTAATGATACATTGTTTAACATAATCGATGAGACTGCATTGGATACTTCAAATCTCGTAGTGAAAATGAATGCAATGTGCATTTTATATCATCATTTATTTGGTAACCTTGACCAAAAGCTGTTTATGACTGTTATTGAAAGTAACACAAAGGTATTTTGAAAAAAGACAATTTAAAATGAATATTTTATATTTTCTGTAATGATTATTTCAGTTTCCTTGTGTATTATTAATCAAAAATGTGATTTGGTCACCTGAATTATTTTTAAATATGTTTGGTTCCACATTGCTTGCAAAAATCCGAGGAGTAAATGAGAAAATTTCAGCAAATAATGTTCAACGTATTCAAAATCAATGGCTTCAAATGAAATGTCAACGTTTATCAAAAGATTTACAGCTTCATATATTACAGGTTTGTTTCGCATGTAGGATTTTAGAAATAAATTTCACTTCTTAATTAATAAAATCATTGCAGACGGCAACGTGGATAATAAACTGTAGAAATGAATTAGGCTCTATTTGTAAAGGGAAAAATATTAATCAAAGGTCAGTGCCTGCAGATTTTAAAATTACTGATTTAAATCGGAAAACTTTGCTGATTTTACAGGTGTGTATTATATTAATTGATGAGTTAGTTAACATAAAATTTAAGAAATATTGTACACTATACAGGGCATCGATTTTATAAAAAAATTCACCAACACTATTGGCACGATAACAAATTTGCATGTTCATATCAAATGTGCAATGACAAAACAAATCATCTTATCTGTTTGTAAACTGAATGAACTTTTGAAATTAGTAAAAAGTACATTAAAACTATATTCAACTGAAATATTCAATGTGACTTTATGTTTAACACAATACCATCTGTATCAGGCATTGCAAATAATTAAAAATGCGAAGGTTTGTTCTCATTAATTTACTAAAAAATATGACAAATAAAGAATTTTTTTGCTTGCAGATAAATTTTCAATCAGAATCTTCAATGAATTCTCTTGTATACAATGAGAGAACAGTAGATATTTTGTCCGCCTTGGAGTTATCACAATCAGTTTTGGTTGGATCACCAAATATAAAACGGATTTTGGTTGCTAGATTGGCTTTAACAATGGCTGATCCAAAACAGGTGTTTCAAAATGATCAACTGACTACAATATGCCGAATTTTCGTAACTTCAGAACGGCTAATACAATTTTCAGATATTCTGAAGTCTGACCCCTTTGAATCAGATATGATAAGGTACATACATTGATTTCTATCAGTTATACTTTACTCATTATTATCATTATTATTATTTTGCATCATAAAGCGTTTCAATAATTCTAATTTTTTCTGTATGACATAGTATTTATAGGTTACATTTAAAATGTCAAACAAAGACTTTACATGCACTTATTGAATATTTTTGCTTTTAGTTTCCAAGATGTAATATTTCCAATATACTCACGTAATATAATCGATACAAATAATGCTGCTGACTGTGAGAAAATTCAAGTAAATATTCATTGTACTGAAAAAAAATACTTACTAATAACTATGAATTATTCTACAGTATTTGTTCGATTCTATGACTGAATGCTATTTCGATTCGATGGCGGAAATGAAAAGTATTGGATTTAAATGTCCTGAAAAATTCATGAAAGATACGAGCAAAATTGTAAATGAACATCTTACTAAAAAAATCTGTGGTTTCATAGAAATGAGACTACGATTAGATGTCCACATGAGTTTACAATTACTTCCATCGGAAAGCATTGACCCATTCGATATATACTCTTCAAATCTTACGAAGCCAGTTAGTGACGTTTATAGGCTTTTAGCTTTGAAATTGGTTCCACTTTTATGCTTAAATTCAGCTGAACCACTTTCCAAAAGCTATTACTTAAGCATAAAAGATCATGTTAGCATCTACTTGAGTCAAATCTTTTACAACTTGACAACCATATCAATGCACGATTGGCGAACTTATCTTGAAATGCGAATTTTGGCGAAGCAAAAATTTAATCTCGAATCAGTTGAAGATCATCTACCAACACAAACACTGGAGCAAGGACTTGATGTTCTTGAAATAATGCGAAATATTCATTTATTCGTATCGAATTATCTATATAATTTAAATAACCAGATTTTTATTGAGAAAAATAGTAAAAATAAACACCTAAATACCATCAATATTCGACATATTGCAAATTCATTAAGAACGCATGGTATCGGTATCATTAATACAACAGTAAATAGACATCAAATACTTTTTCATGATATAATAAATTTTAAAAAATATTTTTTTTTAATTTCAGGTGAACTACACTTATCAATTTCTTCATAAAAAATTTTACATTTTCTCTCAGTTTTTATATAATGAACATATTCAGTCGCGCCTAATAAAAGATTTGAAATTATTCCGCGAAGCAAATATAAACAAATTAGATGACCAACGTATGTATAGTTACGAACGTGCTAATAGCCTAAATAGATGCATACGTAAACTTGGTGTTTCGAAAAATGGACATAGTTCACTAGATTTATTTCGTCAATTGATAACGCATATTGGTAAGACGATTACATATATACTTTGTAAAACGAAAAGTATTAGATGTTAATAATTAGGGATTTTTCGATAGATATGTTATTCCATTGGGATTTTATGTGCCTTATACTCACAATAGTAGGTATAATACCACCACGGCTTTCCCATGCACCACTATAGAGACACTAAGTAGATTCCCGATAACCATGATCAATAAGATTCATGGCTTAGATGCAACATCCTGTGTTGAACGCAATGTTCGTTTTAATTTTTGTTGAGTCAGAAACAAAAAAATTGCAACAATGTCAGTTGTGAAATACTTCAAATCATAACCTCAAATACTCCAACATAACAGTATGAAAATTTGTATCAAATATAGCTTACTTTTGTTGGTACTGCTGTTGCTGCTGCATTTTTTCCTTTTCCATATCCATTTTCATTTCTTTTCCCCTTTACATTCTATTTCATTTCCCCATCTGTCTCTGTTGGTCTTTGAAAATTGATATGCAGCGACACATTCATTACAGCACATCGTCCTATATGTAACAAAGAAATCAAATAAAAGATGCAATCATTGTTCATTCATTGTTGTTCACCATGCAGAATACAAGATGAAATCACACAAAACAACCTTTATAAAGAATATTGCGACCGGTATTCGTATCACGGTTTCATGTGATAATTTGTCCATAATAGTCACAATGCAAATTAATTTCATAAGAACGAAATTTTGAAAATTTACGTGGGCCATTGTGAGGATTGTGTCTTCGTTGTTGCCGCAAAAGCTTCTTGCTTATAATCGATTGCTCCTTGCCTTCTATTTTGTTACCTTCAGGTATCGGAGTATAACCACTGCAAACAAAATACCGGTACTTCTCGTTGACAATCCCCGCTTTGTTGGCTTTTGCAGTGGATTGAAACCACGAGCACAATATTGTTGATCAGAATTCATCCACTTCAACGACTGGAGTACACTTCCGGCGTTGTTTTAGCTTTTCGAAGAAACCACACACTTTTCTTCGTATGTAGGCTTTGCATTTCGAATTTGCTGCGATGAACTGGACACCAACAAAAATAAAAGTCTGCTTGCCATTAATAAGTTTTGTTGCCCACGTATCCAACCCTCTCTCCGTATCGATAAAATGCAGAAAATTCTGGAGAGCGTATTCATATTGGGTGTATGTCTGAAATTTCTTCTCAAAATACCGTGAAATATGATTGACGTACGTGAGCGTGGTCCAGGCTCTCCTTCGAACGATTTGCGGTGTTCCTGCATTTCATCGTCACATGTGTTTCGTTAATTTTTTTCGTGGTTTCTCACGACTTCAAATTAACGTTTTCGATCCATCCGAATTACGGCATACACCACCAATTCCCACACGAAGCCCGGGATCAAGACCATAAATCTGCTCGGCGTTTTTCAATTTTGCTTCGAGCTCTGCCATTTATTCTTCTTTGGTTGTCTGGAAAACGGACTTGGTGCGAGTCATTAAAAATGACATTGCAACACCATCCGTTTCGATAATAGTGTCAAATTCAGTATGGGCTCAACCATCACTTCGTGGTGTTCTCTCCAATACGTCGATGTTGAAATACGCTCTTCATAGGCTGTCTCATTCGTGTCGTTTAATCTCGTTGTATGCTTTGTGGGTACCATTTTTTCTTAAAAATACTTCGTGTGTGCAACCAATGTTAATCAACATATTGAAAAACGCCTATTTATCTATGGTGATATGGTATCGCTTGAATGTCAATGTTGAAATGACTGTAAAATTCTTGTATTCACGAAGTACAGGCTTTTCAACACGTTTTACGACCGCTTTTCTTTTTTGTTCGTGATTGCGAATGTACCTTATAATAAAAAAAAACATTTATTATCAAAGAAATCAATGGACATCATTGAATTCAAAATCAAGGAATAATGGAAATCACAGAATAAACATATACAACAATTTTCACTTTTTTTACCATTGTAGATTCATGAACAATGGAACAAAGATGAACTATTTTCTTCATGCCATAGAAATAACCCTTTCCGTCTCCAAACATGATCGGTTTCAATTCCTTCTTAATCTTTTTCAGTAGATTTTTATCCGGTATTTTCTCCGATGTTGAGTAGAACAGATGGTATCATATTCGGCTTGTTTATCAGATATGATAAAAACTTTTTCATGCGCGAGAAAGCATGCAAGCAAATATTATTTTCGAAATTTGTGTAGAACATCCGTGGAGAATAATTGAACACATGTTTCTGACAAAGACTCTCATGCTGAACTTATATCCACATTTCTTTACATCTTCTTTTGTTTGCCCAATAAATTGAGTACCTCGGGAATAATCCATGAAATAATTTTTATCCACGAATGCACTAAAAAAAATTTCTCGAAATTGTTTTGTTTTCAATTCATCGTTCACTTCTTCACCATCTTCCACTCGCACATTTTGAACGACTGATATGAATTCAAATGATGTCACCACTATTTATACAGAATATTGCTGATCGTTGCTTTTCATTTTCCGATAAATAATCGAATTGCTCAAAATTAAATAAGCAACATTTGCAACCGAACATTTGTCAAGAATTGCATAGCGTATATCACTGTATTGAATTTCATGGTGTTGCGAAGATTGATAAAGATTCCATTTTTAAACTCCATCTGAAAACATGTGATTCTGAGCCTTGAATTTTGTATAAAACAATATTAAAATTATTACAATACTTTGGGATTAAGTTTTAGCACAATCGAGTTTTTCCTATCAAAAAATCCCTATACAATAAATTTAAGTCCTCGCGGGACAACAGTATATATATACTTTTAAATTATTTTATTTGATAAAGGGAATGCTATGGGATACATACGTATGATGCGATCAGGTGCTATTCATTGTTGTTCAAATGCCAGTGTATATTTGGCTTTATCTAATGAAAAATTGGAATTCAATGACTTGAGTAAAAACAACGTTTTGGGTACAACTGAAAAATCCGCTAAAAATCTTGAGAATGAAGTTGAGCATTTACACCACAATTATGCCGAATCTACAGAATATTTTCGTGTAATTAACTAATTTCTATTGATATAAAGTAATGAACCAAATTGGAATTATTATTTTTTTTATTACAGTTACTCGTTGATGCATTTTCATCTATTTTTCAAAATGATAAAAATCCACATATAAAACTATTCTATATGATTATTCCCTCATTGGTTCTAAACTATATAGAATATATTGTGGCTTGTAAAGAGAATATGAACAAAAAAACAAAACAGTTGGCCACGTGTTTTACTGATGATGGTTTTGCTATGGGATTGGCATATGTACTAAGAGTACTGAATCAGAATACGGACTTTAATTCACTTCATTGGTTTGAAGCTGGGGGAAAATAACCCTTTTTGAAAATATATATATTTGAAACATTTACGCGATATTTGAATATTTATGAGATATTTGTTTGATTCAAAAATACATCCTATATCATAAATATTTGAAATGTCTAGTGAATATTCAATTCATTTTAGTCAATAAGTTAACAGTAGTGATACTGAACGAAAATATTCTTGCGATGGCAAAATAAGTATTGCTTAAAATTGAGATTTGGTAGCTAATATCATTCACGAAATATTATCTACAAATCGATGTGTATGCCGAGAAATGTATCATAGATCCACATTTTAATCGGAAAGCTGCGAAGTAAGTTGATTGATATTGGAGAAATGTGATTGATGACTAAATTTAAGTTTATTTATTATTAATTTTCATGTGTTTTTGTCATGCAGGTAGTGCTCGCGGACACCAAAGAACAAAGAAGATTTGTTTAAGTTTTTTTTTTCTTACACGCACTGGATGCAGTATGATCTCAACTACCAACCTCAAATTTAAACAATATTTACTTAATTACAATATTTGAGTCATATTCGCCGTATATTTATGCCAATCAGGCATTTATTTACAATATTTATGATATTCACTATATTCACGATATTTACAGAATATTCACATTGTTTAATTTTATTATTTTTTTGTTTCTCCCAGGTTTAAAGCTGTACGACATCATTTTCAATCAGAATTAAAACATTTACAATCACGTGAAGAAAGTTCTGGTCATAATAACTATGATTTTGATTCCAAACTTCACCAAACTCTTGCTTTAAGTGAAAAACGTATCAACATTATTCAACATGAGTTTGATTTATTTTACTGCAGTTTGAATAGTGCAAAAATATTTTTCCAATAACATGAGCACAAAAATATTTACAGATTAAAAGATTTACATTATAAGATAACATAAAACAATAAAAAAACATACAAATTTCATAACGTTTGTGTTGGATTTTATACCTTACTGTTGATAGATGGCGCCACGTAAAAACAGATGAAATAACAATATTCGATTAATTTGACAATTATTTAAGGCGTAGTGACAGAGAACGTAATACATATACATATGTAGTGAAGTGATTGCATTCTCTTGCAAAAATTCTTCTGATTCTCAATAAATTCGATAGATATTTGGAAAATATGACAATTTTATCGATATTATTTTAAAAAATTGAACATATTTCTTTTTCATATGATAATATCATAAACTTAAAGGTAAGGAATGTCAAATGAAAAAAAATTTTGTGTTGGTGCCTAATTTCTGTATAAGTAAAAAAAACCAGGAGATAAACTACATACAAATGCTAGAATATCCAGAAAAATAACAAAGTGCGCGAAAAGGCTTCGATTTGATATTCAACCAAGATGGATGACAGATTAGGAAATTTCTTCCAATATTTTTGGTGCTCCATTTCTGTTAAAATTTTTGAAAGCACATAATATGTCTGATTAATATAAATTTTCATGTAAACAATTTTATGTGTTAATTCAAACATGATTTGTGGACCATATCATATCACGTTATGTTTAATTTAACTAGTACTATGAATCATCTGTCATAATTTTATATCCACATATATTTGTTATTATTAAAACTGGAAAGCAAACATTGAACTATCAGTAAAAAATACAATTTTTTTATTACATACTAATGCCATCAAAATTACAACTACTTCCCAAACAACATTTTCTAGTGTATAATTCTTTTTCATAGAGAATAGGAATAAAAGAAAAAACTATGCATGTCTATATCGAAAAATTTGAATTTAATTGTGTTACATTTTAGAATATATTTTGTTTTGAAATTTTATTTTTTTTCTTTTTTTCATTTATTTAATCATTATTAAATTATTTAATCATTATTAAATTATTTAAAAATAATTTTGGTTCTTTTTTTATTGCAGACTTTAATAAAGTAAAGTGAATTGAAAGTCAATCTCAAATAAAGTTGATAAACAACAGTGAAAATCTGCAGATGATTCTAGATGACGGAAACGAAGTTCAATTTTTTCAATTATCTACATAGTTTCAAAAATTATATTTTTTCATTATTCCTGTCATTCAAAATATTCATTTGCAAATATAAATGTTCATTTTGATTTTGATTTTGTTGAGTATTTGTTTTATGCCGGTGATTCCAATTCATGACTATTAAATTAATACGCGGATATTCATTTTGTGAAAAAAGACATTGTGAGAAAAGTTAAGGGCTGGAAAAATGGCATATCAAAAACCTACAAGTATCGATGAATTTGTTAGTTTGATGGCTAAAGCTGATATACGTGTGAAAACTCAACTCGCTGAAGATCTGGTGACTTACTTGAATGATCAAGACAATTCTCTTATTTCAAGCGATTTGGGGTTATTAATTGATAGTTTGATGCCATGGTTGACAGGGAGCCACTACAAGGTAAATACTTCAAATTTCAAAAATTTAGATTTTAATTTTTCAGTTTGAATATGAAGAGTTAAACTCATTTAATCAGACGGCGAGTTATTGAGATGCACACAATAACAGGGTTAACAGGAGTGATCAATATTAATTATATTCTTCAATTCAAGTTCTTTCAAACTTTGACATGAAATAAAGGAAATGTATTTAAAGAAAGTTATTACAGATTTATAGCGAATTTAACAAATACAATTTCTTCCCTAACCAGTTACAATTACCAATGTTCAACTACTGGAAATGTTACTTATTTTTTGTTGAACAATAGCAAGATTTTCCCAATTTGTGCCAATAAACAATGGTTTATATTTTAGTATATAAAATCAGAATATTGTATTTTTTCTGTATATGTTTGTTGCCTACTCTCATATTTTAAATCTTCTTCCCAAGAAATATTAATTAAGTTTTTAAAAACTACCAAAATGTATTTTAGATTTTCATATTAGTGTAGATTTCAAATTAAGGAAGAAGATATTAAAATATTTACATACATTTATATCAATAAAAATAACAAATTTGAATGCTGTTCGATTCTATTACCCCATGGTTCAATGTTGTTCGGAACTCATTCCAACATTGTCTTAATTTGTGGAAGATACTAGGGGGATTTAACTCTCGCAAATGCGTACATTTTTACGAATTTTTCAAAAATTTGGCGAATGCGCTTATTTGCACAGTATTATCGAATGTTTACGAATTTATTATTGGAGCAAATGCATTTGTAAACATTCGCTAATACCTTGCAAATGTCCATAAGCGCATTCGAAAAATTCGTAAAAATGTACGCATTCGTGAGAGTTGAATCCCCCTAGGGAAGATAGTATGTACTTTCGTTTCGGTGTAGTTTTTGTATTTTGAATTGATTTCAATGAGGCACCCAAACCACCCTACAAACGAGGCACATTCTAAAGAGCATATGAATTGATCGCAGAATCGTTTGGTTTTCTACTTTTCGTTGATTCCTTTACTATCTTTCATTATAGTTTATAGATCAGCTTTAAATTTAGGATCGCATTTTGAAACTTTATTAGAACTTATTTGTTTGTCGTACTGCAATTTTGTCTCTTAGCTTACCAGCCTCGGGATTTTTGCATTTTCTTTCACCCACACAATTGATATAAATTTTATGAAAATATACACACAATTGTTATGCTAAAATTTCACATATATTTAACTTACTGTTATTTTAGTTCAACAATTGATTTCCTAATTAAATTTACCGCCTCTTAAAATTACCGCCATGCCAACCATTTCAGTATTTTTTTACAAATTAATTATCATAAAATAATTTTATTTATTTAGAAATAAATTTACTCATTTCCAGATTGCCCAACGTGCACTTGAGGCATTTATTGAACTCATAATTCGTTTAGGACCAGATTTTGCAGCATATACACCAACTATTTTACCACATGTGGTTGATCGTCTGGGTGACAGCCGTGACACTGTTAGGGAAAAGGCTCAATTGCTCCTTCATAAGCTGATGGAACATCGCGTGATTCTCCCGCAACAACTACTTGACCGGCTAACGATATGTTTTAAACATAAGAATGCAAAAATTCGTGAAGAATTTTTGCAAACAATAATCGATACATTGAATGTGTAAGTTAAATGAACGTAAACGGAAGCTCTCAGCAAGACTTCAACAATTTTATTCATATTATTTTTCTTTAGACATGGTACCCAAGTTTTATCTTTGAAATCATTCATTCAGCCCATAGTTAATCTATTGGGAGATCCAAGTGGTCCAGTAAGAGATATGGCTATTCAAACCTTAGTAGAAATATACAAGCACGTTGGTAAGTATTATTATCTTGTTTAAAAGATATTTACAATCAAAATATAAAATTGTTGCCTATCTTTATCAAAATATGACAATTTCTACACTATTTCGTTGATAATGTTCTTTCTAATAAGATAAATATAAATCAATAATGAAAATATTTATTTGATTTATTCTGGAGTTAAACAATTTAAAAACAAGGAAAATTAAAATAAGTGTTATGTTAGTTAAAATCAGTATAATTTAGATTGAAATAATAACTTTCTTTTTTCTTTTTTTTCCTATTGGGAAATTTCTAGGTGACAAACTGAGGGTTGATCTCAGAAAAAAAGACATTTCAACCACAAAAATGGCAATTTTGGAACAAAAATTTGATGAAATGAAAGTAAATGGTCTTTTGATGCCTTCTGCAATAAACTCAGCAATTTCCAACAATGACGAAATAGATAATGCCGGACAGATGAAAACAATCAGTCGATTAGTTAAGCGAACTGTATCTTCAAACGCCCGTAAGCCACAATCCTTGGATGTACAGAGTAAGTAAAAACCAAATTAATTATCATGCTAAAATCACGTTTCCCATTCATATCTAACGAGAATAATAGTTCTATGTGATTTACTTTTATTCTGCAACAAGAAACAATATCAACTTCATTTAAAAAAAATTCAAATTGTAGCCTTAAATACTCCAAATTTATATGATAACATTTTGAGCAAGAAAGTGTTGTATTTATTGATCAAAATTGATGTTCATTATGAATTAATTTTTTTCGAATTTATTGCTATTTTTTAATGATTTTTCGCAGAATCAATTTTTCAATCTTATTCAGTATATAAAATATTTGTTTTTAAAATAATATACATTTTACAAAACAGGTGATGCAGGTGCAGTGACTATGGATATTTTCGAGGCATCGTTTGAAGTTGTACCTCAACTGACGATTTTTAACCAACGCGATATTGACGAAAATTTAAAATCAATCAATTCAATAATTGGGGATAAAAATATGGATTGGGACAAACGAGTTGATGCACTTAAAAAGATTCGATCTTTACTTATGTTAAATGTTCACACATCTCCAACATTTGCCATTTATCTAAAGGAGAGTTTATCAATATCTTTTCTTGATATTTTGAAAGAATTACGTTCCCAAGTCATTCGTGAAGCGTGTATTACAATCGCCTATATGTGCAAAGTTATTCAAAATCGTTTGGATATATTTTGTGTCCATATATTTCAAGAGCTGATTAATCTTATACAGAATTCGGCAAAAGTTATTTCATCGGCTAGTACAATAACTGTGAAATATGTGATAAAATACACACATGCACCAAAATTAATTCCAATTATGACTCAAAATTTAATGATGTCAAAGTCTAAAGATATTCGTGCTACATTATGCGAATTAATGTTTTACCTTTTTGAAGATTGGTCAACCAAAACCCTTGAAAAATTCTCAATAAACTTAAAAGAAGCATTGAAAAAAGGAATATCTGATGCCGACAATATGGCTCGTAAACAAAGCCGAAGGTTTGTCCTATATTGATCAAAATATATATTCAATTTATTTAACGCCAAATATAGCGTAACTCGAAAGTTCCCATAAATGCAAGAAATGTTTTGCTTTTTTTTCTACTAAAATAATAATTTGAATCATCCCATTCATTTATATAACGGGGGTTGATTACGTTACCTCAGAATACAAGCAACAAATGATGGTTTGAGCCGCAGTAACCCATAATGGCTGTTCTCCACTTGGTTTTATGAAAGCTGATATAGGCGCAAAATACATAAAGTATCGCAAAACAGTTTTATAACCTTTATTGGAGACCTGGCTCACAATAAGTTCAAACAAAATCCATTCACCGTCCAAAAAGAGTTTGTACCATTACATAAAATACGTGAAAATCAAGAAAGCTATTCGTTTTATAATATTTTCAATTTAATTTTGAATGAACAATGGCCTCTTGATGCAAATACCTTGGACTATTCAATTTTGTGTATGTTTCATACTATGGTCGGTATGAAAAAATACTCAACAATGTGGATGCCTTGAAATCATTTTCGAGAATATAAGCTGCTTGTGACTTGTTTCTTGGATGATCACAACTTTAATTCAGTTCTAAGAATAACAAATCAAACAATTGAATTAATGCATGGAATTTTAATGATTTTCTAATATTTTTCATTTTGTATTATTACATTTCGTCAGTAAATAAGGAAATTATCGTTTTTTGTTTATGGGATACGTCGAGCTATGAACCCTACAAAAACCAATTTGCTAATTGTGTGTATATGTATAATTTATATAAATTATTCTAATATTTTCAGGAGCTTTTGGGAATTTCGTCGACATTTTCCAGATTTGGCTGAAAATTTGTATGCATCACTTGATTCACAAACACAAAAGGCATTAGATCGAGAACGTGATGCTTCTGAATCAAATGGCACGAATTCCATGAGTGCCAGTCTACGTGGTAGTAATAGTAGCCTGAATTCTATTCCAAGCAGTGTTATAAGTAAGGCATACTTCAATAGTACTATGGATTGAAGATAATGATAATTGATTATTAATATACTATAATTATTTATTTGATTAGAACGTCGACAATTTACTGGACTTCGAAGCCCTGCAACAATAGCGCCTTCTGGTATGTGCATGATTTTTATATATTTAACAATACCTCTTAAAAAATCTAATGAAACTATATATAAGGTTCTGATCAGAGTTCGAACTAAGAGTTAATACTTCGTCAATATTAAATTAAAAACAAAATCGAATGACTTATTAATTTGAAACAATAAATTAATTAAGCTATTATATACCGATTCTATTTACGCTGAACTGAATCCAACCCTAACTCTATTGGATTTAAACGATAAAATTATCCAAAGTAATTCAATTTTAAATATTCTTGAACATCTATTTCATCCTCTGGTTAATAATATCTGTACGAATATTAAAAACAATCACAAATCTTCCAATATTAAAAACTGGCATTATAACCTTTGATAAACGTTTTTTGCAAATATTTTGAATTATCATTCAGTTTAACATTTATATTTATTAACTATGATTATCCTGTGCGTAGTGGACAAGAAAAAAAATAGACGGTAATCATTGAGAATCTGACCAAAATGTTTTTTTAATCCTACCAATTCCTCCTCAACCTTCCTCAGTGGATTATCTGGTGTTCTTTCTGATTGTTAATATAGTTCATTGATGACATGAACATGGCTTACGTTCTAACGTTTTATGTGAACAAAAACATTTTAATGTGCGAAAAAGTGATTAAGCAAATTTTATTTCGGAAGGTAGTGAAGAACATTCGACGGAAATAATTTGACATGTTCACCATTTTTTTCAGCGCTTGACACCTTCGAATTACTTCTGAATATATTTTTTGATTTTCATGCTTTGGTGGTTTCATTTCAAATTTTCCGTTGACACATTCACTACCTTCCATTCCCATTTCCGATTCGGCTTTCAGTTTTAGATCCTATTTTAAAACTTTTCAGTATATGTTATGTATACACTGTAAATTCAAAAGGATTTTTAATTAGTTTTTTGGATTTTTATAGTGGAAAATCCGAATGGATTAAAAAAAAAATCCGAATGGATTTCATACACTTACTTGTAGCGTCGATGCTACTGTAGCGATTGTCAGACCACGATAATATCTAGTAGATATTTCCTTAGCTGATGTTTAGTAGCCGGCCCTGGATTGAACGTATGTTCAAAGTTTTTTTTAATTTTGTTGATTTGGTACACTTCCCAATTGGTTGCCTCGATGAAATGTAACATTTAGCACTTCACGCATCACAACACACCGTCCTATTCATAATGAGAGGAAAAATTGATTCATTTTACATTATTGATATGTTTACTGTTTGTTACACTTACCTTTGTATCGTATGTTCCGTGCTGCATTTGTGTCACGGTTCCAAGTGATGTTTTGGCCCTGTGCATCTTGCTTTTGATAATGTCGAAGATTTGAAGCCATTCGAACACCTGGTCGAGGACACTCGTGTCGTTGTAATGACAATAGTCGATTGTTCTTCTTCGAATGCACAAAACCAACAGCTTGCTTTGCTTCTGGTCGGACGTTGCATTGTCGGCACAAATAGTAACGAAATTTCATATGAACTCGACCTTTCTTTCTCGGCAATCCAAGTATTCGGAAGCAAAGTGAACACAATTTTGTTGTTCTAAATTCATCTACTTCAAGAACGGTACACAGACTGCGTTGTGACAATTTTTCAAAAAGACTTTTCACTTTGTTTCGAAGATATCCTTTTGCACTCAAAAATGCATTTAATAAGCAAATGTTCGCTTGCCGTTGATAAGTTGCGTCGAGAAATTTGTTGGTGGCACGGTATTGTAAAAAGTCTTGTAAAGCATATTCGTATTGAGTGTAAGCTTCAATTGTATTGTTGAAATGTTTCAGAATATGCTCGGCGTAGACCTCATATTGAGGCGATCGAGGTCCAATTTGCCCAAGACGTTCACGATCATCGGCCATCACGGAATCAATTTCCTCAGTTAGCTTTTCACGCCATTTTTTGCGACGATAATGTCCCGTTAGTGTGTGATATCGTTTTGACCTTAAACGCATGTTCTCCTCCGATCCATCGGGATGGAATCGAACAGCAGCGTAAACTAATTTCAGACCCGTGTCGAATGCAATTTCTTGTTCACAATCAGCAAGTTTTCGTTCCAACAATGCTTGCTGTTGTTGCTTTTTTCTTCATCTGACTGAACAAGAATCTCTTTTATTTTCCTTATTTTAAAACTAACGGAAACTCCATCTGTTTCAATGTAATTGTCGAATCTGATGACTGCAGCACGCTCATTTTTTGGCACTCTTTCAATTGAGTCAATGTCAAAATAGTGACGCCAAAGTGCTGAATAATCTTTGGGTCGCATTTCTTTGGTTTGTTTCCACTCGCCATTTTTTCGATGCATGGCCTCATGCTTGCTGTTACTTAGTTTCAGGAGCCAGTACAAACCTTGATTATCAATAGCAATGTGATGTCGTTTGAATGTAGTTATTGGAATTATTGTGAATTCTGTGTATTTACGAAAACTGCTTCTGCCTTTTTCTTCAATTTCTGCCTTGCGTTTTTCCATGTGTACTCGAATGTATCTATGAAAAAAATAAGAAAAACATCGAACATTTAATTAGATTATATTGCATGTAAAAATGACTATAATTCTATTTAGAATATACATTTTAATGAAAAAATACAAATAAATATTTCACCCTTGCAATTCCATAAACAATGGCACATATCGATACCACTTTCTCTGCATGTTATTGAAAAAGCCGGCACCATTGTTGTTGAAATTGATCGGCCGTAACTGGATCAATGAATCAATTAACTTTGGATCCGGCGTTTTATTAGAATCATGATTAAACAGGAAGTGCAGTGTCTCATAAACTTTTTTTTTGGATCGAATATGCATGCACGCAAATACTGTTCATAAAATTCACATAACATTTTTGAACTGAATAATCGTACATGTTGCCGATGCCTTCAATGTCTGGCGGATCGATGGCATATTGGTTGCATAAACTCTTTATTATTGGATCTAATTTGTAACCATCTTGTAAAGGTGTTTGTGTTTGCGTTTTTGTGTTTCTTCTCTAATCATTTCGATTTCAGCTCGTGTGCCCGTATGAAATAATCGGTATAATGAAACATGAATATTTAATGACCCGGCTTTCATTGTTTTTGTCATTTCAATTACAATATCTTCGATTTTTTAGCGCAATTGTGATTTAGTTCGCTCACTATCTTTTAGATTTTTATCACTTTCACAATCATCTTCATATGGTGATTTTAATGCACTTTTCAAACTTTTTTTAATGACTGCATTTTGATGTACTTTTTCCCACTTTGGTTTTGCTTTTTTTGCCGGTAGTTCTGCGATCACAGTTTTCTGATTCGTCCTCTTTCGCCTTGCCATTTTGATCAACTGATGACTAAATTTGAATTTTTCCTCTATTTATACCTTTTTAAAATGCTGACAAAGCAGTGCATGTTTTCTAAAATGTGCAGTTACCCGATATCAAATCCACAGGCACAAATCTGCACATTTTTCAAAAACCGCAAAACTAAATTTGATGATAAAACCATGATAAATGACTGCATTGTAAATGCTGGATGGAAACAAGTGATCAATCCTGGCATTTGAACTTTTCACTTTCGATTTTATTGTAATAACAAGCTCGATTTTGATAAAAAATCACAATATTCTATGTTTCAGTAAACTGAATATTCTCTTCATCAATTTCGATCCCAATAGGTTTATTATAGTCTTGTTTCAATAACAAATGAAATGCCAATTTGTACGGAAATAAACAAACTAAACAAGAGAGATTTGAAATAAAAAAAAGAGTGTTGTCGCTAACCATAAGGTCGGCATTTGTTGTTTTTTCCAAAAATAAAATATATAAAAGAAATGTACATTCGTTGTATTTCAATTCAGAAAATCAAAATTCACATTTTTGTTCACTATTGTGTGTGAATTCAGTAAATTAAATAAACTCTTCATCAATTCACTTCGAATAGATTTATAATTTTCATGTTACAATAACAAATGAAATGTCAAATTGTATGGAAATAAACACACTAAACAATATGCGGTTATGTTTTCAATGAGTTATACAGTAAACAACTTATGTCAAGTCAGTGTCGCCTGAAACGATTACACAGGAACTACACAGTAAAATAAAATTGAAATAAAACAACGGATTGTTGTTGCTCAACAAAAAATTGGTGATTGTTGTTTCTCCCGAGTAAAATGTTTATAAAAATATTGTTTTAGTTCATAGCACGCAAAATGTTTTTAATTTTTTCGACTCAAATATTTTTAAAGATATATTCTAATCCATTTGGATTTATTTTTCATCCATTCGGATTTTTCACTATAAAAATCCAAAAAACTAATTAAAAAATCCTTTTGGTTTTACAGTGTATATTGTCCGTATTTTCTGTATATTCGATCTTTTTAAGTGTATTTTAAATTTCTGAACAATTGAAGAAACAAAACGAAAATTAAAGTCCAAGGTTCACCAAACGTTTTTTCATGACCAGAAACTTTTTGCAGGCCAATCTACAATTTGCTTTTTTTATAATATTTATATTCCAGTATGAACCTTATCATATTTGAGATATCATTCATATTGATAAATCTCAAGAGATCGTGAAGATAACCCATTATTTCGGAAATTTGTGTTCTGTATTCAAAGCACATATATTCAGATTTTTGTAACTAACAATTATAAATTATAGCCATTTTTCATATCTTTTTATTAATTAATTGCACACCTATGATGAAACTCTTTCATATCAACTGGAAAAATTATTATTCAACAACTCGATATTAGCAAGCACAAGTAATGAAAATCTGATGATCCCAATGACGTCATATGGTAGTACAAGCCGGCTTTACAAAATTCCATCACTGGCAAAAAGTCGCACAAATAAAAGCGGAATACCAATACCTACTATTAATAGAGATTTGTCTAAAATGTCTGCTTTTCGAGGTCATATTGGCAGTTAAATTTTTATCAATAAACTCCTGAGTGAAAGTTTTTGCGCCCAATGATCATTTTTCGTTATTTATCATAACATATTTATGGTGAAATCTATACTATTTTAAAAGTGTAATAAGTATCTAATCATTTCTTCATATAAAAGAGGCACATATTGGGCAATAAGCCTATATATTCAATATAGCTAAGAGTGATAAATTTATCGCAAAAGTGTTCATTGGGTGTACAGTAATAAACACCCGTTTATCAGAATATGAAAAATAAAAGGGGGGTGTCTTAAATTAAATAGGCAAAAATCTCTATCAATTCATAGTATTCACACAGTGTTGCTTCTGTTATTCACACTTCCTGAAGCAAAGAACTGTTGGAAGATATGAAGAATTTGTTTATTTATTTATTTATTTGGTGATTTTATAGTCTACCTAAAGCAGGATGACATTTAATAAAAATTCAAATTCAACTATAAGGATTGGGAAAAAGAGTGAAAATTGTACGATTCTCCTCGTTAAAAATCAAGATCTTTTAACTATAAAAAATAGATTCTTAGAATGCTCAAATACAAAATACAAGACCAAAATATAGTCAATTGTGAATATACAAAGAATCTTCAAATAACGAAAATACAACAATTTAACCAAAATTAACACCTACAACAAAAGTATATAGAATGGTAAAGTCGGATCTATGAAAAGTGCATGTATGATTGAATGCGTGACAAGCCAACTTAAATAGTGAATACAATCCATAGTCAGTACGGAAACATTTCAATTTGATAAATTCAGGGATTCTGAACGTTCTTCTGCCTGTGTTCAAGTCGAGCTGGCTACGAATAAATGGATCATTATATCTTCCACTGATGATTTTGTGAACGAATAATATTGCCAAATTAATTCTTCGTCTCACAAGCGTTATCAATTCCAGAGCATTACAGCGGTCAACATAAGGTGTTAGCACATAATCATTTTCATCTCTGTTCAAATAGTCACCATTTAAATAAATAACTACCTGCTTTTGGACGCTTTCAACCGAAACCCTATGAATTTTATGGTGAGGTAACCATACTGAGCTCGCAAATTCCATATTTGATCGAACAAGTAAAGCATACAGCAATTTTGCGCTATCGATGTCAAATTTTCGTCTGCACGTTCTCTTAACAAATGAAAGCATCGCCATTGATTTCTTCTTTATGTATTCAATGTGTGTTGTGAAACTCAATTTAGAACCCATAATCACACCAAGATCTGTGATTTCATCGACACGATCAACACGATTCCATTAACATGGTAGTCGGTAAACACAATTGATTTTCTTTTATGTGTTAAAGTTAACATTTTGCATTTGGCAACATTCACTCGTAAGCCATTATCATTACACCAACTCATAAAATTTTCAATCGATCTCTGCAGCTCAAAAAAAAATTCAATGCAACAGTTGTGCCATTATTCATATCGGAATCATCAAAGAAAATTGAAAACAGCAGTGGTCCCAGGATTGTGCCCTGTCCAACTGATGATGGTACCTCAAAAGGACCAGACACCGATGAATTAACTCTGACAACCTGCTTTCTGTCTTTGAAATATGACACAAACCATCGCAAAATTTTATTACTGATAGGAAATTTTGCCATTTTCCGAATCAAGAGCGATTGATCCACAGTATCAAACGCCTTCTGAATATCTGCATAAAACACATCAAGTTGTTTTCCAGCCTCAAACGCTTCTAATGCTCGCATTGATAACTCTGTCAAATTTGTTTCAATGTTCACACAAAAAATACATGCATACTTCAGCTATACAAACTGTGTAGCAAATCAATGTGTATGTAAAATTAGTATGGACTACACACAAACGCTACACTTTGTACATACAGATGTGTATGTATTATATGTAGCGTTTATGTGTAGTCCATACTAATTTTACATACACATTGATTTGCTACACAGTTTGTATAGCTGAAGTATGCATGTATTTTTTGTGTGTTTCTGTTTGGTAGAAAACCATGCTGTGACTTCGACAAAAGATGATTAACACTCAATTTCAGTTGCTGATTAACAAGTATTTCAAACACTTTTGCCGTTGTGAACTCAATCGTATTCCCTTTTCTTCTGCCATATCTCCAGAACATTTTGGGATCGTTCCCAGAAATCAAAGCAATCTCTTTTATGTATTCTCCATATCTTTCTTTTTGATAAACATCAAAATCTTCGCAGGCCTTAACAAAAGATGCTGGATCAGCCTCCGAATTCAACAATCTGGTATTACAAAGCTTCTTATATTCTCTGTTTCTAAAATTTTTCAAGTGAGCTGGCTTTTTGTTGAACCAAACTGGTCTGTTTGAGCTGCAAATTGTAGATCGAGGAATGTGTTGCATGAATAATTTCATAAAATGTTGTAATAGCATCATTAATATCATCAAAATCAATGATATCATCAAATGAAATACTTTGAATGCATTCACGAATCGCGTCATAGTTTGCTTTTATATCGAATAATCGTTTCGAACTGTTGAAATTGTTTCACTTACATGGATGCATATGATGGATTGAGCATCTTCATCACAAGGGTGATATAAATTCAAACCAATTGAGATACATGATGATACATTCCACCACTATGTACTGACAAGCTGGCCCACTAAGTCCGGGGCTAGCGAAGTAACGATCATAAAATCTATCCACCATCTGGTGATGATTTCAAACTGGAATTCATCCATTACGTCATGGTCTCACCAGTGCTGCATGTATCGACAGACCAAAAAGCTTACAATTGACTTTTATACAAAAATACAAATACAGTCCGCGTCAAAAGTAAAGGTACACCTTTTTGATATTCAGAAAACTCACGAAGAATTATATTTATTCTATTGAATGCACTTCGTTCACTTCATGACTCAATAGAATGGACCTCTTTATTTAATAATCAAGTGTATTTTGATAACTATTCTTGGGATTTCAAGCTGTTCGCTTCAGAAATTAGAAAATACCATTTTTCTAATAGTGCAAAAATAAAGGTACTACTCTAATTATTTAGTCTTTACAAGAATGATTTAAATTTATTTTGTACAAAATCTCATTCAGCAATTTTATTGATGCCAAATGCAATGTTAAAATGCATAAGTTTGTAATTTGGCACATCAGACGGTGTTGCTGAAGTGGAAATTTGATGAAAGAGCCATTTTGTTCATCTCTCGTGGCAAAAACATCTTGTGTGGATATTTTTTCCATTAAAATCACCTTCTATGCCTTTAATTGCACTAGTAAATAACTTTGATAAACCAAACAATCAAATTTGATTGCAAAATGAATACATTTTCGGCACAAATTTAAAAATTTCTTCGAAAAATTGATGGCTACACACCAGTTTAAGTGCTGTACTTTTTACATAGGAAAAGACATCAGCATGGAATTAGTCGCGTAGAGTAGGTTTTGTATGTCCCCATACTAATTTAGGCAGTTTATGAATTCTACCATATCGTTGGAATGATAACACGTTAAACAGAAAAAAGAATAAAATAGAACACAATAAAAAAGAAAAAGATACTAGGCTGTTTGAAAATTCCGCGGCCTGACCAATGAAAACACATTTTTTTTGAAAATTCGCATTTATTCTTCAACATAATCGCCTTTTAGCTCAATACAACGATTCCAGCGGTTTTCAATCAATTCGATACCTTTTTTGTAGTAAGCGGCGTCAAACTCCTCAAAATAGTCCTCGGTTTCAGCAATGACTTCATCGTTCGAGTAAAAGCGTTTGCCAGCGAGCTATCTCTTCAAATTTAGGAATAGATAATAGTCGCACGGGGCCATATCTGGCGAATACGGTGGATGTGGAAGAATTTCGTAGCCCAATTCTGTCAGTTCTGTCATCGATTTCACTGCCTTGTGAGCTGGTGCATTGTCTTGATGAAAAATGATTTTTTTCTTTGATAAATGTGGCCGTTTACGCTTGACAGCTACATCAAATCGATCCAATAACTCACTATAATATTGAGCGGTGATTGTTTTCCCATGCTCTAAATAGTCGATGTGAATTATACCACGCGCATCCCAAAATACGGTTGCCATCTCCTTACCAGCCGACTGTTGAGTTTTTGGACGCTTCGCTGCACTTTGACTCTTTGGAATCCATTGTTTTGACTGTTGCGCTGTCTCCGGCGTATAATGATGTATCCATGTTTCATCTACGGTAACTAATCGACGAAAAAATTCCTTTCGATTACGACGCAAAATGGTCAAATTGTGTTCAGAAACATCAACTCGTTCTTGTTTTTGAGCTGTTATCAACACACGCGGCACCCAACGCGCTTACAGCTTTCGCATGTTCAAATGATGATGTAAAATGTTGAACACACCTTCTGACGAAATGTTTACGATATTGGCTATCTCACGAACTTTCATTTTTCGGTCACTGATCACGAGACGTTCAATTTTTTCGATAATTTCGGGTGTAGTCACCTCCAAAGGCCTACCTGAACGTTGTGCGTCATTCGTGCTTATAAAACCCAACTTGTATTGTTGCATCCACTTTTTGACCATTGTATTTGATGGAGCAGAGTCACCAAAATATCTATCAAGCTTTTTTTCGTTTCTTTAGCCGTTTTTCCTCTTAAATAATAATATTTAATGACTAGGATTTCTTGTGACGAGAAGTATTAAATTCAGCACTATAAATTTCACAGCGAACATCACTGTCGGTCTTGGTTTTTTTTTATAAAACCATATTTCTCTTTTAAACTATCGTTCAGAACATTAATTCCACGTTTCTCGACACTTTTCTCGGAACGAACAACGATTGCCATAACAATAACAAAATCCAAATGTGAAAGACACAGTTTTGCCGCAAAACGTTATTTACTTCAATGGAATGTCAAAAAAAAAAAAAAAATTTCAAAACGTCAGATAAATCATACCAACTATTACGTATGGTAGCGAGAGCTGTGTCGACTCAAACAATTTAATTCGTGGTTTGGAAGTGGTTGATATGAAAGTTCTGTGTATGATTTCGGGAGTGTCGCGTAGGAACCAATGAAAGAATAGAATTAGAAATGAGAAAGTGCGTGAGGAAAAAATGACAGCGATTGATAAAAGTCAGATTTTTTGAGGCGAATTTAATCAAAAACTGACAATAACAAATCAACATCGAATCGAACACTTGACACATTTTGAAATAATGAAAACCAAATCTATCTCTGGATAATTTTTTGAATTTGAATTCGGTTGATGAGGTAGCAAGAAAGTCGAGATTAAGATGGTTTGGGCATGTACAACGTATGAATGAGTATCGTTTACCAAAGTTAATTTTGAATGCAGAAGTGAATGCACCGATAGGTGAAGGTAGACCGCGTAGGCGATATATGGATTCGGTTAAGAACGATTTGAACGAAAGGGGGTATGACTGGAATGGGGAAACTCAAGACTCCCGATAGGGTTTGCTGGAAAAGAATTGTTAAGGGGCTGCCATTACAAAACAGACTAGACACTGAAGGGCAATAGTGGTCTTTAAATGATTGTTGTTGTTGTTGGGTTGTCAGATAAATGTTCTATGTACTTTACAATCACACACTGTCGTGTTAACATACTTAAAAAAATTGAAATTGGAAATATGTACTTCTTAAATTGTGTGAATATATATACATACTTTTATGTTCGAATTCCCAAAAAAAACCTCGAGAAATTCACTTGTAACAAATTTCGGTACAGATTTTTCCGAATCCAAAATTTTGGTATATTACATCAAATTTCAGTACAGTTGGTCACCTAAGATATACCACTCTCGCAAATGAATTAATTCCAATTCCACTAAAAAAGAATGGATTTACTTTAAATCACAAAAAAATGTGATTTAATTTAATCTAAGCGACTGATTTGGCCAAAATCTCATCTCCGAATGACAGCGATTGATAAAAGTCAGATTTTTTGAGGCGAATTTAATCGAAAACTGACAATAACAAATCAACATCGAATCGAACACTTGACACATTTTGAAATAATGAAAACCAAATCTATCTCTGGATAATTTTTATTCCTTCAAAATGAATTCATTGTATGTATCAATGTGACAGTTCATAAACAAATGGTCGCCTGTTATAGATATTCTAAGACAATCGAAACTTTGCAAACGATCACAAAGAATCCATTGATAGATACATCTGAAATAAACAGATTACCCATACCCACGATGTAAAACACTATTCATCCAGACATCCACTTTATATTTGTCACAAATAAAAAAAAAAAGTTATACTTCATTGTTCTATCCTTTATATTATTTATTGATATTATTTAAACTTCTGTACATTAGAGGTGTCCAAGGAAATCAAATCTAAAGCATCAGCAAAATAAATAGAAAATAATATTGCTAAATTAATATTTTTGTTATTATTACTACTACACCGAACAGCGTTTCTTCGCCAAAGGTGGTTTATTTAAATAAATTTGGAAAATTATTTACAATTAATTTACATAAAAGTAGTTGATTCAATAATTGTATCGAATCAACGATCTGTTGCCAATCCTAACGATTTCGGAGCAAGTCACTGCGATCGCTGAACTACAAAAATGAATCTAATAAACATAAACATATCATTGGTTAATCCATTGGTTTTTTAAACAGTTCAATTAATCTTTTCTTAACTACATTAGAGTTGACATTAAAGTCTATTACATACTCATTTAAAGATTTTTCATTATAATATTTGTTGAATGTTTCAATTAATATATTCAAAGGCATATTCTTTTGATAGCCATGATTAACAGCATGAATTCTCAAAAATTCAACATTTCTAACAGAATGATATGGGATTCTGAATTGAATCCTTTTCAGAAGAGACTCCGAACATATTTCACCCTTGATCAGCTTTAGGATGAACATTATTTGAGCAACATTTCTGCGATTCTCTAACGAAATCATTTGTAGTAGAAGCAATCTATGTTCATACTTCGGTAGGTGAAATCCATTGCTCCAATTAAGTCTTCTTAAAGCATACAGCAAAAACTGCTTCTGAATTGATTCAATACGTTTTTTCTGACCAACACTATTTGTATTCCATACTTGGGAACCATATTCTAAAATAGGAACAACGAAACTAAAAAATAATATTTTTATTGTATATGGGTCTCTAAAGTCATATGTAAAACGCTTAATCCAAGCCAATCTTGATTTAGCTTTTGCAACCATTGACTCAATATGTGCTTTGAAATTAGGCTTTTCATCCAAAATCACACCAAGATCCTTAATTTGATTGACTCTTTCAATTGTTGAATCACCAATGGTATAATTGAAGTCAATCACATTACCAAAGCGATAATATTATGTTAATTGATATAAAGTTGCTTTGTTTAAAGTAAAATAATAAAGAAAACACTTGAATACTTTAGTATAGAGAAAGAAAATTTAATTACTTTTTGAAATATGACAATTATACCAGAATATCACGGAAAATTAAATGGATTGAGTATTTTGTTGAAAAAATTTATTGAAAATTGATCTTGTAGAAGTAAATTTTTCAGAAATATTTTTTTTTTTTTCAATTAAATAAGTAAAAATTGCAAGTGAAAAAAGTGATTAAAATAGTTGTGGCGCACTTTTAATGTCTTCAGTGTTTTAACTATGAATATAATTCAGTTTGAGCTATGATAATTATTATCAAACGATATTTACTTAACATAATATTATGCATTTGAAAAACATCTCCATCAATAGGTGATTAATGTCGAACCGATTGAAAAAGATGTTGATTTCTATCACATCATATCATAATTATGACGGATCCTATGTGCTAGCCCACTAAGTCCAAGCTAGCCCACTAAGTCCAAGGCTAGCGAAATAATGATCATTAAATTCTATCGTTAAAAGCTAATTCTTAAAATTATATGTTTGATTTGAATTGGAATGGTGCTGGGAATTCCTTCATTGCGTCGTGGTTTCACCAGCGACGCATGTATCGGCAAATCAAAATGTTTACAATGACCTTTATAAGGAAATAAAAAAAACACAAATTTAGATTAATAAAAAAGACACTATTTTCGATTTTTAAAAAGATTCGAATCAGAAAACAGCAGCATTTGAAAAAATGAAGACCTACCTCTGTAGAATATCAGCTTTGCAGTTGATATGTCACATTGCCATACTGTTTTGAGCCCACTTGGTTGCAGCATCGTTCATTCCATCGTTAACAGGATTTGGTTGCCAGTTTTTGAAAATACGTTAATTTTTCGACACCAATCGTCCTGTATTATTTCCGGTTAGAATGGCTGCAATTGCGTTTCCTTGCTCTGACAATACACGATGACTCACTTTAGTCACGATGGTTGGTGGTAATCCCACTATTGCGTTTGGAACGCAATTCTCACACTTTTTGAAACGTTTTGGTTTCCCACAGTATTGGGATGTATTAAACTCGTCCCCCAATAGGATTATGCAATTATTCAGCTTCTTGAATGCACCAATAAAATTTCGGGTGCCTGGGTATCGGACATGTTTTCGAATCGAAATCTGTGAATTGGCTGCTATTTGACCACCTCCGATGAAAATAATAGATGGTTTATTGCCCACAAGCTTCTTTGCAACTTTATCACTGGCCCGATGAGATTCCATGTGTTTGACGAGAAAGAAGACGTGCATAGCTGCATTGTGTGTACGTTTCTATGCCACTCATCGATATGTGGAGACGATGTGCGATGTAATGTCACCATGATGTGTTCTGTGGCAATGGCATCACTCCGATTGTTTCAGCAACATTATTGCGATCTGTTTGTTTTTCAAACGTGCATAATCGAGTCATTTTCTCGGCTTTGGTATTGCATATACCCTGTTTTGCATCGTAGTGGTATCACTTTGATGATATTTGGAAATTGGTCTGACAATGGAAGAAGAAAAAAATAAAATAAATCAGAAAAAAGAAACAATAGAAAAAAAAAAACAAAAAAATTTGAATGAATAATCAACAATAATCTCTTCACCGGTGTAAATGTTGCATCGTATGGTGGCATTCCAGGTCCGCATCCCTGGATCAATCCCAAGTTCGTAGAAAAATTCGCCTGCAAAATATTTGCGGAGCACCACTTCATCATTCACTTCGACAGGTGGTCTTTTTGCATGTCATTCAAAACCGAACAGGTTACACCATCGGTTACGATTGTATTTCCAAATGTCTTATTATACTTAATAAGGCTAATTATTTGGTCCATGTCAAAGAATAAACTCCAACTACCGGTTGTGTTCGAAAGAAAAAAATTTCTTCAAGCGACGTTCGCAATGCGCTTCCAGATTAATTTTAATGCTGGTGATTTATTGCCTAATTAATTCTTCAAACGCAATGGAAAAACGAAAGAAATGGCCTTTGAAAGAAATTCCCCAACAAATTTGTGACCAACTATTTGAATCCATTCTGATCTACATAATGGAATTTATGCTGGTTCCGAACGAGTACCCCTTTGAAGCACTTTTTGAAACGATTTTCTCCATCATTGTCAAAGAATGCATCATTACCATTATCTACGGCTTCATTGAACTTTAAATTAACAATTTTTTCACAAATATTCAAATCGATTAATTAAACGTATTGAATTTTACAGTATTCTGCTATATAACAATAAAAAAATGCACCCCGATGCTCAATAAAAGATATAGCTAAATCGTATTATTACAAACAATAGAGGATCTTTGTTCACAATAACATCATTTGATATCGCTCGCAATTTTTCCCGTTAATTTCAATCGATGAAGCATATCAAATCGATAATCAAATATTCCTTATAAGGAATTCGTATACGAATGCAAAAAAAAGAAAGAAAGAAATTATCTTGAAAAGGAGTAAAAACGAAGCTAGAAATGCCATCCATGTCGCCTGGTTACTCATCTCGCTGATTATTTTGATGAGAGGCTGGCACGAATTATCGATCCAAGGGCCAATTTCACACTTCGATAGACATCGTTTTCATCCACTTTCTTTGTCCACACCAAAAAAAAACAAAAACAAATAAATAATTAGCACATTTAGGAAAATAGAGGCACCGCGTATTAATTAGTTGAAAAAAATTCACATGAATCGATCAGCAATAGAATTGGAACAATAATAATAATTGAACATAAAAAAATTATTTCATTTAATCTTACGACTGACTTGACCAAAATCTCGTCTCCGAATGACAGCTATTGGTGAAATTCTGATGATTTGCGGCGTAACAAATCAATATCAAATCGAATGCTCAACACATATTGAAATACAGAAAACCAAATCTAAGACTCGAACAATTGTAATTCCTTCAAAATGATTTGTTTTTTTTTTATCAAGAACATATTCATAATGACACTGCTTTGAAATAATGTCTCCATGCACAAAATCAAATATGATACACATTATTCATGTTTTGATAAAATAAAATAAAATAAAATCAAATCAAATGATAGATTCCTAAGGCAATTACAAAAGAAAATTTACTCTAAATACAAAAATCAGTTAAAACAACAAATTCACATTTGACGTTTTGAAATGTGTTTTATATCTGTCAACATTCATAAACAATACAATGTGAACCATTCTAATGGTTCGTTTCTATATATACGAGGAGCAATAATAAAATTCATCTTTTGCTTCGGGAAGTGTGAATATCAATTGATTAAGAATTTAACAATTTCTAAATAAATAAAAAACACACGGGTTTTATTCATTGTTTTTTTTTCGTTGAACAATAAAATTTATTGTAAATGTCAAAATTCTATTCAAGTGTTTTCTTTATTATTTTCAATTTAGCAATATTATTTTCTATTTATTTTGCTAATGCTTTAGATTTGATTTCCTTGGACACCCTACTATACATGTTGCAATAAATTCGAATCAAATGCGATTCGTAAATTATGTACATATAAAAGAAAATTTATTGTAAATACAGAAAACATTTAAAACAACAAAGTATGTATTTGACGTATTGAAATGTGCTTCAACATTCATAAACAGTAAAATGTGAACCATTCTAAAGCTTCGGGAAATGTAAATATGACTTGCAAAACTGTGCGAATACTATCAATTGATAGAGATTTTTTCCCTATTTAATTTAAAATACCTCCTTTTTTTAATTTTTGGTTCTCAGAAACACCTTAGTGTACAAACAATTTACACCTTAAATATAGTTGAACCTCGAATTGTTTATAGATGTCTCAGGTTTATCACATATGGCAAAATATTATTAAGAAGAAAATATTGGTAGTGTAAACTGAAATGTGATCTTTTGTGGCTAACTTCATAGACGCCATTTTTTCGACATTGACAGCTATTGTATTAGTAGTGTGTAAAAGTCCTCGCAGTTTTTTTGTAAAAAAATATTGCTTTATTTAAATATCAAAATGAATTAATACATTATTCAAAGTATTGTCCATCGCTAGCCACTTGTCCAGCTTGACATATGACTTTTTTCGCTTGGGGTTATCGTAGTAGATCCACTTTTCATCACCAGTAACAATTCGATGCCAAAATGACTTCTTTTTGTGGCGTTGAAGCAGCATTTCCGACATGCAGAATCGTCTTTCAACGTCTCTCATCTTCAATTCGTATTGACGTAGATATTCATCGAGCAATGTCTCTAATTCATTATCTTTAAACTTTTCTGGCCTTCTAATATCTTAAAGAGCGTCAAAAAATGTCGAAGTTCGTGCCATAAAAACGTAATTCGTGGGGGCAGTTGTATTTCATGACAACAAATGTAAAATAAGCAATAATCTTGCATCCAGTGTGCACTAATAATGAAGAATGAACTCTCCCCTATTGCAAGGATCAAAAATAAACTTAATTTAATCATGGCGTTTTGGAAATATAGACGGCGCACTATTCATCCTTCTGAAAAATGGGATTTTCCCATTATTTCAGGGATATGGTCGACATGGACCATTAAAATGTGATGGAAACTCATAAAAATGTTCGTGCTACTCTTTTCTAATAATAATCAATTCTTAGAAACCAAATCCGGACAACAATATCGGCTGAATTTTCAAAAACCTAAAAAAGTGGTGCGTAAATTTTCGAGAAACATTTAGATAAAGACTTTTTTAGAGATCTTTTGCCCCCGCTGTAATCTCTAGACATTGCTCCTTCTAAATCAAATTTAGCGTTCAGAGGAAAAATGTCATACAGAAAAGTTCCGTGGAAAAATGAATAAAACAAGTGGCAAATGAAGTATCTTATACGCAAAATGTGTTCCAACTAAGTGCATATAAATATTTTTATCATTTTTCCGCGGAACTTTAGTGTATGACATTTTTCCTCTGAACCTTTCAAATGACCTTCGATGACCAAACGCATTTATTTATTATTTTTATTTATTACGAAGATTATTTACGCATGTCTTGGTTACAATACTTTCAATGACTTGTTATTTGATTATTTTCATTGAATAAAGTTGTATTTTTGCATGAAAAAGGTCACGTTTCAATTCACACTACCAATAGAAGTATACCTTTAATATATCCAAAAAACTACTTAAAATGTTTGATAATAATGTGTTAATCTTGGTTCACTATGTGATTTGACTATCTTTACTCATATACAACATAATATTTTGCCATTTATACAAATTTACAAATTAGATTTCTAT
The DNA here is from genome assembly GCA_029041755.1 of Resseliella maxima. Lineage (NCBI taxonomy): Eukaryota > Metazoa > Arthropoda > Insecta > Diptera > Cecidomyiidae > Resseliella > Resseliella maxima. The sequence goes on from JAQOWM010000850.1 coordinate 375,217, forward strand.
GAGTGAATATTCAAGAATAATCCCAACAATATTGATAAAAAACTGAATGAAATAAATTTTCAAAACAGGAAATGTACGAAGTATATCAGCATTAGATACTGCAGCTGTTCAAAGAGCAAGAGCAAGGCAACAATATTCTACAATGGCTCGATTAAAAGTTACTGCTGGAACTGCTTCGTTGCGTAAGTATCAATTGCTCAGTTTAAGGGAATATATAAGCATTTGTTTCTCAAATCTATCGAAAATAAAATGGAGAATTATGTTTAACTTGTGACTTTAATAGTTTAGTTGTGCGCCAAGCAAAAATGTATTATCAATTTGACTTTTTCTTAGCTTTTTAAATATATATGACAGCTACAATGCTACATACAATATATACTAATTTTGTTCTCGAACTAAACGATTAAATTAATATATAAAACACATTATAAAAAATTACATAAGATATATAACAAAATGAATTATTGAAAATGAATTTTTTCTTTCAAATACAGAAGGCCAAATGGCTCAACAAGGTAAACGATAGTGAATAATAATTTTAAAAAATAAATAATTATTGATTTGATTGATTTGATTTAAGTTTTAAAAATTACTGTATATTTGTTTTTCAAATTTGGTGTTTAGCCCGCGCAAAGAAAGTATCACAAAATGCATCTAATCAAACAACACCACAAGTTGAATATCGTAGCACAGCTCGACGTAGTAGTGGTGTAACTCAATCACAACGTAAGTAATCATAAATATATTGGTACCCAGAATTAAAACGTACGCATTTTTCACCAAAAATAAACTTTATTTCGATAACAAAATGAATGAGTACATTAACCGATATATTCGCCATGGTTAGCTATGACTTCCTCCCATCTTCTGGGAAGTTTGTTGATTTCTCGTTTGAAGAAGTCCTCATCTTTCGAGGCAATCCATTCATCGACCCATTTTCGCACTTCTTCAGCATTTCGAAAGCGTTTATCGGCAAGGCTGATCTGCATTGATCGGAACAAATGGTAATCAGAAGGAGCAAGGTCTGGAGAGTACGGGGGATGATCAAGATGATCCCAACCTAGCCTCTCTTTTTTTTCTTCAATGATGTTTGCACGATGTGGCCTTGCATTGTCGTCGTGGAACAAAACTCGATGATGTTTTTTCGCTATCAATGGTCGATTTTCGTTCAATGCTTGTGCCAATTTACCTAATTGGCGTCTGTAGCGATCAGCCGTAACCGTTTCATTCGGTTTTAGCAGCTCATGATACACCACCCCCTTCTGGTCCCACCATATGCACAGCATAAGCTTCTGGCAATGAATATCACGTTTTGATTGTGAAGTTGATGGTTGGCCGGGATCAACATACGATGTTTTACGTTTGGGGTTATCGTAATACACCCATTTTTCATCGCCAGTAACAATTCGACTCAAAAACTATGTTTTTTGTGCTCTGCAAGATGTTTTCTGCATGCATCGATTCGTGCTTTGAGTTGATTTTCATTCAATTGATGTGGGACCCATTTTCCAAGCTTTCTAATCTTTCCCATTGCATGTAAACGTTTACCAATTGTTGTTTCGTGAGCTCCCAACTCCAAAGCAAGTTCTTTTTGCGTTCGACACGAATTTTCATCCAATAATGCTTGCAATTCCGCATCTTCAAATTTTTTTGGCTGACCTGGCCTTTCTTTGTCTTTCAAGTCAAAATCACCATTTCGGAAGCGTACAAACCACTTCTGACATGTTCTTATCTCTGGACCATACTCAGGATAAACTTCAGAAAGAAATTCATGAGCTTGTGTTGCGTTCCGCTTTGAATTAAACAACAAAAGCAAAGCTTCCCGCAAATGTTGTTTTGAAGGCACAAAATTCGACATTTTCAACGTAATAAAAACTTGTGTAAATTAACTCGTGTATACTTTGACAAATGGAATTTAATAGATTTTTTGACGCTCTTTAACATACAATAGCTGTTACTGTCAAAATATACGATGGTTGAATAGATATGAAGTTAGTAACAAATGCGTACGTTTTAATTCTGGGTACTAATAATTTGAACACTTTGCGTCTTTGGACATAAAAACCGGGTTGTAAGAAAACAAATAAATAAATTTATTGTAGCGAATTTGGTTTTTTTTTTTTGCCATTTTGAGCAAAATCTGGTTCTGGAAAAACACGTCTGAAGATTTGAATCGTCAAAAATGGTAATGGAAAACTAGCCTTTGTAATACACTGAAGCCAATCGTTTCATTGAATACAGTATATTATCCACATCGAAAATTGATTGTCCGAATACTTTACAACTTTTGGTTACTTCTTCGGCGTTTTATACACTATAAAAATTTAATTCGAAATCCTAGTTTTGCTCATACAAAGCTGCAAGGCGATGAAACGAGGTACACGTAGTGCTTACTATGCGTCCATTTGAAATACTGAGAACACATATTTGTGCTACCGAGAGCACATCTGGGCGCGTAGTAGGCACTACGTGCATACTCATATTCCAATTGGAAATATTTCCAGTCTTGTGTTGTAAAACATATGTTTACAGCAAATACAGCAAAATGTCCAACATTCGTTGGAATGTGTCAACTTACTCTCATTGTTGTACGTAGAACATATACAACTGTTCATTTCCTGCTGAATTTGTGACAACAGCAAATGAACAATGAAAAATCTACTACGTACAACAATGACAGTAATTTGATACATTCCAACGAATTTTGGACATTTTGCTGTATTTGCTGTAAACATATAGTTTATAACACGAGGTTGGAAATATTTCGAATTGGAAAATGAGTGTGTGCACCTCGTTTCATGGCTGTGCTAGGCTGGGAAACGAACTACATTACGTGTACCGTTTTTCGCAATACGTGTACAATATTCATCGTAGTACAAATGTTTAGCTTCAGGAATCAAGCTGTATACAGCTTGTTAGTATACTAACAGCAGTAAGTGGCAACGCTACTTATGCGGAATTACGATATAAACACACGGCGATCGCAGTATGTCGATATGTTTGCCGAATTGGCATTTCTCACGATAGACAAGCTGCTTAGCAATGCATTTGAGAAAGTTAGATACTACTTTTACTTTTACTACTTTTAATTACTTTACGATACTTTGCCGAGTAAATAATTTTGTTCCTTCGGGTGAATATTTTTATTTAATGTCTGTTAATTTTTGCGTAGTTGTTTTGTTTTGCAGCTTTGAATAGTTCCATTTATTTAAGAAATCAAAAGAAAAATCCAAAAATTATGTTCTTTGAATTGATTTTTTATTCTTTATTTTGGTTACATTCATAGCAACATCACGAAGTACTTCACCGTCATCTAGACTATATAGTGTGTCAGCATATCGACAAACTGGCACTATTCCAAAAAAGACTCCAGTCATTCCACGATCACTTGCCAATTCACGCGAAACAAGTCCAACTAGAAATGGTGTGCATCAAACTGTTCGTCGTTTAGGATATCTTTCAAGTAACAGTCCTCGTCGTCAGGAAAGACCTCCAATTATTCCAACACGACCAGTTTTGGCTCAGAAAATTTTACAAGCCAGTCGAGAAGCTGAAACTGCGTTAGCTGACGCCCTTGTAAATATTTAAATTTGACATTTGTGATTGAAAAAGAGTTTAAAAAAAAATATTTTATACTCTACTTTAATTTAGTCACCAGAAGAGAGTGACCTTTCCAACGAATTAGGTCGTTTACATTTGCATCGGAAGATATCTCGTGATGAGTCTGACGAGAGTGAGGCCTCATCTGTATGTTCCGAAAGAAGCTTCGATTCGTTCCGGCGTAATGATGTAAGATTTCAGTTTTATTTTAATTTTTCTCTTTCAATAATGCCAAAAACCATAGAATAAAATATACAAATTCTATAGAAAAAATTAGAGCTTGATAGTGAATTTATTTTATGAATATAATATACCTCAAGAATGAGAGAGCTCTAACAAAAAAGATCATTACCAATATTTTTATTTATTTCAGTCAGGTTCCTGGAATGGATCCAGAAATAAGCTAGATCGCACATTAATTGAAGACATTGACATAATTATTCAATTTTGTTCGTCCACACATTGGGCTGAACGAAAAGATGGTTTGACGAGCTTAACGCAATACCTTTCGGAAGGAAAATATTTAACGCACGAACAGCTAAAAGTAATGGATGCAAAAATTATATTTCCATATTATTATTATGAAGTTTCACGCTTTATTTCATCTTATAGAACATTCTAGATCTTTTTCGTAAAATGTTTATGGACAGCCATACAAAAGTGTATGCTCTATTTTTGGATACCGTTAATGAACTTATTATACTTCATTCAAATGACTTACATGATTGGCTTTTTATTCTGTTGACGAGGCTATTTAATAAATTGGGCGCCGAATTACTAGGTTCAATGCATAGCAAAATATGGAAAACTCTAACACTAGTTCATGAATATTTTCCTCCAGAACTTCAAATGAAAGCTGTATTCAGGTAAAAAATGGATATTTGAGTTGGTGAATATTTTGTGCTTAATTATACTGGAGTGCTTTTCCTGAAACAGAGGAATGTCGTTTTGTATCAATGTACATTGTACAACTTATAAAAAAAATTCCTGATGAAAATCTGTATAAATTGATTATAAAAGATAAAAGAACTCGTTCGAGTTTGAAAAAAATCAAAAAATCAAAACAAATTCAGGCATTGTACCCATTCATGCATGATTTCAGAGTAAAAAACTTCGGTAATTGAGAATCAAAATAACCTCTTGTGATTTGATATTCACCAATGAGCTCACACAAATCATCCGAACATCATCTAATTTACGTTTTTGCACACCACTTATATAATTTTCATTTTTTGGATACTTCAATCAACAATCATATAAAGACCATTAATGCCCTTCAGTGTCTGGTCTGTTTTGCAATGGTTGGCTTTTAACAATTCTTCTCCAGCTTACCCTATCGAGAGCCAGATCTTAAGTTTCCCTATTCCAAATGTACTCAATAATGAACCATTTAATCCATATTCATCCAGCACTGACCAAAGCTTAGCTCTTGATATACAATCATAAGCTTTTTGCAGATCAACAAAACACACATACATATCCTTGTTTCTCTCATGGAGCTTCTCTATTATTTGTCTCATGCAAAATTTGATCTTGACATTCGCGCATCGGTCTGAATACCGATTGATTTTCGTCCAAGAGCGATTCGACAATAACTCTGGTACCTTTTCTAAGATTGCACTATAAACTTTTCCGACAACCCTTAATTAAAAAAATTCCACGGTTGTTGTAGTCACTATTGTTTCTCTTCTTATGAAGAGGAGAAATAACTTCACCACCCCATTGTCTTCGTACAAGTAATGAGTTGCATGCTAGATTAAACAAACGAAGCAAACAACGAACGCTCACTGAACCACTACACATCAGATACTCATTCCTTATTTCGTGTACCCCTGCTGCTTTGCCCCATTTCAACTTTCTAAGTGCCAAATCAACTCTCCCATGCTTATATCTTTCACCCGGGGAGAGAGTGCGTCTCATAAGACATGTGTTAAAAAGAAACGAGTCACCCATTAGAACGCCACCTGTATAACTATGCATAAATTAATCTAAGATGCATGGCAAAATTAAAAAGATAAAAATAAAAATTAGAGCACTTATTTGTTTTTGTGTTTCTTATGTATATTTCACAAAATAATTGTAATTCATTGAAAACTTTGAATTTTTCTCACTATTGATTGAAATACGTGCTTTGTTATTGGTTGTCGGCCATGACAGCATTTTGGTTCGCCATGACAATGTTCATTGCTTTTGTTAAGTCTCCATTTTAACATCATACAGATGGCATACAATATGAATCACAGTGTCAAAACTCTCCACGCACGGTCTAGTTGCTTTCACCTCCCCTTCATTCACACGTTCATTCATGCTAACATTCAATTCTGTCATGACAGACAAGTATGTGCACATACTTTAATCGCATTTATTTATTTATTTATTACGAAACCTAAATTTATGTCAATATGTGTTCACTAGCGAGCTAGTAATCCTGCTGGTCATAGACCCAATGCGACATAAATTCCGCCCATGGTACGACTTTAGCAAAGAAATACAATCAGGGGCGGGGTGATATTGAAGAGAAGCTTCAATACAGATTGGGTCAGGAAAACTATGCCAAAACCCTCTTGCCTCTGGAAAGTAAGGGAATACAATAATTATTTCACTTAGAACTAAACTACGTTAACAATTTTGAATAAAAAGAAAAAGAAAAATAATGTGAAAATAAGGGGAAGAATAGTGGAAGAGAAGAAAATAGCTTAAAACTAATTGTTAAAGAAAATGCACGACATACCACCAAGCGAGCGAAGTTCAAATTATTTTTATATTATTGCACGGACCCTAGATGTTTCTTTAAGGCGTTTTTAGATGCAGACAATGAGTCGTTGTTTCTAATTTCGATTGATAAACTGTTTCAAAAATTAATTGCTGAGTAACTAAACACGTGAGTGTCAAATGCAGTATGCGGTTTGAAATTAACGCGAAGGTTGTCTGGATAACGCGACGTTACTCTATTACGGATAAACGTATCAATTGAATATTTAAATAAATAATTGTATAATAATTGTATAATAATAATAATAATAACAAATTTTTCAATGTAAATTCATATGATGAAAGCCGAAGTGATAAAAAACAAAGAATATATTCTGATCTGCAACATTCTTTGTTTTACTTACAGAATTTTGGTTGATGCTGCTCAAACCCCAAGTATAAAAACGAAGATTGCAGAATTAAAATTCGTTACCAACCTGGTTACTACTTATTGTCGAAGTGACGACGTTCCGAAACAACCAGCAACAAATAAAGCAATACAAAAAATTATTCAACTAGCAAATGATCAAAAGAGCGTTGAACTTAGAAGTCAAGCTCGCTCCTGTTTGATTTCTCTTTATAATTGCAACACACCAGAGGTTTTCAAAATAATTCAACATTTATAAAATAAAGTGTACAAAATTACTCATTATATGTATTCTTAATCATATATTTCTTTCCATTTATTATAGATGACTGCCATTTTAAGTGAGTTACCTAAAACATACAGCGATATAGCGAAAACAATCATTCAGCAACATTTGCGGCGAAATACCTCTGGCACAAATAGTCCATCATCACCAATGTCTTGTTCAAGTCCCAAGCTACTTCTGAGCCCTCAACTCGGACCTATAAGCTCAAACAATTACACTAGTAAGTTCCTCAATTAAATAAAACTTGGAAGAATTTTTTCGAGGAGCTCTGAATTGGCAATATGACTAGCATATTTTGGAACAATATTGCGATTATTGCAATTGTTCTGTCTCAAAAATCGCTCAAATATAAAAGATGAAAAAAAACTTAAGAAATAAGAAAATAAAAGTATGATTGTAATAATTTAATAGGTCCTCGATCGCGTCAATCATCAGTAGAAACTAATGATAGTACTACGCAAATGAACACAGATGAAGTATATCGCAGTCTACGTAAGACAACTGCAGAAATTCAAAACTATAGCTTTGAAACAAAACTTGGTCGAGATACGAACAGCAAAGATTCAGGAATAAGCCAAATGGATGATCAACAACCAGGCGCAGCAACATCAAATGAGTTTAACAGACACCAATATCCTACTGTTAATCCATTACAACAATATGGAATAAACGGTCATAATGGAAATTATTTCTCTGTCGACAAAGAAGACTCATGTAATGGATCTAAAACACAATCGGCAACAACAACCCAGTCAAATACTCCAGAAAGTACTATTCGCATAGATGGAGAAATTATAACTCGTAGTTCTTTTACAGCAAAACATTCAAATAATGTATCATTTTTACCAAATGGGGAACTAGTTACAGAGTGTATGTTTATATGGAAATAATTCAACTTTTTATATCAATGTTTTTAAAAGATATTTTTTTCAGTTTATTTTAAAAAATTTCAAATTGATATCACAAAAATATTTTTCGATTTTGGACATTATTTATAGGGGGAACAAAAGAATCAAATATTATTACAGAAGCGTTAGCATTGAACACAACCTTATCACAAGAGCAAATTGTTCAAACTCTAGCCGATCTGTCAACATGTATCAAGCTAGGTAACTGCGAGCTACCTGTCAAACATTTCAAGTGAGTACAGTACATATATAGATTTCCAGACTTAATTAAAATAGATAAATGAATTCTGAAAAGCGTAAAGAAATCATCGTATAGCAACTTTAAAAATGCATAGAAATTTTAGAGAGCTACATTTCAAATATTTTTTTCTTTTCAGAGCCATAATGAAATTATTGTTGGCACTTCTTGATTCTCAACAAACGGACATTGTTCTGGCCGTAATACATACATTATCAAAAATATTACGAAGTGAACGTATGAGAAGTAGCTGGAGCAATTTTTTGGAACTAATATTACTCAAAATTATTGATTGTTACAAAACACATAAAGATGTATGTTGAAAATATTACATTGTTTTTTATGCTTTGAATCGTTCAAAATTGGTTCGTTTTAGCAGGTCGCAGCAAAAATCGATGAAATTTTAAGACCCATTGCAAATGTATTACCAGTAGATGGAACTATCAACATATTGAATCCAGTTATAGCCACCGGTGAATTTCCCACTAATCTGTGTGCAATAAAATTGCTTACAGAATTGGTAACAAATCAAAGTGAACAAATTACAGATGTTCATATAGATAATGTTATGCCAAACATTGCAAAGGTAGGCAAATATGCGATTATAAAATTAATAAAACTATATAACATTTCAATATACTATTAAAATTTAGCGGACGGATGATACACAGTCAATGGTTCGAAAGGCAGCTGTATTTTGCATTGTCCGATTTTATGTTGTATTAGGTGAAGAGAGAATTAAACCGAAATTTTCACTTTTAAATTCTAGTAAAATAAGGTAATTTTTTATACATATTTTGGGAATAGTAATCAATGAAATAATGATATTATCAATTGGTTTTTTTCAGATTATTAAATGTTTATATTGAGAAAGCACAAAATCAAAGATCATGATCGTGAATATCAAATTTTTGTAAGCAAATTTCTGCAAAGTGTACCAGTTGCATCTAATATAATGACTACGTGTGACAGCGTTTTATTTTCTTGAATAAACATATTATCAAAATATACGAAAATTTCGCAAAAAATAACATTGCAATTTTTCATAACACACAGAGAAATGTTCAGATTTCAACGAAAATTTAAATACCATATTATAAAACCCAAAAACACGTCCCTTCACAAGTCTATACGCGCTTACAAAAATACCAATAATTGATGGTTAATAAAATCGTGTTCTATCTAACTTTGAAAGAACATTACATTTAGTCTATTTGTTGAATCCTTTATTGGAATTTTTCAGAAAAGTCATGTCAAAGGTTATAATTCCAGTTAAAATAGAAAATTCTTTTCAAATTCAGCTTGAAAAACAACTTAATACAGCAAAACCTCGTGTTTCAGAAATAGTTTTTCCCATTTGTGATAAAGAAAGTCAAGAACTTGTAAGAAGTGTTTCTTTCATTTATATATTTGATAAATCAAATGTGTTTTTAAACTAATATTTTATTTATAAAATTTGGAAAGATATTGCAAAAAGTATTAAGACAAATTAATTAATAATAACGCATTTGAATTTGTTGATTTTTTAATATGGTTCGCTACAAAAAAGCGAGTAATCTAACGTAATCACCTCAACGCTAATTTATTCATTCTTATGTGATTGTAACCGCTTTTCAGTTTTTCAAATCAAAAAATAAAATTTTGGAAAAGATTCAAAGAACTTATTTCAATTTGAAGAATAGAATGAATACACCAAAAACTGGCCATGTGCTTTAGGTAAGTCTGAAACATATCATAATTGGGCTATAACCCTTTAACACATATTTTGACAGTCTTATTTTCTAAGTTGATAGCTATGTTATGTTTACGTTTGACATTTGCATTTGACATTATGAATTGATAGATAGATTGCAATCAATAAGAAACAGTATCAGATGCTAATTAAACATAGCTAAAAATCAAAATGGATCTTATTTTGGAATACGATGGTGTACACATTTTTCAATTTGACATGGAGACACTTGAGAGTGAAGGATTGTTAAATAATGCAATTCTTGATTTTTACTTAAAATATCTCTATCATATTCTATTGTCGGAAGAACACCGTCAGAAGATCGAAATCTTTGGCAGTCTTTTCCATCAGAAAATAATACAAGAAAATCAAAATTTGGATACAGCAGAGATAAAAATTCTGGATAAGGATTTCATTTTGATTCCTGTTAATGTACGGCACCATTGGTTCTTAATAATCTTGTGTTATCTACGCAACCTCACCTCTACTAACTCTCACTTGACGGATCATCCGCGGATAATAATCCTGGATTCATCGATCACTTTTCTTAAAAACCATCGACCTGCTTTTCTGAAAAAATTTTTGTTATTCATCCAAAAGCAAATACAACAAGAATCCAGTATTACAATAAACATCGATGATATTCAGATTGATATTGTGCCAACTATACAACAATCGAATGATTATGATTGTGGTCTATTCTTGTTGGAGTTCGCAGAAAAATTTGTGCTCGATAATTTTCAACCATCAAATAGCGGCCATGTTCAACCATCAACCAACGACACATACAATTATATCAGCGAAAAGAGACAGATCATCAAGGAACTTATACAAAAACTTGCATTTCAATGAATTTCTACTTTAAGTTTTAAACAATATACAATTATAACGTTTTTAATAAACAACAGATTATCATATAAAACTGGTTTTTTTGTTTTGATCCAAATGTCTAATGAATCAATGTTAATTTGGTTGACAATATTATCATAAAATATGATTCATATTTCTGATTTGATTATTAAAGTCTCATAATACTTTTTATAAAATACCATGTATATTGTATACTGTATAGTTATTGAACCGTAGCATTGTTGCATATGCGCGCCCAAACATTAGTTGATGCCACAATGGCGCATGTTTATATTTCTCTAATTTTATATGTATGTTTGTATATTTGTATATATGTATGTATGTATGTATGTATGTATGTAATAAACTACGTATGTATGTATGGATATATATATATGTATTCACTTACGTTTGCTCAAATGCCTGTATGTATGTAGCTTAAAAATTTGTACGCCTTGCCATTGAATGCTTAATTTCAGTGTTGTTTGTATTCTTTCAATATTTAAGAAATTCATATCTAAGTTTTTAATTAATTCTTATCCCGAACGTGTAAAGACTAAATGAAATGTAAATTTAACTGTAGAAAAATTCAGTTTTACTCAAATTGAAGTAAACATGCTGTTTTGATGAATAAACTTTTGTGCAAATTATAAACAAGTAAACATGTTATTACCGCTTTATTTTATTTTAATGATTTGGTTTTAAAAAATCTTAAATATTTTTAATATGTGCTAAGCTAAAAAAAATGATAATATTTTACAAAAAATCATATCTGGTTTTGAAATGGAAAATGAATTTCATATAACACATATACCATATTCTATAATTTTCTGATTTGGTGTTTTTTTGGGTATTAAAATTGATTGTTAGTAAAATTTCAAATGCAATAAAGAAAGCATTTTCAAAATTTATTTTATAAATTGGAAAAAAACAAAATTATTAATTACAAATAATAATCTTCTTACACAGAAATGGACTGCGGAAGTGTACTTAGTGAGCCTTATAATGGTTCACGTATCTTTTCAACAGAACGGGTTAGTTAGTTAACAGTTCCTTGAATGGATCAGACGATTTTCAAACATAGCTTGATAATAGCATATCTTTACTAATTAAAGTTGAATTTTTATTAGAAATTCTAAATTTATTCTAAATGGTGTTAACTGGTGAATTCGGAATCAAACATAGATTATGTTTGAATTCATATTTGAATTATCGTAATTATTATTATAAATTTTTAAAAAGACATTCTCTTATCCTCCTACTATGTCACTTGTGAAGTAGACGAGACGTTTTTATACTATTTTTATAAACTACAATTTACAAACATACACTTTTAATGACGTTGTGGAATGGTATGGAAATGCCGTTTTTTTAACCGTAGGAAGAAGGTATTAACAGAACAATTGAATTATTTCTGTTTAATTACTTTTAGACAATTTTATCGCCTCAAAAAGCGCAACTCAGAATGACTCCATTAGAATCTCTGGAGGCCAAGGTAAGTTTGGTCATTTTTGTTTCCTGGCATAAATCATGTGCATTAAAAATAATTCTAGGTTTTGAATTGTAGGGAGATAACATTCACTTTAATTTTTCATATAATATCAATCAAAATAATCCGAGCATTAATAAATGTTAGTTCATTCACATTAAGTGAAACAGTCATATTCTATCAGGTTGTATGTTTCGTGAACATTAGGGTACGAAGTTCTGGAACAAAAGTTGTTTACTTTTATGTCCTCTATCAGAAAAATCACTTCCGTTTTAAGTATATTCTTTTTTGTATATTCGATGCACCCTATTGAACATGAATGTTAAAAAACCGTCATTATTTTTGATTAAATATACTTTGAGTGAAAAGTATACACAAATACTCATTTTGTATGAAATTTATTCCTTTCAGTCATTCTTAACAAGCCCATTAATTTCGACATATGAATAAACAATTTACTTAATTTTAGTTGATAATAGATTGTTCGTTAAAGTTGATCGAAATAGTTAAAATCTATTAGAATCGATTTATTAAATAATAACAACTGATTTCGAATTTAATTGATTATAATTTGCAAAATGCTTAGAAGTAACTAAAATTATACACGAATGTAAAAAGAAATGGGATTATTTATTTGCAATTTGTATTACCTAATGTGTTAGAGTTAAAAGAGACGCTTTTCATAAAAGTTCAATTTTCAACTTATTTTTACATTATTTTTTATATAACTTTCTTTCTCAGATGGCATCGATTGAAGTATCATTGAGCAACAGTCCAAGAAGACGTAAAGGTACTATGTAAAACGAAAAATATTAGACAAGGCTTTACTTACGCTGGAAACTTCAGCTTGAAATAAATCCATCACATGGATTTGTCGCTGCGTTTATTTACAATGTGGCCTAATATTTCCATTGTGGCCAAAGTCAAAAATTGTGTATTCTTTCAATGTGGCCTCAAATTTGACGTTGGCTACAATGGAAAAATTAGGCCACATTGTAAATAAATACAAAGAATTCAATGCAACTAACGCAGCTTCAAATCCATCGAATAAATCTATTTCAAGATGACGTTTCCAGCGTAAGTAAAGCCTCGGTATTGTATGTGAATAATTAGTGATTTTTTAACAGAAAAAATCCGAAAGGATTAAATGTTTATGTAATGCATTGTATTGTTTGTGGGTTTTTTCTTTGATTTCAACTGTTCATCGATTTTGGCACTCACAACAGTAATTTTGATTTTCTTTCTTGGTTTGGCAGCCTCTGGATCTTTTCGTTTTCTTTCACACATTTTGAAAGACTGATATGAATTCAAATGCTACCATTATTTATACAAAATATTGCTAACCACTGCTTTTCATTTTCCGATAAATAATCGAATACCCAAAAATTAAAAAAACAGGCAACCGAACATTTGCCATAAATTGCAAAGCGGATCACAGTCAATGGATTGAATTTCATGGTGTTGCGAAGAATATTCATTCGCTGTGATTCTGAGCACTGAAAAACACATTGGATAGAAATTTGCCTAATCAAATCCAATCAAATCTATAGCTTCATTGTTTAAAGAACAGTACACTCATTCCGATGTTATACATTTAAACATTCAAATGTTTGATTGGAATTTACAAAATGAAATCATTTGGTATAAAACAATATTAAAGTTATTTCAATACTAATTTTTAGCAAAATCGGATTTTTCCTATCAAAATATCCCTACTCAATAAATTTAAGCTCGCACGGGACAACAGTGTATGTTCATTTTTCATAACTATTATTAATAGTATAACTGCAGTTTACATTTTACCTTTCCATTGGCTTTCATTTGAAAAAAAAATCAATAACTACAAACATAGATATCTACTATGTGAATACTTGTGCAGTGTTTGAGTACATCAGATGATAAAAACTAAAATTATAAAATATCTAGTAAATGGAACGTAAATTACTAGTAATTTTGTCCTAAATTAAGAATCAATATGTATTAAAGGGACTTAAAATTGATCATAAGTCTCTTGTATGGATCAGCAGACTTTCAGAGATAGCTGTACTAATTATGTAAAGATATCGATTTTAAATAGGTACTTCACTAGGCGGTGGTAGTGGTGGTAGCATGAACGGCAGCGTTGCATCGTCTAGAGCATCACTCTGTATTAATGCTGCAGGACAACAGTTAAATACGAAAAATGAACATCGCTCAACTTTACGAGAGCATGAAGCTATAATACAAAACTTACGAGTACAACTTGGTTTGGGAAAACTTTCAAGACCTGGAAATCCAATAGAGGATACAGAAATATCCAAGGCGGAACACGATTTACAAAACCTTAAAAATGATGCTGATAAAAAGCGCCTTATAATCAAAAACTTGAAAACAGCTTTGGAAAATTTAGATATAACAGAGTAAGTAGCAACAAATTTTATAAAGATAACATTTTTATTGTCTTTTATGTTTTAATATGATTTACTGGGTGGCACCAAGTTGGCATGAATTCAGAAATAAATATTTTTGAATATCTACCTACCATTACTACCTAATCAATCTTAATTTTTATTCTATTACATTTTCAGTAATGATGGAATTGATAGTCGAATCAAACAAGCAGAACTTGAGTATGCTTTGGGACGTGAAGAGTTGCATTTGTTATCGTTGGTAGAAGAAATTCGTGCTCTTCAATTTCGACTTGATAAAACTGTAAAAGAAGATGAAAAAACATCACTATATTTTCAGTTGAATAACGGCACAACTATGTCATTATATGCCCTAAATGTTAATTTGGGACGTTTTGGAATTAATACGAATGATAATGATGGTGGAATATACGTAGAATGGGCTTTAGATGGCGAAGCTTTATTCAAAGGTGATCGTATAATCGAATGTAATGGAAAATTGATTAATGCTCAATCTAATGAAAGTATACAACGAATAAATGACTCAAATGGGAGATGTGAATTGGTTGTAATACGAAAAAAGAATTTTCATCAGAACAATCATTTGCTCGTACAGACACAAGAAGACAACCAAAGATTGCAACACCGTATTTCTTACTTAGAAGATCAGGTGAGAGAATTGAAACAGTGTACTAAAGATGGCGTTAAAACTTCTCCACAAAAATTGTGTGCCAATCAGAATAAAAAACCACAAACCAATCAAAATATTATTAAAGGAGATCATCATGTTACAAGTATAAGTATATCCTCAACTGATGATAAGCCCCAGATATTCCAAAGGGGAAATTTTGTTGCAACAATAATTGCTGGCAAGGCTATTCAAACAAGTTCTGGTTCAAAACAAGCAAAAATTAGTGAGATTAGCGCAATTCATTCTAGTAAAACTGCTATTAAAGATATAAATGGAAGTTCTATTTCAAATTCAGATCATAATCTAAATTGTTATCTACAACACGGAATTCAGCACAGTCAATCTCAGCAATACATTGGATCAAATAGTAACAAAATATTTGATTCTACATTTGATTGTAATGAGAGTACTTCGCGAAACTTTTTCAAGCAAAAAGACATAAATCGCGATCACTTCAAAGAAAATCATATGATGAAGAGGGGAAATTCTCATCGACATAATTCACATCCCGATTTACTTTATGATGATGTAAGTCCAATTATTTACTGAAAATTTCTATTATTTAATTATTTAAATTCTTATATTTCAAATAATTATTTGAGAAAACAATTTTCTTCTTTCGTTAAAAAAGGTACCTAAACACGATAATAATAATACCAAATCATTTTCAACACGGCGGACGAATCAAAGTGAGCTCTACATTGGAATGGAAAGGTAGTTGAATTCAAATATTAATTTTTAGAATAAATAAACTCATTCTATGTGCTTAATTTTTCAGTGCAAAAAAAATTATTCTTAGCATGTCAATCACTTGGCATCCAGGATATATAAATTAAACTATATTTTTTTATTTGTATCAAATTTTCTAGCCAAAGTCGATACAAAAAAGGTGGAAATTATAATGAAACACGTAACATGAATGGCTTGGAAATTGAAAATGAAACAAAGCCAAGCATTTTGAATAAGCCAAAACAGTTGTCTGCTCGAAAACCAAGGGAAAAAGATTATACATCAGAACCTGTTGTAACTCTTTTATCAAGCACGTCACGAATACGTAACACTAGACCTACACCGCCGAAAAAGCCCTTACGACTTAGTCTCCAACGTACTCAGAGTTTACAGACTATAGGTTATTAATTTCAAATAATAATTTCTTCAATCAATTATTCTATTATTTTATTCAATTGATTACTAATTCTTTTTAATTAAATATTTCGGTTGTTTTAATATAGAAGATAATGCTGCCGCTACTATCATTGATTTGGAAAGAAAACGAGCTTTAAAACGCACACATCGTGGAAGTAAAACACCGGATATAAATCTGTATGATTGTGACTCTAGTTTAATGTATACAACTTCTCTTGGTCGAAACAAGTAATTTTGCTTTGAAACTTTCAAGAGTTGTCAACGAACACAAACATAGTTCGTTCGTTCGTTCATTCGATAGGAAATAAAGAAAAAACGAACTTTCGTTCGTTTGTTCGTTTGTTCGATAATTTTCTAAAGACGAACGAATACGAACTAGCTAAAAAAATCGATTTTTTTTAAGATTGTTGGTATTTGTTCGTCTTTAAAAAATTATTGAACAAACGTTAGGATTTTTTCTTCAAATTCGAACAAATGAACGAACGAACGAACGTTCGTTTCTTTTTTATTTCTTATCGAACGAACGAACAAAATTGTGATTTTTTTGTTCGTTCGTTTTCGTTGAAAACTCTCAAATTGAAAGCCATAATAGCAAATCACCTAAGTTGACTGAGATATGTTCTTGAAGACGAAATGAAATTTTTAAGGGAAATTGAAAACTTGAGAAGCTGTGCCCAAGTGAAAAATCATAGTGGACCATACAGCATTCATAAAACTATAATAAAACAAGAGTCGTCGCCAATGATCCATATTATAGACCAATGGATGGACGTGGATCCATTCGGTGGGTGGACATTTGTATTTTACGTTTCAAATCACGATGCGGCATTGCTGGGTATATGGCAACGCACACTTAAGAGTTTATAATAAAATACATGCTGATGCGGCAAGTGATTCGTACGCAATATATGCTATGCGTCAAAAGTCCATGCCACTTATGGATGAATGATCATATCATCGAATTTATGGTCTATACGCATTTACGTCTGTGAATAAAACAATAGTGTAATGTCAAATTTGAACAGGCAATGTTCTTGAATTCAAAACGAATATTGAACAATGCGATATTCTGAAATCAGGAGTGAGATGCTGTAACTTTCCTAAAAATTGTGGAATGCGACTTTTGAAAACGATTTTTTCATTTTCATCGATTATAAATCATAATGCGAAATTTCAATCTGGTCAAACTGGACGAAATTCAGAAAATTTCACCAACCCAACCATTTTATGTAGAATGAATTTCATATTAAGATATTCGAATTTCAGAATTCTGCCACAGAATTCAGCAAATTTTCTTGCCCATAAAAGCCCTCTTGCCCAATGAAAAGTAAAAGTTTAAAATGAAGAACGTACAATATAAAATTAATAATTAACAACAAAAAATTCATAATAAACAAAAATAACAGTTTAGAAATTATTTCTTTTTCAAATTAATTCTTAAATTGTAGGTACCACTACCTGATTATGGTAAATTACCATTGATGATAACGTAATAATTAAATTACATCTGATTATAATTGAAATTGGTAGACTAATTGAAAAATAAATGAAATATTCTTTCAAAAAATCCCCGAGACATGATTTGGAATAGTATTTTTAAATATAGGTTCACATAGTGCCAGTAATGAAAATCAAAATTATAGATGTAAGTGTAATAACAATAACTTTGAAATGTAACACAAATCAACTAGACAAATCTTTGGTTGTCTAAATGAATTTGAAAGATGTTGAGTTGGTCCGAAATGTCATTTCTTATGACGCACCCTTCCTTTTATTGTTGAGAACAATTGTACAACACCTAAGTGTTTACATTTTATACAAATTCTATGAAGAATGCTTTATGATTGAAATTTCATAAGGGCCAATTTTTGCTAGTTTGCGTTCAAACGATTTCATGAAAATCACTGTGAAACTATATTTTTCTATACTTCTGTCCTCATTGTAATATCTAGACATAACTCCTTCTAAATCAGTAGTAGGAAAAAGACAGTTCCAGGACTTCCCACCATGTATTTTATATGGGGACGACCAAAATCGGGCTTTAGTTCCATTTTTTGCCACCAGTGGCGCTGCTTGCAGCGCACAAAAACTTCCAAACATAGGCTTATAGAGGGTGCTGTATATCATCGTTCATTGGTTAACGTTCTCTCACACACACACACACACACACTTTCTCTCTTACACACTTTCTTAAATGCGTCACAGCATTTATTCTATGGTATTGCATCATTGGGCAAGATAATTTGGGTGGGCCCATGTTGATGGCATGGTTGTTGATTTTTTCGGCATACTTCAAATTTGATATGACCATTATCCCAAACCAGAACATTTCCCCATTCGCAATTAGTCAATAAAAAATTATTATCGCAAGGAAAAACGGTTAAAATGTTAGAAATTTTAAGCTTTCCGAAGCAACCGATTCAGGCGTACTGCTTTGTGATGCCAATAGTTCACCGGAATTGGTGTAGCTCAAGTGTGCCAATGATTTTTGTTCTGTTATACAATGTTGAATCTGAATGGATGAATATTTTTGGTTGATGACCATTTTCCGCGATTGTCAAATGATTATCAACTTTATTATGCTAATAAAAAAAAAATTTTAAGTTGGGAAATTCGATTTTAAAAACATTTGAATACTAATTAGCCGTGTTTGGTGTAGATAATGAGATGTTATCTAGATAAGATAATAGATATTATCTCATTTTATTTTATCTTTTTTGAATAATTATTTTTGACCAAACACTGCTAAGTAGTAATTTAATTATGTGTTTTCTCTTTCTATTTTTTGTGAGCTCAACTGCTATAGCGCCAATTAATTCCTCGCTGTATTTCCTTGCAGATAGTGTCTTCGTTGTCATTTTGAAAAAATGCAGAAAATGTCCAGACTTAAATGGCATTCAGACATATTTAGTCAGAAAATGTTAAAACCATTAAGGAATGTATTAACCGAAATATTTAGTGTTGTATTTTGTAGAAAGAATTTAAATATTAAATAAATTATTATGTTCAACCTTTTAAACGTGTGTTTTAATTTGGAGACAAAAGCGTGAATATCGAGAACTCGATTCGCTAATTAAAATAAATTGTTGATGTTTACATGATTTTTATTTAAAATTTTAATACAAAAAGCTTCTCTGGAATCTTTTAAATGACCGAAGTTAATGTTGGTATTGCAACTCTATTAACTAAGGGTTTATAAATTTAGAATCCCATTTGCTTATATTACACAATGTTGAATCAAGTTTTAATCTACTAACATGCATAGCTTATACAGACAAAACGAACTTATCATAATCGTATTCTGTGCTTTTTTCAGTTGTATTTAACTATCCGATCTTCTGGCACGTTTTGTTGGTGAGGGAAATTGCTCTGTCAGCGCTTCATACATATCAACCAACAGCTCAGGATTCCTGCGCTTTAAATCTGCCCATTTCTTAGTAAGAATGACTTCACTACGGTGTCTATATAAATCATATAAAGAACAAATCATTATTATTGAACAATTGTAACATTGGTATGAATTTGGTTTACTTGTATTGTTTTGGTAAATGTTTTAATACTCACTCTAAAATGTATTTCTTTGCTACGTTTTTTACCGTTTTGGAATTAAATTCGTCTGCAATCTTGAGGAGATGCGCTGCATTTTCTGAATTTATCTTGTGAACCAAATACCTTTCACACTTTCGTTTTAATGAATCTTCAAGAAACTGCAATAAAAAAAAATTCATGTTAATTAAAAACTAAACAAAATGCTCAGAACTCATTCATATTTTGACAGATTATTAAAATAAACATACCTTATCGGCGGCAGATAGCAAGTCAACGGCGTCTTCTTCTGATTCGATTAACACTTTTGTAGTGTATAGGTATTCAATCATTTTATATGCGATATGATATTTAATTTTTTTCAGATCCACTGTCTTATTCTTTGTTTCTTCGAATCCTGGACCGACACTAGGCTCAAACAATACTTTGAAAAATTGGTTTTTCGATAAAATGAATTCATTAGCTTCGATTTCTTTGCCTTCAACGATAATTTTCACATCAGCATATTTTTTTTCTTTGAACATTTTCGCCATGTGAGTGAAGTAGTTTATTTTTTCTTCTGGTGAGAATTCTTCGGAAGAATAATATTCCACTAATTGGCGTTTAAACATTTTTGCGATGAATGGATTGTAACTAATTATGAAATAAGAAATGTTAATGTTGCAAACAAATAAATAATTGACATATAAACTACAGTGCTGCCAACATTACAATCCATGTATTTATACTAAAGGAACAAATAAACAGAAATAGGTTCCACATCGATGCAGTCAACGTAAAAATGGGAATCGTCAGTTTGAATCAAGCTAAAAATCTCAACAGTTCGGATGATCCAGATTAAATGAATAAAAAAATATTGATTTTTTTTCGAAAAAAATAAATAAAAAATATATTATATTATTATAGCTAATTATTTTTAATTTTCCTTATATTTTCATTGAAAAGAAATCTTAAGCTTTATCTCTTACGTAATTGAACTGTTTTTTACGAAATCTAATAGATGGCGGTAAACAGGGGGCAAAAAGAAACATAGATATTTCAACTCTTCAACTTTAATATATTTCGAACTCAAACAATAGAACTCCAATATCTTCTATTTCAAATAGTGCTAAATTCAAATCGGTTAATTTGAGTTGGCTCTGAAATTCTAAAATGAATATTTGTATTATTTATACAATTTATTGTGTCCTTAGTGTCAATGCTCAAAAATGTAAACAAAAATAAATGTTTTGCTGAAATTATTAAAGTGCAAAAACGAATTCACTGATTTGTAAATACTCTTCAAAATACATCATTCACATTTTATGGATTCAGAGAATGTATCAATTGTATCTATAAATGAATCACACTTAAAAAAAAAACAAATAAATAAAAAATAATCTTTCGCCACTTTAAACAATTGCCTTTTATCAATTTAAATTTGAATGTCTGAGAATGAAAGTGAGACCTAATTTGGGAGCCTTTTTAAAATGCATTATAATTCAACAACATTTAGAATTGTAACATCTCAAAATTAACTTGTACTCGATGTTGCATTTCAAAATATTTCGATTTCGTTGTTACACTTTTAACATTAAAAGCCGTTCGTTCTCGATGTTGCACATTAAGATGTTTCGATTTCTATGTTGCATTTCAAAAAGGCTCCCAAATTAAGTCTCACTTTCATTCTCACACATTCATTTGTTTATGAGAGTTTTCATACACAAAGTTAATCCAATTTCTTCTTTCATTAAATTACATCACATTGCGTTGCCATGGAGAATGCTTATTGGAATATCCAAGCGATATATGCAGAATTCTGCTTGGAAAATAACAAAAAATAAATTGCATTAGTTTATTTTCACTGCTTCACTCAAACAATTGAATTCTGAAGGAAATTATGACTTCGTCTATCCCTGCAATGGAATCAATTCTTCCTTTTGAGTAAGTATTTTCTTTGAATTCTCAGGAATTATTCTAATATGAAAAAAATACCCTTTTTCAAAGCAATTTCATCGGTTCTGAGTGCCGTAGGATAAAAAATTTATTATTGATCGATGCAAATATACTGGCATTTAAATCTGGACATTTTCTGCATTTTTTCAAAATAACAACGAAGACACTATCTTCAAGGAAATACAGCGAGGGATTAACTCGAACCGAACACGAACGAACACGAACACCAAAATTGGAACTTGAAGTATTCGAATTTTGTTCGTAGTCCATTGCCACAAAATGAAGGCAAAAAACGCTTCACAACACAAAAAATCCAACGTTTGGTCACATCACCAAATATTTTAACTTCACCAGCCAATAACACAATACTGGTTGTACCACCACCAAAGTCAGCATCTTGAGATTTAGCAATTATAAAGTTTATAATATAAACAGTGTTTTAGGAGCTGGGTGAACAATATCAACTGCTGCAAATAATCCCAGAAATTGCAGCAATTTATTCTTAATGAGAAAGCGTTAATGCGAAGTCGCTTTAGCAAAGAAATTCATGTTTCTTACGCCATCTCTACGAGTATGATGTGAATTTAAATAAATATCAAACAAAATTGTGAAAGTTCATACAGTGGATTTTCATGCCGTGGGCAAATACATTAATGTACGATGGCATAAGTCGTACGACGTTACATTGCAAACGATCTCTATCATATATAAACTGAATTGTACATACACCATTACGGAATGCAAACGACAAATTGTATCTTTTTGTCGTTTCCGTTGGTATAGTCAGTATACATTGATAAATCGTATAGGTGGTGTCAGTGTCTTGAAATCAAAGCTCTCCTCTTGTAAAAACATACAACAAATGCCACATTGGTTAATGAGCATAATACTTTTATGTTGTTCATAAAAAATGCAAGTCCGAGCAGGCTTTGTCACATGTGTTGAAGTACAAAAATTGACAGCAAACGCCATCTAACGGCCGATGGATCTGCTGAGTTGATTTGTTCGGTCGTTCAATTCATGTTTGAATTGAACGTTATTTGAACTTTGAACGACCAAACAAATCAACTCAGCAGACCAATCGGCCGATAGATGGAATTAAAACCCGTCATATTCTAACAAAACCTGCTCGTGCAAGTCAATGGAATTGAGATTTAATCGAACACGAACGAACTCGAACAATATTGTTTTTATCTCGAACAACTCGAACCGAACACGAACGAACACGAACATCGAAATAGGAATATTATCGAACTCGAACTGTCCGAGTTCGGTTCGTGAACAGCTCTAGTGCTCACAAAAAATAGAAAGAGAAAACACATAATTGAATTACTAATTAGCAGTGTATGGTCAAAAATAATTATTCAAAAAAGATAAAATAAAATGAGATAATATCTATTATCTTATCTAGATAACATCTCATTATCTACACCAAACACGGCTAATTAGTATTCAAATGTTTTTAAAATCGAATTTCCCAACTTAAAATTTTTTTTTTATTAGCATAATAAAGTTGATAATCATTTGGCAATCGCGGAAAATGGTCATCAACCGAAAATATTCATCCATTCAGATTCAACATTGTATAACAGAACAAAAATCATTGGCACACTTGAGCTACACCAATTCCGGTGAACTATTGGCATCACAAAGCAGTACGCCTGAATCGGTTGCTTCGGAAAGCTTAAAATTTCTAACATTTTAACCTTTTCCTTGCGATAATAATTTTTTATTGACTAATTGCGAATGGGGAAATGTTCTGGTTTGGGATAATGGTCATATCAAATTTGAAGTATGCCGAAAAAATCAACAACCATGCCATCAACATGGGCATACCCAAATTATCTTGCCCAATGAGGCAATACCATAGAATAAATGCTGTGACGCATTTAAGAAAGTGTGTAAGAGAGAAAGTGTGTGTGTGTGTGTGTTTTTGTGTGTGTGTGTGTGTGTGTGTGTGTGTGTGTGTGTGTGTGTGAGAACGTTAACCAATGAACGATGATATACAGCGCCCTCTATAAGCCTATGTTTGGAAGTTTTTGTGCGCTGCAAGCAGCGCTACTGGTGGCAAAAAATGGAATTAAAGCCCGATTTTGGTCGTCCCCATATAAAATACATGGTGGGAAGTCCTGGAACTGTCTTTTTCCTACTACTTAAATCAAATAATCTTCAGTGACTAAACACATGTATTGGCTGCGAAGCACTTGAGTGTTTTTAAAGAAAGGAAAAAATGACTTGGTTCGTTCTTGACCACCCGCCTGCGAAGTTTTTTGGGAAGGAATCCATAAATTGCCAGAAAAATGGGAAAAAGTAGTGGCGATGGACAATACTTTGAATAATATATTAATTAATTTTGATATTCAAATAAATGCATTCTTTGAGCAAAAAAAAACCGGTTTTTAAATTGTACAGCCAATATACCAATATTTTTACTGGAAAAGATGAAAACATTGAAATAGGAACACCCAATTTTTATTCGATTTCCCTAGGTGGATGTCATTTGTTTCAATATTTATTTCTTTATTTAATTTTAACATTTTCTAGGATTTACACTACTTTTCCTTCAATTTCATTTCACTCATAATTTTTTGATGCCCCTTGTGAAAAAAAAATGACTGACTGACTGTGATTATAAGTTGACTATAGTCAACTGTAGCCGAATTTTAGCTGACTTTGAGACGGCTATTATACAATTTTGTATTTGTACAGCTAATCAAAGAATTTTTTTTTCTGTCGCCTTTCAAGTAACTTCAAGTTTTTGTATTTAGCCACTTTTAGCCGGAAAAGTCCCAAATTAGATGACTTAAATTCGGCTGTCTGCTCAGTCATTTTTTTCAACAATTGTGCAAACTAAGCAAACATAATTTGGCAAAGTTCAAGAATGAAATTCTATTATTACGATATGAAATAATCTCAAATAATAATTTGTTTGATTAATTTACAATGCACAATGTAAGTACACATTTATTTTCAGGGGAATTTTTGGAAAAATACTTTATTGGGAAATCATAAAATCGGAGAGATCATTATAAATTTTCCACACAATTTACTATGCATACCAATAGTAATTAAGATTTTTAATATAAAGTTAATAAGATAAAACCATCAAATTTCTATATTAATAAGATAGAAATCACCTAAATAACTATATTTTTTCAACCATAAAATGATCAAAATATTTCACAATTGTTGAAAAAAAATTTCGGATTCTGAAAATAGATCGAAAATCATGGAATACGTGTTTCGGCGTTTTTTTGGGAGACTACTTTTTTTCATACAATACTTCACTTGGTAGTTTTTTGCAAAAAGCCCATGGGCTCAGGCTAATTTTGTAGCGATATCATACATTGATAAATGCAAATTTGAGCATATGGATGTGGGAATTCAGTTTCGATGTCTGAAGACGAATTGTACAGAAAGTTGTGGAGAAAATTTTTATCCTAAGTGACCGACCCCCACTCCTTATTTTCCCTTAAATGTCAAAAAAACACGATTTTTTCTCATTTTTTCAAAATAAATTCCAAACTGTCGACTTTTTCAGTCACGTAACACATTTCAAATCACATTTAATATTGTCTTACTAAAATAAAATACACATACATTACTCTTGACACATTATGACTTGTCAAACTCCCAATATAGTGAGATATTTTTGTATTTAAATATGATTTGTGTTTGTTGTGTTCCATTCAATTTCAGAAACAAATTTGAAAAATATTGATGATTCAATTTTATTTCCATGTTAATTTTCAAATCTTTTTCTGAAATTAAATGGAACACATCAAACAAATATGACATTTAAATACAATTCAATATACTGGGATTTTGACAAATCATAATGTGTCAAGAGTAATGTATGTGTATTTTATTTTAATAAGACAATATTGAATGTGATTTGATGGGATTTATCGAGATTTATTTAGTACTAGATTGGATTGCTCTTTCAAGTACTTTTCCCCTTGATTCGAAGTCTTTTACCTTTTTTTTAAAGATAAGTGCACGATGTGGTCTGGCATTATCATCGTGAAATAAAACTTTCCTTCGTTTGTTCGCTATCAGAAGCCGTTTGTTTTTCAATGCATGCCCCATTTTGTTTAATTGTTGTCGATAGCGTTAAGCTGTAACCGTTTCACTAGGTTTTAGTAGCTCATAATAAACGACACCTTCCTCATCCCACCAAATACACAGCATAACCTTCTGGCAATGAATATCACGCTTTGACTGTGAAGCTCCTGGTTGGCCTGGGTCTACATACGCTGCCTTACGTTTGGGGTTATCGTAATAGACCCATTTTTCATCGCCAGTAACAATTCGATACAAAAAACTATGTTTTTTGTGCTCAGCAAGATGTTTTTTGCATGTTTCAATTCGTGCTCTGAGTTGATTTTCGTTCAATTGATATGGCTCCCATTTTCCCAGTTTTCCGATCTTTCTTATTGCATGTAAATGTCTAGAAATGGTTGCCTGGTCAACTTTTAACGCCATTGCAAGTTCTTGTTGCGTTTGACATGGATCTTCATCGAGTAATGCTTGCAATTCGGGTTCTTCCAACTTTTTTGGTCCACCTGACCGTTCCTTGTCTTCAGTGTGAAAATCACCACTTTTAAATCGTCTAACAAGTTGAACTCGATGGAACATGTTCCCCGTAAGCCTCACATAACATTCGATAACTTTCTGCTGCACTTTTCTTCAAATGAAAACGAAATGATATTCGAAAATTTCACGACGTGAAATTAATTGTTCACCGAAGTGTTCTCTCAATAGATCTATTGTAACCAAGTAACAATTTGCGACTGAAAATAGTGATTTAGGAAACTAACGTGGCGGTTAATTTTTCCGTTAAATTTAACCCATTTTTCACTAAAATCAAAAGTCAAAATTGGGTTTAATTCTGGTGGATTGACAACTCTTTAACACTCAAATCGGCGTCGGAATTGATTTTGGGAGAAAAATCTGGGAGAAAAGCCCCAAATATAAAGGTCAGGAGCAAAAACTAATGGTGCACATTGATAGAGCGTAAAACGTTCCCGTAGAAATGTCACAAAATCAGAATAACATTTTCGGCGGGCGATATGTAGTTTTCCATCCTGCAATTTAGTGTTTTCTGGGTGAACGTCAGGTGTAAGAACGGTCACATATTTGCCCGTATATAGGCAAAAGCGTTACATTTCATGACCAAAAAAATATGTGAAAACGTTACAATATTGTTGCTCTAGAGCCATTGATTCACGTGTTGTGTGTGGTGTAGCGCCATCTTGTTGAAACCAAAAGTCGTCGAGATCTCGAGCTTCAATTTGGGGTAGCAAATAGTTCGTTATCGTGGCGCAATAACGTGGCCCATTCACAGTTACGCTATGACCATTTTCATTTTTGAAGAAATATGGACCGATGATTCCACCAGCCCATAAACCACACCAAACCGTTGTTTTTTGTGGATGTAATGGCAGCTCTTGAATTTCTTCGGGTTATTCTTCAGCCCATATACGGCAATTTTGCTTATTGACATAGCCATTAAGCCAAAAATGGACTTCATCGCTGAACAAAATTTTCTTCGAAAACAGTGGATCCTCTTCGAGTTTTTCAAGAGCCATATACTGAAATGGTGACGCATAGGAATTCTTATTCAATTCTTGTGTTAGTAAGATTTTGTATGCATTTAAGCCAAGATCCTTTCGTAAAATGCGCCAAGTTGTTGCATACGACAAGCCAAGCTGTTGAGAACGGCGCCGAATCGATTCATCACGGTCTTCGCGTACACTCTCAGCTACCGTTGCTATGTTCTCTTCACTACGGGCTGGATGTTTATTTGTGTCGATGATTTTTTCAATTGTATGCCGAATAGCGTGTTCGGTGGGTCAATTATGTCGACCATAACTTGGTCTAAGCGCACGAAACACATTTCTCACAGAACAATGATTTTCGTAATACAGCTGAATAATTTGTAGACGCTGTGCCGGTGTAAGTCTTTCCATGGTTAAAATGGCAAACAATACTGAGTAAAATGACATTGACAGCTTGACAGATTTCACGCGTGATCTGTCAAAAAATCACTATTGAAAAAAGTACCTCTAAATGAATCACTCTTTACAATAATGATCTCGCAAAATCGTCTTGTATACATAGTTCGAAAAGCGCAGTTAATGTGGTGGATTCGTTAATCTGTCTTTAAAATTATCATCATTAAAATAAATGCGTTGTCCATTTGGCAGGTGAACATGAAGATGCATAACTGCATGGTATCTTTCGTGTGTTGGTAAACCGAGAATTCTCCATACATTTTCGTTGGTACCAATGTATCTACCGCTTTGATAGTCATTGATTTCATCGATATTTTTTTAAATTGATTGGAAATTATATACATCGTGATCAGCATCTTTATACACTTATTTTAATATGTATATAATTGACTTGTCACTTGATTCACTACACTTGGCATTGTATTGGGCATATCCTCTTTTCGTAACGATTTTTTCACATATTTCTTATTGTCTGCTCGCTTTCGGAAACATTTTCTTACGATTTTTGGCATTTTCATAATAAATAATTAAAGAAAAAACAGATGCAAAACTATTCGCTTAATATCAATAACGCCTACCAACAACAATATTTAAAAAGTTGTCATAGGATACTATGATAAATTTGTATTTCGTGATCAAATGCTTTTTTGATATTCTAAATTGCAACGACAATACGATTTGTTCGATTAATTTTTTAAGTTTCATGTTCGAAAGTAACCATTACATTCCATCGTGGCTTAACACGATTTAATTCAATGTTTTTAAAATGATGTTTATTATCGTGTACTCATCATTAGCCATTCATTGAATCTAATATTGGACATCTTACCACTTCACCATCATGGTCCATCGTGGTTTAACACGATGGCCAACCAAGATGGTGACTATAATCACCTCCTGCTCAAGACCTTTTCAACGAAAACCTCGTGGTGACCAAGATTTCGATAAAAGCTATACACTGGCAAAAATAATTTCAGCCGCAAACACATTTTTCGAAAAAAAACACATTAAATGAAAATATTTCGTTTAGATTTTTTCATAGAATTTTTATTGATTTATTGCACATTTGTCGCAGAAATATTCATGAAATGTTTGTTCTGGTTTTGGTAGATGTAGGGATTAGAAATTGTAAATAGAAAATTAAACTAAGTTAAAAGATGAAAAAATCTATTTGAAATGGAAACAATTGACACTGAATGTCAATTTGCTCAAAAATGTCAAATATGTATAATTCAAAGGAGGGCGCGCAATGTAAAGAGATACGGAATGTGAAACAGATAGAAAATGGAGTGTGCGCTATATCGACACTCTTGTAAGAGAGAAACGCTCTCTCTTACTCGGACAGTGAATGCGTTAAGACGATTTATATACCAATAAGATAAAACGATTGTAATATTAAAATTAAATGTGATTTTTTGTGACTCGAGTAAAACATTGATAAATTGTACTCATTGTGGGTAGCACTATAAGTATCCGTTTAATAAGCAATTCGTTATCTAAAAAATTGTGATTTTTTTTTTGACTCGAGTAAAACATTGATAAATTGCCCGTTATCTCTCAAAGAGAAAATTCATCGTCGGGATCGTCGGATAAAAGGATATTTTCAAGAGAACGTTAGCTATCATCGACTGGATCGTCGGCTTAACCTAAAATTGGGAATATACCAGAGTAACCTCGAGAAATGCATCGGATTGGGAACCGGAGAAAGAATCAACTGAAATAAATACAATTGTAAGTTTTGATTGTAATTCGTTTTGGCCAATTCGACTTAAATTAAGAAAGAAGAGAAGAGTAATTGAGAAAATAAAATTAAGTGAAAATAGAAAGTTCAGATTATTGTAATTTTGTCATAAGCATAGAAAAATTAAAAATCGTGAACGCGTAAGTAATGAATCGGTAAGAATTAGAGAGAAAAAAGAACCCATAACACGTGGCGCCCAACGGGATAAAATTTTAAAATTGTTGTTGCAACGCGTATTGTTTCGAAACCGCGTGTTCACAATTGAAATTCATAAGACATTGAAATTGAATGATTAGCTACCAATTGATTTCATATTCTTCACCATCCAATTTACATCGTAAAAACTTTGAGTAAATTTTAAGATAAAGCATTATCAATGTAAAATTGGAAAAAGAATTTCGTGTTAGTTTGGTTTAAAATTTTTTTTTGAAAATTTTCCGCTTGATAAACTTACTGTAAATGTACATTGAGTAGTGAGACGTAGCACTAGCCACTTTACATTGAATAATTGAAACAAAGAATTTTGTACTAAGAGGGATTAATTGATTTTGTAACGAAACCAGGTCACATTCTCATTTGTAAATTTCGTATCGGTTAAACTACTTAGAATTTTGAGTTTTGACTGCATTTTCCGATGACGGCATCGATTTTTTAAGGGGGAATGGGGTTCTCGTGTACGAGATAGATATTAGATTGGATAGTTGCAAACCGTTAGATATTACATTAAATAGTCTCGAGTGAAAACGGGTATGGTAAAATTCAGACCAAAATTTCCTAAAATCCGTCCAAAATTTCCTAAAATCCGTCCAAAACTTCCTAAAATTCGTCCAAAATTTCCTGAAATTCGTCCAAAATTTCCTAAATTCCGTCCAAAATTTCCAAAAAATCAGTACAAAAATCCCTAAAATCAGTACAAATTTCCCTAAATTCAGTCCAAAATTGCTTCAAAAATCAGTCCAAAATATCCAAATTTCAGTCCAAAACATCCAAATTTCAGTCCAAAATTCCCGGAAATGAGTAGATTTTTTTTTTTGAAATTTATGTTTATGCACGAAAAATGTATTCAATTGAAATAAATTTTGTGCAAAATTATTATGGATTTTTCACTTTATTTTATTTTTAATTACATTGAAGATTAATATAAAAAAGATTTCTTTGTGCTAATGACCTCATTTGGGTCTGAACTTTGCGTTTTAAATAAACTAACATGTTGATAAACTAATTGTTTATTGATTTTATTTTCAGTCTTAGCATTTTTTGTTGTTTATTTTGTTTGTTGTTTGTGATGTTTAATATTTATTATAAGAAAAAAATGAAAAAAGATTGCTCACATAAAATTGGTACGAAGGAGCGGCAGTGTATACCCCATCCACAAACAACGCACTGGAAAGTTACAATGCAGTGATAAAACGCAAAATAACCTTCCGTCGTCGTCTACCATTGAATGAATTCTTAATTTCAATGAAAAAAATGACACACGAAGTGTCGATACAGATGTCTTCTGGACAAAAAATCATTGCATTGAAGCCATCAATTCCTCGAGATATGATTATGAAATCAGCTGAAATGGAGAACAATGGTTGGAAATTTTTCACAGCAAAAACAAAAGACACAGATCGCTTGGTTTATGTAATCCCAGCAGAAAAATGCATGGAAGCAGAAGCCACTTACAAATACTATAAATGCTTGGTAAAGCGTAAATGGACATCTTTTGACGAATTCGTAAAACACGGGTTTCAAGTATTTTGGTTGGTGCACTTTTCCAATGATAACTGGGATACAATATCAACATGTACATGTCCGGTTTTTTTTAAACAAAATATGTGTAAACATTTAATAGTCATTGCAATGAAAAATAAATTAATAGATTGCCCTCAATCAGCAAATCCAATGCTACTTGCACCCCGACGAAAGCCTGACCGTACGAAGAATGCCACTCCGAGCTTGAGAAGAGATTGAGAAAATTATATCTTGTTCTAAAATGAAAACTATTTTCGAAATGCAATGCAATGAAAATATAAAAATGCGAAGCGACAAATTGTCAGTTATAAATCTGAAATAAATTTTTAAAATAAAAAAGTTATTTTTTCTATTTATTATTCTTTATGTAGATTTTTTTTTTGCCACTTCTTAATGAAAACGCAGCTGAAAATGCTAACTAAATTTAGTCGTGAAATTTTATTATTATTGATTGACAATTTTTGTCTTTTTTTTTGTTTCAAAAAAAAAATCTACTCATTTCCGGGAATTTTGGACTGAAATTCGGATATATTGGACTGAAACTTGGATATTTTGGACTGAATTTAGGGATATTTGTACTGATTTTAGGGATATTTTGGACTGATTTTTGAAGCAATTTTGGACTGAATTTAGGGAAATTTGTACTGATTTTAGGGATTTTTGTAGTGATTTTTTGGAAATTTTGGACGAAATTTAGGAAATTTTGGACGAATTTTAGGAAATTTTGGACGAATTTTAGGAAGTTTTGGACGGATTTTAGGAAATTTTGGTCCCAAATTTGGTTTATCCAGTGAAAACAGATTTAAGTTACAATTTCTGAAGTTTTGCATGAATATTTCCGGGAAATTTTGCATGAATTTTGCATAAAAATTTTTTTTTTGATTTTTTTTATTTTTAAGAATTGAAGGAAAATTCTTTTGTTTGTTCGTTTTGATACCAAAATTTCGATTAACCAAAATTTTTCCAAACCGATTGAATTTAGCATCAATTGACGAAATACTTAGGTTTAAACGAATTTTTTTTGATTTTGTGAATAGTAAAGTGAATTAACCGAATAAAAGTTGAATTTTGATAAATAAAATTCCTTTTGAACAAACAAGTCAGAATTGGTACTCGAGTGAAAGAATTTCCTTTCCTGTAATTTGTTCAATTAAAGGTTGGATTTTGAATAATAGAATCCCCTTTTCCAAATTTCTGTAAAATTTTTGAAATCTTTATTACAATATGGCAGTACAACATTCAGTACATCAAATTTCACGCCGCGTAATTGATCATGATTTTGTAATTGGTCCAGAATATCTCGAGGAAGATGAAGTTATTCATGAGTTATTAGTAAGACAATTGGACACAGTTGGTGATCGAAGGACACTTACAAATCGATTGCGTAATGCATTGAGAGATGAATTGAAAGAGCAAAATGCGATCCAAGTTACATCAGTAGGCATTCCTACGAATGAAATTGATTATGTTAAAGGAAATATCTCGAGATTAAAGTGCTTAATGAATGAAGCCACTTTAGAGCAAACCACACACGATCGTTTTATGTCAGTTTTTCTGCATTTAGAGGGAAGATTAAACAGATTAAGTTTGAGATTCGATGAGGTCGTTCTATATACACACAAAAAATACATGCATACTTCAGCTATACAAACGGTGTAGCAAATCAATGTGTATGTAAAATTAGTATGGACTACACACAAACGCTACACATAATACATACACATCTGTATGTACAAAGTGTAGCGTTTGTGTGTAGTCCATACTAATTTTACATACACATTGATTTGCTACACAGTTTGTATAGCTGAAGTATGCATGTATTTTTTGTGTGTAACGAAAAAAACAAACTGTCCCAACAGTTACAATCCATTTATGGTGAATTTGAACGAAAAATTTCTGCTATTCGTGAATCAAGGAGAAGAAGAAATCACGATAGTTTACCATTGGATACTGGTGCTATTCCAAGAACACCTATTGGGATACATGTTGGCGAGAACATGAATGATGTTATGAATCGCCTTTCGCTATTCATTGAAATTTTTATGACCGCGATAAATTCTATAACTAAATTTCCGGTCACTCTATCTATGCTCTCTTTTGGTTCTCACGTCGCTCAGAACAAATCGCTAATATGATGATCTCCTTGATATTGGATAAAATAATTTTGTTACCGAATATCCGATTACTCGGGTCCGTTTTATTCGCTTCGAGTAATTCACCTTAATTCAGGATTAGGGTGATTCAAAATCGCTATTAGTAAGAAATCCCATTACTCGGGTCCGTTAGTTCGCATCGAGTAAATCAATCCGATCGATTCATGTAATTGTCTTCTTTGTAAAATTCCTAGAATTTTTCTGTTTCTTAAGAATTTTAATAATTTAAGTTAAAACCGACCGAAATCAATCACAAATGTCAATAACTTGTTTTAACCCGACGCAATAATGCAACTTTTTTCCCGGAACAAATAATTTGACGCTTTTTATTTTTTTTTTTTTTTTTTTTTTAATAACTTCACGTTTAATGTATTCTTATTTAGCGTTTTATACAAATTTTGTTACATTCGGCTTATTATAACTCACGTCTGATCCGTTTCACCGCCCAAAAGGA
Organism: Resseliella maxima; assembly: GCA_029041755.1. Taxonomy (NCBI): domain Eukaryota; kingdom Metazoa; phylum Arthropoda; class Insecta; order Diptera; family Cecidomyiidae; genus Resseliella; species Resseliella maxima. The sequence goes on from JAQOWM010000850.1 coordinate 409,247, forward strand.
AGAGAGCGTACGTACACCACGTTTTCTATACCTTACTTTACAATTTACATTTTATAGTAAGAATAAATTTTACGCGTGACGCCATCTATTTTTTTTTTTTAGGTATAACCAGAACTAAATTAGACAAATTTCCCTATGGTTTACACACATTTGACATCTCAATACAATCCAGTTGTTTATGTCGTGTGTCTTTAGTCTTTATTTATATTTCAAATTCCTATTTTTATTTACAAATCTTTTTGTGATAGTGAAACCAGAACACACTCCCCTTTCTTATATGATATGAGCTTATCCAAGCGAATATCAACTCATTACATGCGTAGCTTCTTGTTATTCGCAATAATCGATCGATCGAACCAATCTTAATCGCCAGAGATGTGCACTCCGTTTTCATATTATTCTTTCACAAATTTCCGGAATTGCCACGGTCAACACATTCATTGAATGAAATGGTGATTGTTCGCAATTCCAAGACTTCAAAAAAAATTGAATCAAACAAAAAAAAATTTTTAAAACGAATTTTATTTTAACTAACTCCTTACTATTTACGTAATCAAAATCTTTGCTTCCATCGCTCTTCGAGCATGAACAAAGTAATATCATCGTTCCTTGAACACATAGTTCCTCGGACATGAAATTTCTTAAAACTTAATAAAATTTTTAAATCGACCAAATCTACTCGATTTGTCATTTATCTTGATTTCATCACCATTTTAGGTATGAATAAAAACTTTTATCAAATTCACTAGCTATCTGAATTTGACTTTTTCCGAATTAAATTCGCGAGCATCTAAATACCATTACGGTCTCAACGTAACTAAAATTTTGCATGGAGTTATCCACTGCTGATCAAATTTTATTTTTTAATTTAATTCTCTCACTTTTCCCAAATTAACTCAAAACTTTTATTTTTTCGCCTCTTTGTCAATTCGACGAATCAAACCTTCTTTCCAATCTTCCTCAGCATCATTTCTTTTTTCCAAACACACATTCTTTTTTTTCTCCCTTTACAAGATTATTTCACACAAAAAAATCAATTCAATGATCATTCCCTTAAATCCACACTAACCGGACATGATTCTACACAACTTTATTTGATTTGACGATTCTGACGATGAAACTCGAATTATGATAATTCGCTAAAATGCTACAATCGGCCTCGTCAAAATCGTCATCAAAGCAGTGTCTACAATAAACCACCACAATTTTTTAGAATTGACCAAATAATATCTTTCACCCGCCCCCTTTTCAAAATTTTTGGACTTATTTGTGGAAATTTGTGGCATGGTGTTGAGCAATTTTTCCACTCTCCACCTCTCTCAAGCGATAAGTGTTTGTGCCCGTTTTTTCTTCAACAATGCACTTGATAAATTTTGGTGCCAATTTTTTGCTAAATTGTTTAGAGGCGTCCGATAGAATATTGTTTTTTCGATAAACAACATCACCCACATTATATGAAATGTTTCTGGTCCTCAAATTGTATCTTTTGATATAATTATTACGTACATCATTGATACGTTGCTGAACTTTTATTCTCAACCTTTCAAAACGGCTTTCATCACGTTTCGGTTCTTCATTTATGTCTATGTTTTCTTGGTATTGCTTGGCATGGTGGACCATTCTTTGGCCATAATTAATCTCATATGGCGTTTTATCAGTGGTCGTATGAACAGAACTGTTTATTGCGTTCGCAATTTCACTAACGTGCTCATCCCATTTTTTGTGATTCAATTCTTCACGCATAAAGATACGTAAGGCGTTACCGATGGTTTTGTTCACACACTCGGTTGGATTTGCTTGAGCAAAATAGTTCGCCGTAAACCACCGTTTTATGCCAAATTCTTTTGTGAATTGATCATAATGTTCGGAACGATATTGAACTCCGTTGTCAGTCACAATGATTTCTGGACAACCATATCTCAACACAACTTCTTCGCGTAAGAATTTCACAACTGCCTTTGCTGTAGCGTCTCTTACGGCCTTTATTATAGTGAATTTTGAGAATAAATCGACGGCTACTAACAAGAACCGATTAGCATTTCGACTACGGGGAAAAGGACCACAGATATCTGTAGCAACAATGCGCCATGGGCGTTTCGCTTCGACGAATTCTCCCGCTTTTGGTGTAGTCGTTTGATTGAACGCTTTAGTTTCTTTGCATATAGAACAGTTTCTTACGTAATTCTTTATGGACTTGTTCATACCAGGCCAAAAATACATATTTTGAATTCTCGCTATTGTCTTGAAAGTACCAAAGTGACAAGCATTATTTGAATCATGATTCTCGGCAATGACCTTTAATCGTTTTTCTCTTGGAACACAGAGTCGCCATAGACAGGTTTTGTCATCACATTCTTCTTTGAAATTCGTTCGAATGTATAGAAGACCATTTTCCAATTTCAAATTGTCATTTTCTTTTGGCTTAAATTCGGCCAATTTCATTAAATTGTTGTACCACTTATCGATTGGTTTACCAGATGCCTGGTCTGAGGAATCAACTGAAGAAATACAATTTACTGCACGCGAAATAGCGTCTGGCACAACATGACATTTTCCCTTTCGATGGATTAACGTGAAGTCATATGCTTGAAGACGAAGAGCCCATCTTGCTAATCTACCACCTGGATCTTTTAAGTTTTTGAGCCATAATAACGAATGATGGTCTGTTATTACGCTGAAATGCGATCCTTCTATATATGGCCTGAATTTTTCAATAGCTAGAATGACTGCTAAGCATTCAAGTTCAGTCACCGTATACTTGCGTTGAGTCGCTGAAAATTTTTGGCTCATATACGCAATGACTTTTTCTTCATCATCGACTCTTTGTATTAATACAGCACCACAAGCAACTTTACAAGCGTCAGCTTGAATTTCAAATGGTAAATTATAATTTGGCGCTGCCATTACTGGCGAGGAAGTCAAAGCTGTTATTAATAACCGAAAGGCTGTTTCTCTTTCTTGTGTCCATTCGAATTTCACATTTTTTTGTAACAATTCTGTAATAGGTGCAGTCATACATGCGAAATTTCTCACAAAACGTCTATACCATCCCGCTAATCCCATAAGTCGTTGAACGTCTTTAATGGTTTTTGGAATTGTATAGTTTTCAAGAGCAGAAATGCGTGATTTATCCATTGCTACTCCACTTTCATCGATAATATGTCCGAGATATTTTAATCGTTTGAAGCAAAACTTTGATTTTGACTCACTGATGGAAAGATTAGCGTACTTCAATTTTTTAGCCAATCGAGCCAAAATATCGACATGTTCTTCAAAAGTTTCGCTTACGATAACAATATCATCTAAATATGGAAAAGCGTGAGGTTCAAATTCTGATCCCAACAGGCTATCGAGTAGACTACATAACTCAGCACCGCTGTTGGTCAAACCTTGAGCCATTCTTTTGTAAACATAAGTTCCTCTTGATGGTACAGCGAACGCTGTTTTTGCTTGTGAATCTGGATGCAATGGTATTTGAAAATATGCATCAGTCATATCTACGGTACTGATATACTTGGCTTTTCCAATCAGACTAAGAATACGATTTGCATTCTGCTGTGGATATGCATTCTTTTTTGTCACAGCATTTAACCATCTAGCGTCGAGAACAATTCGTGTATCACCATTTGGTTTTGGAACGGCCAGCACTGGCTGTAACCATTCGGAAAATTCTACACGTTTTACAATGCCTCTTTTTTCTAATTTGTCTACTGCTTCAATTATCTTTTTTGTTTTCCAAGGGGGGTCGATGCGCATCTTACAACGATATGGTTTTGCATTACCAGTTTCGATTCGTGCCATTTTCAATTGCGTCTTATTTAATGGACCAATTTTGTCACAATAGGGGAAACTTTTCATGACTTTGTTCAATTTTTCTCTTTGTTCATCATTCAATACATGAGGAAGTTCAACATTTATACATTTTGGTGGAATTACATCTGCTTCAAAATTTTCCGAGATTTCATCATTTTCATTTGGATCACTTTCTATGGGAACTTTCATATCCGTCGTCATGACATTTATATCAAATAAATTACCAGTAAAACATGGCTTTATTTTATAAGCATTCCAAAAATCAACGCCAAGAATTAATTCGCATGCACATTCTTTTACTACAAGAGATGGAACGATTCGTTTCACACCTCGAACTACAAATGGTATCTTCATATATCCCATTGCTAAATGTCGTGATCCACCAGCGGTGGTGATTGTTATATTGCACTGCAGTAAAGGCAAACCAGCGTCTAATAACTTAGTGTACATTTTGTAACTAATTACAGTAGCTTGAGCGCCGCTATCTAACAATCCACGCGTTTTAAAATCGAATGTTTTCACGAATAAGTATGGACGTTTATCGTTTGATAAATTGATTTCTGAAGACTCAATGGCCAGAAATTTTGGTGGGATGACTACTGATTTTCTCATTTTGGCAAGTTTTAATTCTCGTCGCTCGTCACTGGATTGAGACAAGCGACCACTTTCGAGTTTTTTGACTTATTACAAGAACAATTTGGTGAAGTAACACCATCTTTCCCACATCTAAAACAAAACATCCTGTCAATTGGCTTGGGACAGTCAATTAACAAATGAGAAGTTTCATTGCAATTAAAGCAGGCATGCTGGCGATAATTACTTTTCGTAGTCAGAAATTTTACTACATCCTTCTCAGTTGGTTGAACTGTCGTCTCGGCATGTACCGCCTTGACATAATTGCTCGGATTGGCATGACTAAATTTTTTGTTCATCTTGGCTTTGATGTGGTTACATTCAACCATTTCTTCAGACGTACAGTCTTCGTTTAAAGCAACTACTTCATGGTCCTCCAATTGAGAATCACTTGATTGAAAATCACAACTACAAATATGTGAATGGGGTTTGGCGTTCGAATCCGTTGATTGAACGATGGCGTTTATGTGTTTTCTTGGGAAATATATCGGACGTGAAGCCCTTATTTCTGTTCCACTTCGTAATTCATCAGCCATTTCGGCTGTTCTCAAGTGAAGATCCATTTCTTGAACACTTTCCCATTTTCTTCCAATAACTCGCTCGCGTAAATTATCAAGAAGACCATTCTGTATGATAGAAATCTTTTCCTGTTCATCATATACTTCAAGAGTATCGAAATCGCGTAATACAGAAGCAATATATTCCATTGAGGATTCTCCTCTTTTTTGTCTCTTTTTAGCCAATTCGGCTGCTTTCATAAAGCTAGTTAACGGTGTTGTAAATTGTTTCAACAATCCAGTTTTCAATTCATTCCAGTTATTGAATTGCGTTCTATATTGAATGTACCATTCGTATACACTTCCTTTTATCAACAAGTGAAATTTCGAAAAAATTTCTTCATATGGAACGTTTTCGGCGTTTTGATATAACGCTAACTTTTTTAGAAATGCTCTAACATCTCGTTCCTCAGGAATTGTTGAATTCTTATCGGCTGAAAAATACCATTTCCATTTATGAATGGGTAAGCTGCGATCATTTCTCGATGTAAAACTAGTTTGTTGCGAGAGGATCTGATCATTTGTTTGGTTTACCCTTTGAAATCGATTTGGAAAATTCTGTTGTTGGTTTGGCGGATTAATTCTCGCTTGATTCATGTTAACATTTTGATTGTTTAATGGTCTTTCAGCTTGTTGGTAAGTGTACGTACGATTCACTTCAAGTGAACTTATTCTTTCTGCTAGTGATTTAACTAACAGGCTCAATGATCCAATAGCATTCATTACTTCATTATCGTGAGGTGATAGTGGATTGTGTTGCGTTCTGTTTGGCAACGGATCAATTGCATTTTGGCCGTTTAGGCTATTTTCGTTCTGAACTAGTGGAACTCTTGCAATCGGAGTGACAGGTAACTCATTTGGCCTTTGAAATTGTTGGCTTATTTGAGGATTATTACCATTCACCGTTGTACCTTGTCTCATCGAATTGTTGTGAACATTCAACAATTCTACCCCCTCATTGATATCTTCTTCTATGTGAATCGGAATAGGATTCGTATTCCTATTAGTTGGAAATTCAAGATTTGTATTTCTCCTTCTTGATTCACGAATTGCTATTATTTTACGTTCAAAATCATTAAAAATGGACTGAATTTTTCCACTTAACTGCGTTTTCTCGCTTTGTAAAACAGTTTCATCGAAGCGTAAACTTATTCTGTTTAATCTACCATCCAAATGTAGAAAAACTGACATAAAACGATCATGCGAAACTTTATCTAATGTGGCTTCATTCATTAAACGTTTTAATCTTATGATATTTTGTTTTACATAATCGATTTCATTCATCGGAATGCCCACTGTAATGAATTGGATTGCACCCTGTTCTTTGAGTTCTGTATGCATTGCATTTCGCAATCTATTCGTAAGCACTCTTCGATCGCCGCTCGTGTCCATACGTCTTATCATTAATTCATGTATGACTTCATCTTCTTCGAGATATTCTGGACCGATTATGAAATTATGATCAATTACGTGTCTTGAGATGTGATGTACTGAATGTTGTACCGCCATTTTTGAAAAGTTTCGTAATGTATAAATTTAAAAAAAAGGGATTTTATTATTTCAAAATCCAAATCACAATAGAAATGTAGACTACCAAAATTTTCTTTGGTGTTGTGTGAATAATGTTCTTTTTTTAAAAAAAACGGAAAAAAAAATTGTGTGTGTGTGTGTGTGTGTGTGTGTGTGTGTGTGTGTGTGTGTGTGTGTGTGTGGTGTAATTGATTCAAGACAAAATTCCCACGTGTTCGGATTCTTTCGATGCTAAATACAATCGGTTGGAAAAGTTTGGTTAGTTTATCAAAAAGGGAAAAAATTTTTCAACAATCTCAAAATTTTTAAGCAAAAATTTTGATTTACTTCTACTATTTTTATTTGTCTTCTGAGTTTTCTACTAACTTTGGTTTTTCGTGAAGAAAAGAAAAAAAATGTTAAAACACGAAGTCCCACCCCCAGCGAAAAATTTTGGATCGGCCCGCAAAAAAAAATTTTATCAACAGCGCCCTAGCACAAAAAAAAATTTCGTCGGAATGTGTTTCGGTTTCTTACAATTGTTTCAAAAAAAAATTTTTGATCATTTAATATTAAAAATTTCGAATTAACTAAAGTAATTTACACGATTTTTTTTTTTTCTTAGAAATATTGCACGTAATGCTTTTTTTCTATCTAAATTACTTTTAGTTGTTAGTACAATACTTCCATATTTTATGCTATTGCTATTCAGATGGTAGCTAATCATCAAATTACAAAAACAATTCGGGTTCAATTGATTGTGTGGTTTAGTATTGTATGTGTTCGCAAAAACAATTGATTTTCTTGTGTGAATATTTTCTCTTCAACATTTACTTTAGTTGGGTTATGTTTAACCGTACGGTCTAAACTATATTCAACTAGCTAATCCCCGCTCGCTTCGCCACGCGAAAAACACATTTAAAAAAAAATTTAAACTTTAATGAATTTCATAATTGCAAAAATATCTTTATTAAATATTGAAATTTAAATTTAGTGCATAATATTCAATTTTAATTTTAATATTAAATTTTAATTTTAATTGTTAAATTTTAATTAAATTTTTTTTCTCCATTTTTATGTTATTTTTTGTATGCCATTTCATAGAATTATATAAAAATGGAAAAAAAAAAAAAAAATTCGAATTTTGTGTGCAGACCAACGGCTTTCCGAGAGTTTCATATACGTTTCCCATGTAGATATGATGAGATAGTCAAATGCATCAATTTGACTCCCTAACCATATCTACATGGGAAACGTATATGAAACTCTCGGAAAGCCGTTGGTCTGCATACAAAATTCGAATTTTTTTTTTTTTTTTTTTTGTCCATTTTTATGTAAATCTATGAAATGGCATACGAAAAATAACATAAAAATGGAAAAAAAAAATTAAATTATTTCATTGGTGTTGTCCGATGTCATTTTACCGCATGTTTGTATATGTACTACAACGCGGACAACACGAAAAGAAATGTGGAGAACAAATTACAACAACAAAACGGCATTTTTGGTTAAAATGAAATTAAAATCCTTGTGTACACGCACTATTGTAATTTTTTTAATTTTTTTTTTTTTCTATAGCACTCTCATGAACTTTATCTTTAATTTAAAAAAAAAAAAAAAAAATCGATGCAGGCATTCGACCTGGCATCGCGTACAAACTTGCTCCAAAGAATATTTTATATATATAGATTTCCGGTCACTCTATCTATGCTCTCTTTTGGTTCTCACGTCGCTCAGAACAAATCGCTAATATGATGATCTCCTTGATATTGGATAAAATAATTTTGTTACCGAATATCCGATTACTCGGGTCCGTTTTATTCGCTTCGAGTAATTCACCTTAATTCAGGATTAGGGTGATTCAAAATCGCTATTAGTAAGAAATCCCATTACTCGGGTCCGTTAGTTCGCATCGAGTAAATCAATCCGATCGATTCATGTAATTGTCTTCTTTGTAAAATTCCTAGAATTTTTCTGTTTCTTAAGAATTTTAATAATTTAAGTTAAAACCGACCGAAATCAATCACAAATGTCAATAACTTGTTTTAACCCGACGCAATAATGCAACTTTTTTCCCGGAACAAATAATTTGACGCTTTTTATTTTTTTTTTTTTTTTTTTTTTAATAACTTCACGTTTAATGTATTCTTATTTAGCGTTTTATACAAATTTTGTTACATTCGGCTTATTATAACTCACGTCTGATCCGTTTCACCGCCCAAAAGGAAGAGAGCGTACGTACACCACGTTTTCTATACCTTACTTTACAATTTACATTTTATAGTAAGAATAAATTTTACGCGTGACGCCATCTATTTTTTTTTTTAGGTATAACCAGAACTAAATTAGACAAATTTCCCTATGGTTTACACACATTTGACATCTCAATACAATCCAGTTGTTTATGTCGTGTGTCTTTAGTCTTTATTTATATTTCAAATTCCTATTTTTATTTACAAATCTTTTTGTGATAGTGAAACCAGAACAATGAACGAGAAAATCTGATAAATGTTCATGATAATTCAATGAGACAGGGCACTAGAGTGAACGAATATGATGTACGATTAAGCCAACGATTTCAAAGAGTAAATGAGTTACCGATTACTCCAATCGCTAGAGTTTCACAAGCTTCAAGAATAAATGACTTGAACGGTCAAACGGTAGTCGAACCTCTAATAAACCGAGAGCTAAACAATTCGCAATTACCTCATGATAGTCAGGTAATTAATGCTATTGGTGCATTGAGTTCTCTAGTACAATCTTTGGCAGAGAGAATTAATTCACTCGAGCTAAATCGTACATACACATTTCAACAAGTAGACGAACATGTGAATCAATCAAATGTGGGCACAAATAATGTTAGAAACAATTTGCTGAATCGAACATCTCGAGCAAATGGGAATAATGATTTTAATCTCTCTCAACAATTTCATAACTTCTCGAGAAATAATCATGGTTTACCTATACATAAATGGAAATGGCATTTTTCAGCCGACAAATCCTCAAAAATTTCAGAAAAGCGAGACGTAAGAGCATTTCTTAAAAAACTAGCTTTGTATCAAGGTGCAGAAAATGTCTCATATGAGGAAATTTTTTCCAAATTCCATTTATTGATTAGGGGAAGCGTATACGAATGGTACATCCAATATCGTACTCAGTTCAATAATTGGAATGAATTGAAGACTGGTTTGCTTAAACAATTCACAACGCCGTTAACAAGCTTTATGAAAGCAGCTGAATTAGCCAAAAAGAGGCAAAAGAGAGATGAATCGTCAATGGATTATATCGCTTCAGTTTTGCGCGATTTCGATACTTTGGATGTATATGATGAGCAAGAAAGAATTTCTATCATACAGAATGGTTTACTTGATCATTTGAGAGAACGAGTTATTGGAAGAAGATGGGAAAGTGTCCAAGATATGGATCTCCATTTAAGAACAGCAGAAATGGCTGATGAATTAAGACAAGGAACTGAAGTGAGGACTTTACGTCCACAATATTTTCCAAGAAAACAAATAAACACCATCGTTCAATCATCGGATTCGAACACTAATTCAATGTCACGTGCAGATAGTCATGAATTTTCTGATGAAAATTGTTATCTCGAGAAATGTGGGGAACACACAAGGGTCGTTTCCAATGAAGACTGCACGTCTGAACAAACCATTGAATGTAACCACATTAGAACGAAGCAGAACAATAAATTCAGTCACACTAATCCTGACAATTATGTCAAGTCGAACAAACGTATTGAGGCGACAGATCAGTCAAGTGTGGGGGAAGTGAAAATTTCCCCTATGAAGTACAACAATCGCAAGTACGCTTGCTTTAATTGTAACGAAACTTCTCATTTGTTACGCGACTGTCCCAATCCTATTGACAGGATATTGTGCTTCAGATGTGGTAAAGAGGGAGTCACTTCTCCAAATTGTGATTGTGGCAAGTCAAAAAACTCGAGGACTGTCGCTTGCCTGAAGAAAGAGTCAAGCGACCAAAATTAAAGCCATTCAAAATCAAAGCAATTGGGAACATCCCACCAAAATTTTTAGCCATCGCATCGTCACAAATAAACATTTCAAATGATAATCGTCCATATTTGTTTGTAAAAACATTCGATTTTAAAACGCGTGGATTGTTAGATAGCGGCGCTCAAGCTACTGTAATTGGTTATAAAATGTATACCAATCTATTAGGTGCTGGTTTGCCATTACTGCAGTGCAATGTAACAATCACCACAGCTGGAGGAGCGCGTCATTTGGCCTTAGGCTATATGAAAGTACCATTTATAATACGAGGTGTTAAACGAATTGTTCCATCTCTAGTAGTACAAGAATGTGCATGCGAATTAATTCTTGGCATTGATTTTTGGAATGCGTACAAGATTAAACCATGTTTCACGGGAAATCTGTTTAGTATAAATGTCATCACGAATGATATGAAGATTTCTGAAAAGGACGATCCAAATGAAAATGACGATAAGCTAGATAATTTTAAAGCGGATGTGACACCGCCTAAATGTATTAATGTTGAAATACCCCATATATTGAATGAAGAACAGGAAGAAAAATTGAATAAAGTAGTAAAGAGTTTTCCATATTGTGACAAAGATGGCCCATTGAACAAAACACATTTAAAAATGGCAAAAATTGATACTGGAAATGCGAAACCATATCGTTGTAAATTACGAATTGATCCACCTTGGAAAACCAAGAAGATAATTGAGGCAGTAGATAAGCTCGAGAAAAGAGGAATCGTTAGACGTGTTGAATTCTCTGAATGGTTACAGCCAGTTCTGGCCGTTCCAAAGCCGAATGGCGACACACGAATTGTTCTTGATGCCAGATGGTTAAATGCTGTGACTCGTAAGAATGCCTATCCACAACAAAATGCTAATCGCATTCTTAGTCTAATTGGCAAAGCAAAATACATCAGTACGGTGGATATGACTGATGCATACTTTCAAATTCCATTACACCCCGAATCTCGAGCAAAAACAGCATTTGCTGTACCATCAAGGGGCACTTATGTCTATGAAAGAATGGCGCAGGGTTTAACAAACAGTGGCTCAGAGTTATGTAGTCTACTCGATAGCTTGTTAGGATCTGAATTTGAGCCTCATGCGTTTCCATATTTGGATGATATAGTAATCGTGAGTGAAACTTTTGACGAACATATTGACATTTTATCACGATTAGCGGAAAAACTGAAATACGCAAACTTATCAATTAGTGAATCCAAGTCAAGGTTCTGTTTCAAACGACTGAAATACCTTGGTCACATTATTGATGAAAGTGGTGTAGCGATGGACAAATCTCGTATATCTGCGATTGAGAATTATTCGATCCCCCAAACCATTAAAGACGTTCAACGACTTGGGATTGGCTGGTTGGTATCGACGTTTTGTGAGAAATTTTGCGTGCATAACAGCACCTATTACAGAATTATTGCAGAAAAACGTTAAATTCGAATGGTCACATGAAAGAGAAATAGCATTTCGATTGTTGATAGAAGCATTGACTTCATCACCGGTTATGGCAGCTCCAAATTATAATTTGCCATTTGAAATTCAGGCTGATGCTTGTAAAGTTGCTTGTGGAGCAGTTCTTGTTCAAAAAATAGATGGTGAGGAAAAAGTAATTGCATATATGAGTCAAAAATTCTCATCGACACAACGAAAATATACGGTTACTGAACTCGAGTGTTTAGCAGTCATTCTTGCTATTGAAAAATTCAGACCTTATGTCGAGGGATCACATTTTAGCGTAATAACTGATCATCATTCGTTGTTATGGCTTAGAAATTTGAAAGATCCTGGTGGTAGACTTGCAAGATGGGCACTTCGCTTACAGGCATATGATTTCACGCTGATCCATCGAAAAGGAAAATGTCATACTGTTCCAGATAAATTGTCACGCTCTATAAATTGTATTTCAAGCGATTCAGAAAACCAAAAATCTCGAGAATTTTCGCTTGACGAATGGTACAATCGTTTAATGAAGTTAGCAAAAACGAAATCTAAAGAAAATGACAATTTGAAAATTGTAAATGGTCTTTTGTACATTCGTAAAAATTTTGGAGAAGAATGCGAAAATGTAAATTGTATTTGGCGACTTTGTGTGCCTAGAGAAAAACGTTTGGAAGTGGTCGCAGAAAATCACGACTCGAGTAACGCCTGTCATTTTGGTACTTTCAAGACGCTTGCAAGAATCCGAAGTATGTACTTTTGGCCAGGCATGAATAAATCGATTGCTAATTATGTGAGAAACTGCTCGATTTGTAAAGAGACCAAAGCATTCAATCAAACGACTACACCAAAAGCGGGAGAATTTGTTGAGGCAAAACGCCCATGGCGAATCGTTGCTACTGACATTTGTGGTCCATTCCCCCGTAGTCGAAGTGGGAATCGATTTTTGTTAGTTGCTGTCGATTTGTTTTCAAAATTCACTGTTATTAAAGCAGTTCGAGACGCTACTGCAAAGGCAGTGGTAAAATTTTTGTATGAAGAGGTAGTTTTGCGATACGGTTGCCCTGAAATTGTGATATCTGATAATGGGGTTCAATATCGTTCGGATCACTATGGCCAGTTTACAAAGGAACATGGCATAAAACCTTGGTTCACTGCAAACTATTTCGCTCAAGCAAATCCGACCGAATGCGTGAATAAAACCATCGGTAATGCTTTGCGTGTCTTCATGCGTGAAAAAATGAATCATACGAAATGGGATGAGCATATTAGCGAAATTGCTAATGCAATAAATAGCTCAGTTCATTCTAGCACTAATAAAACACCGTATGAGGTAAACTACGGTCAAAGAATGATACATCATGCAAAAGAGTATCAAGAGAATGTTGATGTAAACGAAGAACCAAAACGTGGCGAAAGTCGTTTTGAGAAATTGCACAGAAAAGTTCAACAGCGCATCAATGAATCTCGAGAAAAATACATCAAAAATTACAATTTGCAATCAAGAAATATCACATACAATGTTGGTGACGTGGTTTATCGAAAAAATAATATTTTATCAGATGCCATTAAGAAGTTCAGTAAGAAATTAGCGCCAAAATTCATTAAGTGCATTGTTGAAGAAAAAACTGGCACAAACACTTATCGATTGAAGGAGGTTATAAGTGGGAAGGTCGCGGAAATCGAGATGAGCTTTTTCAAAGGGGGGCGGGTGTAGGATGAGAAAATTCAAAATCGTAAAATAAAATTGGAAAAAGAATCAAAAAAAAAAAAAAAAAAAAATAAGGGTGTCGAAGCAAACAAGCAGAAGAATAAAATAAAGTAGAATTAGTATAGAAGGGAAAGAGTCGAAACTGGAGTATTCATGTAGATATAAGAATTGTAAATTGAAAGATGATTTAGTCTGAAAGTAAATTGAATTACGTTTCAATTAGACAGTGAAGAGATTCATGTCAAAATTTTAGTTGATTATCATATAGCTGAAGAAATTATTTTTGCCATTGAAAATGGGCAATTAGAAAAGAAAAGGATAAAATAAGAGTGTGCAGAAATACTAAGTACAATACTTCATGTCGATGGTCATAGCAACTCGAGAAAATCAATTCTTTAATTTGATAAAAATCACTGAATTCTAGTGGAGGAATTAGTCAAATGATAAAGAATGTTAATTCGGAAGATATGGTTTAAAATGATCATTTAATTTATGTTAGAAAGTTCAAATGAATGACATAGGAATGAATCAAATTACATGCTAAATTGCGATGTGTTGACGTAAGTCAGGTTTTAATCGTCAAATATGAACGATTAGGAAACATAGTGAGAAAATACTCATATTGTATGGAGAGTGATATAAGAGAAAGAAAAGATCAAAACTGGAAATTGAAAACAACCACCATTTCAACCAATGAATTGTGATGAACGGCTCATTTCCATAAAATATATTGGTGCAAAGTCAAGCTAAATGGAAATGGCAGTCAAATAACTCGAGATTCATAATGGATTGAGAGATTGGAAAATCCTTATTTCGAGATTCTTTACAAATTAAAAAAGATTGAAGAAATCTTCATCTCGAGATACATTAATTACTAAAACATTGCAAAAATCTCCAATTGATGAGAATCTTTTAAACGGGGGAGTGTGTTCTGGTTTTGGTAGATGTAGGGATTAGAAATTGTAAATAGAAAATTAAACTAAGTTAAAAGATGAAAAAATCTATTTGAAATGGAAACAATTGACACTGAATGTCAATTTGCTCAAAAATGTCAAATATGTATAATTCAAAGGAGGGCGCGCAATGTAAAGAGATACGGAATGTGAAACAGATAGAAAATGGAGTGTGCGCTATATCGACACTCTTGTAAGAGAGAAACGCTCTCTCTTACTCGGACAGTGAATGCGTTAAGACGATTTATATACCAATAAGATAAAACGATTGTAATATTTAAATTAAATGTGATTTTTTGTGACTCGAGTAAAACATTGATAAATTGTACTCATTGTGGGTAGCACTATAAGTATCCGTTTAATAAGCAATTCGTTATCTAAAAAATTGTGATTTTTTTTTTGACTCGAGTAAAACATTGATAAATTGCCCGTTATCTCTCAAAGAGAAAATTCATCGTCGGGATCGTCGGATAAAAGGATATTTTCAAGAAAACGTTAGCTATCATCGACTGGATCGTCGGCTTAACCTAAAATTGGGAATATACCAGAGTAACCTCGAGAAATGCATCGGATTGGGAACCGGAGAAAGAATCAACTGAAATAAATACAATTGTAAGTTTTGATTGTAATTCGTTTTGGCCAATTCGACTTAAATTAAGAAAGAAGAGAAGAGTAATTGAGAAAATAAAATTAAGTGAAAATAGAAAGTTCAGATTATTGTAATTTTGTCATAAGCATAGAAAAATTAAAAATCGTGAACGCGTAAGTAATGAATCGGTAAGAATTAGAGAGAAAAAAGAACCCATAACATGTTTCTTTGATTTTTTCAAATTTTTTGATTTTTTGTGTCCAAAAAGTGAAAAATAATTTTAGTCGCACCTACTGTTTCTTGGGTTCTGAGCGATTTCACTGACATTTTTGACACACGTTTCGATAGAATTTACCGATATTCACCTTCTCAAGTCTATTGCGATTTCACAATGAGTATGACACAGTGGACTGTATATCCATAGGTCATGTGTTCATATCACATTCGAAGGACCATGAATTGAATTCACTGAAATTAAATATTTTTAAATAAAAAGTCAGCGATATTCAATAAAATTTTGTTCTTTTATTTTTATCTTCTTACTTTTTAAAAACAGTTTTCGTTTTTCCTATTCGCATTTGCTTTCGGTAGTCGCTAATCACTGCTTTGCTTTCCCTTTGGTGGTATTCGCTTTAGAGTTGATAAAAGAATGAACGAATAGAGCAAACCTTCGGCCTTTTATACTCTAATTTTGGCGGGAAATTATGCGATTGAGCGAGAAGCGAGAAGTGAGCAGCGAGTAGCGACTAGCAAGAAGCGAGTTACAAATTACTTAAGCGTTAACTATTTTCTTAATCTAAATTCTTTTATTACTTAATATACTTCAATTATATCTAAAATAGAAAGAGGAATTAAAAGAAATTATTAAATTAAATGTTGTTCGTTTTGAAAAGTCATCAAATATTCAATCGCTTAACCATGGGACACGGAAAACGATTGAACGAAGCTGAAAAAGCAAAAATTTCAACATTAAAATATTAAACATCGATGTCAAACCGTCAGATTGCGAAAGAAGTGATTCAAAGTGACAAAGTTGTGCGAAATTTCCTCAAAAATCGTGAAATCTATGGCAAAAACAAAGACACCGGCCGTCCACCAACCGTTTCAGCGGCGCAAAATCGGCGTTTAATCTGAAGTGCAGCCAACAGTTTCAAGTCAGCCCGGCAGTTGAAGGTTGAAAACAACTTATCAGTTGGTGTTCAACGTGTTAGACAAATTTTAAGTGGTTCCAACCGTTTGGAATACAAACAAATGATGCGTAAACCAATGTTGTCACCATATTGAAGAGCGGAAGAAATTCGCTCTGGATCACATTCATTGGACAAACAAATGGCGCAAAATCATTTTTTCGGATGAAAAGAAGTTCAATTTAGGTGGTCCAGATGGATTTGCCTATTATTGGCACGATTTGCTCACCGAAGAAATGATTATCAGTAAGCGCCAATCTGGCGGTGGTTCTGTGATGGTGTGGGGTGCCATTGGCTACTTGAAAAAGATGTCGCTGCAATTCATTTCAACCAGAATGAACGCAATACAGTGCCAAGGGATGGTCGGCCCTCATTTCCCAGCATATGGCTATGAATGCGCTGGTTTAGGCTGGAAATTTCAACAAGATAACGCACCAATCCACGTGGCTAGGTCTACTTTGGTCGATTTTGAGCAACGTAGAATCAATATTTTTGGCAATTGGCCATCCAGATATGAATATCATTGAGAACGTCTGGTCGATTTTAGCTCGAGAAGTGTACAAAGAAGGCTAGGGGGTAGACACCGGTCAAAAATGAACAATCTAATACAAAATTAAGAATCTAATGAATCGCACAATCTCACTATAAAATAAAAATCCAATGTGAAATTTGAATCTTACAAATCTTGTGAATCTTACGAATCACATGAACACAGGCGTACGCTGTTATGCGAGAAGATAACAAAAAAGAATCAAAAACAATAATCGAATATCTCTGTGTGAGTATTTTGTATATACAACAATTCACTCTTCACTATAAAATGTATATACTTGTGTTTGTAGTTTACGTAACGGTCCTATTTGGCGCTCATACACTAGTCAATCTAGTATACGTTGTCTCTGTGTAAAGGCTTGCAAATCATGAATTTGTACACACATAAAACAAGAATAGTAAATATTCAATAATCTGTTAGTAAAATGGAAATTAACTAACAATTTTATTAAAATGCGTTAGTAATTTAGTACAAAATTATTTTTTGAAAAATATTAATTGCAAACATAATTTTTTGTTGGATCAAACCAGTCATCTCATTCGCCTCTCCTCTTAGCTGCGTGCTCTTTCATATCTCCTACAAATAGGCGCTCTTTCCGACTATAGAGCAGAGCTGCTATATTTGCGTATGTATACATAAAAAATAAATCAATTTCCAATTGATTTTTCTTAGTTATCCGGTAGGAAAAACGCAAAAATAAATTAGTTTTTGACTATAGTAAAAAAAATTTCAAGACCTATCAACTGGAGGTGTCAGTTACCCAGGCTGATCCATGGATTCCCAGGATTTGGCCTGCATTCCAAGACTTCCTGTTTGGAATTTCATGAAAAATTAGTGTAGATAATTTTATGTATATTTTTATATGAAATTCTAAATAGGAAGCCTTGGAATGCAGGCCAAATCCTGAGAATCCATGGATCAGCCTGGACAAAAGACACCTCTAGTTGATAGGTCTTGAAATTTTTTTTACTATAGCCAAAAATTAATTTATTTTTGCGTTTTTCCTACCGGATAACTAAGAGAAATCAATTGGAAATTAATTTATTTTTTATGTATACATACGCAAATAGCAGCTCTGCTCTATAGTCGGAAAGAGCGCCTATTTGTAGGAGATATGAAAGAGCACGCAGCTAAGAGGAGAGGCGAATGAGATGACTGGTTTGATCCAACAAAAAATTATGTTTGTAATTAATATTTTTTAAAAAATAATTTTGTACTAAATTACTAACACATTTTAATAAAATTGTTAGTTAATTTCCATTTTACTAACAGATTATTGAATATTTACTATTCTTGTTTTATGTGAGTACGAATCGGCGAATCATTACGAATCCGAGAATCTATAAGAATCATGCAAATCAATCTTCAAAACGTGAATTGATTCTCGTGTGTCTACCCCCTAGAAAGAAGGTCGACAATTCAACAACAAAGACGAATTGAAGGAGGCCATCGAGGCGGCTTGGCAAAACATCCCACAGGCCAAAATCGAATCACTGTATGACAGTCTTCCGCGTCGAATGATCGCATTACATGATGCCAAAGGCAAATGGACCAAATATTGATAAAGGTTTTTTTAACAAGAATGTGATGTTTGATCAAAAACAGTGGGTGCGGCTAAAATTATTTTTCACTTTTTGGACACAAAAAATCAAAAAAATTTAAAAAAATTGAAAAAATCAAAGAAACATTTCATGAATATTTCTGCGATAAATGTGTAATAAATCAATAAAAATTCTATGAAAAAATCAAAACGAAATATTTTCATTTAATGCGTTTTTTTTCGAAAAATGTGTTTGCGGCTAAAATTATTTTTGCCAGTGTATGTGTGCAAAATTTGGTAAAGATAGGTTGGGAAATGTAGGAGGACAAAAGTTTCACATTTCATTTTTATAATATAGATATCAGTAACCGGCGTTTTGGTTGCTCAGTAACATTGTTGAAATTCATAATGTTTTGATTCAAGGAACACTATCAAACAATGACTACGTTAAAAAATAAACTGCACATGAACTTGCGTTGTATAAATACTGTCCAGCAACAACCTCAGATGTTGAACGATACTTTTCTTCATATAAGAATAATGACAAACGTCGTAGTTTTTTATTCGAGAACTTCAAACAACACTTAATTGTTAATTGCAATTCCTTTTAAGTTCTTCCCATTTAAAAGTTTCAAACATGGTTCATTTCTTCTCTCTTGAAAAATTGATACAAAGTTTTGTTTTGAATCTGTTACCAATGTGCTTTCAATTAAACTTTGATTTTTTCATCATATATTTAACAATTTTTTTGAATGTTTTTTGCAAATATTTGGCCATATTTTTGAGTGTTTAGAGAATATTGTGCCATTTTTTTGTTCATATTTCGTCAATTTTAAGAGCATATTTAAGCGCTTAAAATCAATTTTTCCGTACAACATTTTCTCTTGCTTTGAATATAACATCTTTTAACATAAATTATACGAATAATTGTTATCAAAAGTTTATTTATTTTATTGAATTTTATGATTGATACTTTCAACAATTATTTAATGAAAAAGCGCCACTTTTAAACCAGTTTGTTATAAACTTTAACGTTAGCTTGCATGTAATACAAATTAAAATTAACCAAAAAAAGCGTGACGCGTAGCATATAGGGATTGTATGTATGCAATATGGCAGTTTGATAGAAAATTAAAGAGAAATGAATATACCTTTGAAACAATCTTTTACTTCATTTCAAGTTTGTAACACTTATATAAACGAAAATATTTATTAAATTCACTTTGCAATTAAGTGTGAATTGTATTTTCGTTTCGAGTCAATACTTCTGCCGAGCTTCGTGACTCTGTTTTTAATGTGAAAATATTTCCGTTTAGTTCCAAATTCCAAAGAACATTCTTCTGGTCAATTTGTGTATGTTGAAATTACGCTATCATTAAAATTATTTCTGGAACTTGTCCAATTGATGCACAAATCGAATATTTGTTAACATTTGAACAAATATTGATTTAAAATATTGATTCCATGATTGACATTGAAATATTAGTTGTTGCAGAATCAGCTCAAATCGAAATTAGAAAACTTCTAATATAAATCTATAAAGTTTACGTCATTCTTTGGAGAAATATTTGAATATGATATTTTGACCTCAAATCTCGGTTACTACAATTCATACGGTTCAAGTGTAGTAATTTATTACTTATATTGTCCATTATTCAGATAACGATCATTCTGATTCACACATGGAAAATGTTCAATGAATATTTTCACGTGGATGTGTACGTTATATACTCCAATAATATATATTTATTCTGAACATGATTTTGTTGTGTCATTATTTGATTGTTCCAACTTTCGAATAAAGTAAGAACTAGACCCTTTGTCGAAAACACGCACGAAAATGTAGCATTACATTATTAATGTAAGTTGATTAGTGCGTGGCTAATTAGAATTTGAAAAGGTTAAAATATTACTTACTTCTTATTCAACTTAGAATAGAAATATTCTAGAATATGGTTAAACTACATTTATACTATGATAAAAATGTCATTTAATTTAACTTAAAACTAATTTTATTATTACAGAATTATTATTTATTCATTTATTCAACATTCGTTGTTTGTCATATGATAACTTTCATAAATGCATTGACCATTTTACATTGTTCCATACCCTCGAAATTTCATGTAAAGCGTTTTAATTTTCGTGTGTCATTAGGTTATAGGAATCACCACCCCACCACAATTATTAAAAGCAAATCAAAATAGAAAATAAAGAAAGGACGAAATGGTCAGGTATTTGAGGTCAATTCTATAATATTCCATTTCAGTCTTGTAGAAGAATTGGTGCTGTTAGTACAGTAAAAGAACATAAGTCTAAAACAAGTTTTTACATCGATAATTCTTGTCGAATATTTTTGTGAATTTGGTCAAAATGCAGTCGATTGGAATGGGGTTCATCAAATATATATTATTTGTTTTTAATTTTATATTTGCTGTAAGTTAATAACAATTTGAACAAATTATAAATTTTGAAAAACTTGTAAAAATTTACCATTATAAACTCATGTTTCACATTAAAATTTAATGATCATAATCATACATAATAGTATTTTAAATTCGAAAATTGTTTTAAAAGTTTTAAATCCAATAACGTGTGTTTCAAAATTAAACATCTTAAGTAGATTTCATTTCAATTTGATATGTTCAAAATATATAGCTCTTGTGGGTGATAGCTTTGGCTCTTGTGGGTGGATATTTTTTTGTGAGAGTTCAAACAAAATGGAAATATTAAGAGAGCTATTCACATGGAAATAACTTATCGATTAAATGTGGAATTTCATATAAATATCGATTTTCGTTAATCTATCCAGTCATAATTTTGGGACAAAGCGTCTATCTAACACAAACAAGATCTATTTAACTGAATGTGCACTAATAAAGTTAGCATTAATATTATTCAAGACTTATTTGACCAAAACTATATATTTGAACACAAATAACAACTAAATTAAATTATCAAAGATTTTACATACAATTAATATAAGATACTATTTAAGAAAAATTTCATACAAATGGTATAAAATAAAATAAAATAAAATAAAACAAAGAAAGGAATTACTGAAAATGGAAAGGTTCAGATTTCAAAATTAAAAATGTTTTTGCATATGTTGAACATGCAAAGAGAGGAATACTGCTATATTTTTATATATGTGCTATATAATTAGATTAGGTATTGCTATCAGCTAAAACTATAAAATACTATACGATTGAAAATATCCATATTTATTTCTTATTTCATGATCCAAAAATATTATTTAAAATAAAAAAAAAAAAAAAAATTAATATTTTGCTATAGTCGTTTACAGAAATAAATGTCACAATTGAACACTTTAACTTTACAGTCTACAAGGTTGAATTAAAGGTGCTAAGACGATGATTAAATAGCTACCCACGCCAACACCTTTGGTTAAAATTTTCATTCTTGGATATATTTTTCAATGCTTGGTGTTGATTGTTAACGTAATGAATTTTCTATTTTCAAGCTACTCGAATAGGTATTTTCATATTAGATCTCTCAAAAAGATTTGGAAAGATATTTATTACCAAACCTAAATTTATGTTAATATGTGTTCACTAGCAAGCTAGTAAACATGCTGGTCAAAGACCCAATGCGACATAAATTCCGGCCATGGTACGACTTTAGCAAAGAGATACAGTCTGGGGTGGGGTGATATTAAAGAGAAGCTTCAATACCAAGATTGGGTGCGGAAAACCATGGTAAAACCAGCCTGCCTCAGGAGAGTCAGGGGAAATACAATAATAATTTCACTTAGAACTAAAGTACGTTAACAATTTTGAATAAAAAGAAAAATAAAAATAATGTGAAAATAAGAGGAAGAATGGTAGAAGAAAAGAAATTGCTTAAAACTAATTGGCAAAGAAACTGCACGACATGCCACCGAGCGAGCAAAGTTAAAATTATTTTTATATTATTGCACGGACCGTAGATGATTTTTTAAGGCGTTTTTAAATGCGGACAATAAGTCATTACTTCTAATTTCGATTGGTTCAAAAATTAATTGCCGAGTAACTGAACACGCGAGTGTCAAATGTGGTACGAAGGTTGCCTGGATAACGCCACGTTTCACCATTACGGATTAACATGTGATTCAGATAATTGGGAGTCTTTTTTGAAAACTGCTTGAATAATAGGACGGCCGACTGAAGCTTTGCTCTACTTTCAGGCGTCAAACCATTCAAACGCTCACGGTATTCAGTAACATGTTCACTACACTTCAATCCGAAAACATATCGAATCTTATCGTTATCAGCAATTATCAGATCACGGTTGAGCTGATTTTGAGTGCTATGTGCAACCCAGCAATAAGTTACTACATTCCCATAGTCCATAATGGGATCAATTAGCGCCGCAGCCATATCACGTTTGATATACAGTCATGGACAAAATTGAGTATACCTCTTATGAAAAAAAATTCTTTGGTTCATTTCATTGCGTTTTTATCGAATTTTTGTTACGATAAGGATTATATTTTTTGTAAAATAATGTATTCTAAATAATACCGAGAGATTTTTGATAAATATTTTTGAATTTTAGGATTTTTATTTAAAAATGTATAAGTATGGCGTTTTTGCGTTGGACAAAATTGAGTATACCGTGTATTGTTTTAGATTGTTCATTGCGTAGAATGTTTTGTTTTCGTATTGTATCACTTGTCAGCTAACGGTACCGTTATTCTGCATGGTGAACAAGTTGTTTTTAACGTTTCTGTTGCTGCACATTATGAAATTCGATCATTTTATCATTGTGCATTGACATGATGGCGGCGCGAAATGAAATCGCTCTTCAGATCCGAAATTTAATTATTCAGGATCACCAAAACGGTCTGGGTTACGGTAAAATCGCTGAAAAATACTCTGTTTCAAAATCAGCTGTGCAAAAAATATGTAAAAAGTTCGAGAAAACACAACAAATCGGTAATATATCAGGTCGTGGTCGTAAACGTGCGACAACCGAGAGAGAAGATGCGCTTATTATTCGTCAAATAAAGAAGAAATCTGACACCACGAGTACAGAAATCAAAGATGAACTCAATTTGAATGTTTCCACAAAAACAATCCGCCGAAGATTGCACGAAAAACAATTTTTTAGCCGTGTATCTATCAGGAAGCCATTAATCACACCAACCAACAAGAAGAAACGTCTGGCGTTTGCCAAAAAATACATCGATAAGCCAAAATCTTTTTGGAAAAACATCATTTGGAGCGATGAAAGTAAGTTTGAATTGGTTGGTAAGAAAAAACGCCTTAAAATTTACCGAAAATGCGGCGAGGCGCTGCTTGACAAGAACACCACGAAAACTGTGAAATATGGCGGCGGCTCCATTATGGTGTGGGGATGTTTCTCGCGGTTCGGTGTTGGAAATTTGCACAAAATCAATGGTATTATGGATGCTCGATATTATATCCACATTTTGGCACACAATCTCAAAGAATCAGCCCGCAAGATGAATATTGCTGATCAATTTATATTCCAGCAGGACAATGATCCGAAGCATACGGCCGGCGTAACTAAGCGCTTTTTCGAAAATACTGCAATCAATATTCTCGAATGGCCAGCTCAAAGTGCAGACTTAAACCCAATTGAGAACCTATGGTCCCAACTCGACTCAAAAGTACCACCGAGTGGCCGCACAAATGGCGAAACTTTCTATGAAAGCCTCAAAACTGCATGGAATGAACTCAGTCCAGATTATTTGCAAAATTTGGTTGAAAGCATGCCGAATCGACTTCAAGCTGTGATCAAAGCCAACGGTGGAAACACCAAATATTAGAATTAGACCGAATCCCAAACATTTTTTTGATTTTTCTTCATTTTTCATTCAAATTATTACACAGTATACTCAATTTTGTCCAACGCAAAAACGCCATACTTATACATTTTTAAATAAAAATCCTAAAATTCGAAAATATTTATCAAAAATCTCTCGGTATTATTTAGAATACATTATTTTACAAAAAATATAATCCTTATCGTAACAAAAATTCGATAAAAACGCAATGAAATGAACCAAAGAATTTTTTTTCATAAGGGGTATACTCAATTTTGTCCATGACTGTAATGGGTATAAAATGCATTGATTGACGAATGACAAGTGAGCCTTTCACTTGTCATGTTCTTGGAAAGAGAGATATTCGTCAAAAATTACACCAAGGTTTTAATTGACTTACGGAATTCGAGTTTTTCATCACCAATTTTTACATCACTGATTGCATCAAAATTTAACCGACTTGTATGATATTTAGAACCGATGATCATTACTTTCGATTTAGAACCGTTCAATTTCATACGTGTAATAAAATCATTTAATTTTGCGAGATCTGGATTTACTAATTCAATGCCGTTATTAATTTGATCAAACTCTACTTCGATGATAGCCTAACAATCATCTGTGTATAAATGACCGGTCATATTTTCAAAAATGCTAACTGTGTCGAAAAGAATGTTTGGCCAAAATTGCTGCCTTGACACCGCTTTTAATTGTGACGAAATCCTATTCATGATTACCGACTTTAACTTTTTGCGGAATATGTATAATCAGTATGCATTTATAGTAATAAATTGATTTTATTAATTCCGTAGCGTTGTTGAGAGTGAGGGTTCATATTTGTGCGCTCCATATTTATAATGGATTTCAAACGAAAAGCTGTTTTGCGTGCTTCGTTTTTGATATGGTTAAGTGTTGGAAGGTTCAACATAGCTTCCAGGGCTGCCTGTGAAGTTGTTCTGGCAGCACCCGTTATTGCCATACAAGCAATACGCTGTAAATGAACAAGACTTCTCCTCGCCATTATTGTCGACGTACTCCTCCACCAAATGAACGCTACATATGAAATCATTGGTTTTACAATAACTGAGAAGAGATACATTAAGTTTACTGGACTCAAACCCCAATTCCACCAATTTGATGGTACATTGTCCACCAGTTATAAAAATAACATATTCAAAAATGACTGGAATGATTATACGAGGAAATTAAAGCGGAATGCCATCGTCACCAAAGGCATCGATTTTGACTTGCTTGTAAGCGAATTCATCAAATGTTATTTTTTGAAAGGAAAAGGTAGATGGTATATTCGTGGGAAGGGATAGGTTAGCCCCTTGGGAAGAGTAAATTGAGCGAAAAATTCATTAAAATCATTAAGTTCGTAATTATCTAACATTTCCGAGCCATTGCTGTCGTCCTTGCTAGATTTGCAACAGCCAAGAGAGTCAATAATATTCCGCTTTAAACGCATGGAATTAGCGTTACTAAAAGTCTCAACCATTGACTTCTTTTTACTAGAATTAATCACTGACTTGACTTTATTGGCTTTCGCCTTATAAAGGGTGATTCATTTAGAGGTACTTTTTTCAATAGGGATTTTTTGACAGATCACGCGTGAAATCTGTCAAGCTGTCAATGTCATTTTACTCAGTATTGTTTGCCATTTTGACCATGGAAAGACTTACACCGGCACAGCGTCTACAAATTATTCAGCTGTATTACGAAAATCAACGTTCTGTGAGAAATGTGTTTCGTGCGCTTAGACCAAGTTATGGTCGACATAATTGACCCACCGAACACGCTATTCGGCATACAATTGAAAAAATCATCGACCAAATAAACCACATCCAGCCCGTAGTGAAGAGAACATAGCAACGGTAGCTGAGAGTGTACGCGAAGATCATGATGAATCGATTCGGCGCCGTTCTCAACAGCTTGGCTTGTCGTATGCAACAACTTGGCGCATTTTACGAAAGGATCTTGGCTTAAAAGCATACAAAATCCAACTAACACAAGAATTGAATAAGAATTCCTATGCGTCACCATTTCAGTATTTGGGCTCTTGAAAAACTCGAAGAGGATCCACTGTTTTCGAAGAAAATTTTGTTCAGCGATGAAGTCCATTTTTGGCTTAATGGCTATGTCAATAAGCAAAATTGCCGTATATGGGCTGAAGAATAACCCGAAGAAATTCAAGAGCTGCCATTACATCCACAAAAAACAACGGTTTGGTGTGGTTTATGGGCTGGTGGAATCATCGGTCCATATTTCTTCAAAAATGAAAATGGTTGCAGCGTAACTGTGAATGGGCCACGTTATTGCGCCACGATAACGGACTATTTGCTACCCCAAATTGAAGCTCGAGATCTCGACGACTTTTGGTTTCAACAAGATGGCGCTACACCACACACAACACGTGAATCAATGGCTCTATTGAGAGAACACTTCGGTGAACAATTAATTTCACGTCGTGGAGCAGTAAACTGACCACCTAGATCGTGTGATATCACACCTTTAGACTTTTTTCTTTGGGGCTACGTGAAGTCGAAGGTCTACAGGAATAAGCCAGCTACGATTGAGGAATTGGAAGCCAACATTACTCGTGTCATTCGTCAGATACCCATCGAAATGCTCGAACGGGTCATTGAAAATTGGACCTTCAGGATGGACCATCTCAAGCGTAGTTGCGACCGTAGAACATTTGAAAGGCATAATATTCAAAAAATAAATAGCAAAGAATGTTCTTTCGAATGATAATAAAGATTCCATGATTAAGTTATAATTTTTGATTTTTTTTTAATTTTGAAAAAAGTACCTATAAATGAATCACCCTTTAGATGCCAAGTAACTGTTCATGAAAAACTGCATTATTACGATTGTTTCTTTTACAATCATCGTAAGAAGCTTTCCTTTCATCCATGGCCTGTTTGATATCATTATCAAACTAGTGCTTGGGAGAGTGACGAACGCGACGCGATTCGAGTGGTGCAAAGCGATTCAGGAGGTAAAATATTCTCGTTTAGCGTTGAAACCATATCGTCAGACTGGTGAAAATTCCAATTCAATCATCGAAAATAACGAGCAAGCTCATTGAAGTCAATGTTATCAAATTTTCTACCATTAATAACAATATTTCTATAAATTTTTTCAGTTTTGATATTGTATGAGCACAATAACAAATCATGAAATGAAATACCGGACGAAAAATGACCGAAAGTATTAACGCGCGAATTAAATTTTTCTTTGCAGTCTCGGAATAAAACAATAAAAAACAAAAAATTATTTTTTATTTTGATTTTTATTTTACTGCTCAGATTGATTTAACAATTTACTTGGTCTCATACTTTAAACTACTACTCTACTGACATACTGGCCTATATACATTTTTTGAAAATCCTTATGTCAGCATAAACAATTTCTGGAATGCTTCAACTCGAAAAATATTTATTTATTCATGAAACATTATCCATGATTAACGAAAAATGTTTATCCAAAGTCGATCAAGAATAATCGATTAATGAATTTTTTTATGATAAAGATTGCTTAATCACAAACGCCTTGATGTAAGCAAATTGTAAGAGTAAAAAAATGAAATGAGTTTCATGCGCCCGAATGTAGTAAAAAAACATTTGGCATGTGACCCGTGCTCATAACTTTTCAATTGTTTTTTCATAGAACATTGGAACATATTTTTCACGAAGTGTCTTTTCACTTGGTATTGGATGGATAATGTATAGTGGTTATAAAATCAATGTAACTATTCCTTTCTCTCTCTCACTCAAATATTTAATGTTCGAACTTTTTCTTTCACATTTATTCATCTCTTCACGCGTCAATATTGTGTACAGTCCCCGGTTGTTAATCATTGTTAATCCGACTTGTTCTTTAGATTTAACTTAACACCGGTGTATGTGTGAGTGAAACATATTTATATCATATTAATGATATTTAGTAAATACTATTTACACACACAAGACTGAAATGAAAGATGATTTCTATACAATCTGATTTTTTTTTGTCTTTGTAAGTGTATCCGTGTTCGTACTCATTTATATACAATATACAATACATTTGTTTTATAGGATTTATGGCGAATTTATAAAACGAATTTTGCTTACGCGCTAACCTTTGAAATAACAGTCGGAAATGAGTTCAAAAAGTTTTTTGACAAAAACTACAGATGTATTTTTTTTATATCACAAAATAAAAAAAATACAATAGTAATAATGATTTTTATCTCAGCGTTTATGAAAAAATGAATTGTTCATGATTTTGTCCATCATTTGAAAAAATATCTTTTTATACACTGTCTTCATTGAATATTGATTTCAGTATCATTGTGGAATACCTCATCTCCCGGTCAGCCAACTGTTGCACAATAACTTGGAACTAACATCGTTTTCCGGAGACGCAGACTGTCATTCTCTCTCCAAAACAGGGAAGTTTTGCAAAAGGACTTCATGAAACGCCGAGGCGTACTATGTTATCCCACCCTAATCCATACATCCATCATTGTGGAAATAATTACCATGACAAATGAAATATAAATCATATATTATACATATCGCGCATATTAAAAAAAAAAATAAAACAAAAAGAATTTTTGTGTTCATATCTTGAACCTAGTTTTCGACGTATTTTAAATTCAAAAATTAGCGCGCCCTCTAAACTAACTAGCATTCTATGGTTGGTATAAATTGGCAAATGCTTGTATTGCAAATTGCGTTGCATATTTTGATACAATACCATTACATGTTTTCATTCGCTTATTATTTTTTGTTTTTCGGAAGCAAATGAGTGCGCCAAATACATATACCGAATATTTATGATACTCAAATTTGATTTCGATGTGTATGTATTGTGTTGTGTTGAGTGAAGTAAACAGACACAAACACAGCATCGCACATCAATAACATTCATCATTTATACAAATACCAATACAGGTTTTTCGTAGTAGATACATTCTTTAGAAAGTCACTATACTTTTTC
Source organism: Resseliella maxima (assembly GCA_029041755.1). Taxonomy (NCBI): domain Eukaryota; kingdom Metazoa; phylum Arthropoda; class Insecta; order Diptera; family Cecidomyiidae; genus Resseliella; species Resseliella maxima. Next base: position 438,533 of record JAQOWM010000850.1, read on the forward strand.
AAAAAATCCACTGCACTTGATAACAGTTTCAATCATACTAATTACATAACTGCCAGATCAAAATCATTGTTAGCATGGATAAGACGCTTCAACAAGGAATTTGATGACCCATGGGTTATTTAATTAATCTACTTTACTTTTTTTACCTATTCTTGAGTATGCGTCTCAAATTTGGTCACCAAACTAAAAGAATCATATAGGGAGAAATCGGTGCAAAAACAATATATATAGTAAATATCAGAGATTACCGCTGGATGGATTTATCAGCTTAGATGGATTTATTGCTTAAATCCATCAGATAAATCGAATGCGTTGCGTTTCTTCATAGGCCACTTTGATTTTATTCCAAATATTTCTCGACGCGCTATAGCTCAGTTATCCGGTAGGAAAAACGTAAAAATAAATTGAATTTTTGACTATAGTAAATAAAAATTCAAGACCTATTAACTAGAGGTGTCACTTGCTTAGGCTGATCCATGGATTCTTAGGAAATTTAAGCTGATAAATCCATCCAGCGGTAATCTCTGGTAAATATTGTTTTGCTTTACGGAACTTCAACTGCGATCACTATTGTCAAATTGATTTTTGCACTAATTTACACTAAAAACAAGTGACATCGCAAAAATTGCGCCACCTAGTAACTGATTGAAGAGCTATAAAGATTATAATGCTGCTACATACAATGTTATGTTTTATTGTTTGTGTGTTTGTCTCATTCACACTCATAGAGGTAATAAGAACAACACAATAAGTTGCTAGATGGCTGCCGCATTTCAGTTTGACAGTAGCTAACTCTGCTTGTTCAACTGGCTCAACCGATTGGTTCTTCCACCATACAAACATCGTCTTTTACTATTGCAAATGAATTCATTAGAGGACAGGCTAATAATAAATCAAATTATTTTTATTCACTCTCTGATAAATAAGTTTATTCCATCTTCTAATTTATTGAAGGAGTTAAATTTTAGGGTGCCTATGAGAAGAACAAGATTAATTACTCCGCTTAGTGAATCATCTAACATATCAAATTACCCATTAAGTAAAATGAGAGAGTGATATAATCAATACTTTCATTTATTTGATTTTGATATTACCAAAAATAATTTAAAAAATATTTTGAAAAGCTACTTTAAATCAAATTTTCTCAGATTGCTATTATAAATTGTAGTTATATGTTAAAAAAGAAAATGTTTGTATTTAATTATAAATTACAAAACAAATTTGTATCACCTTCAATGTCTTTGCGAAAAACGCCGGGAAATCGTTCTCGCATACGATTATTAAATTCACGAACGGCAATGAGGCAAATTATGGTGATTGACAAATTTTAAGGCCATCTACAAGCGTAAATATGAAGATATATAACATCAATAGATAATGGACTCCAACTTTCTTCTCAGTTAAAATTATATGTTAATTTGCGTCATTGCGAATGGTTTCTTTCACATTCAGCATCATAAAATCTTGAGAATTACCGGCTTAACAATATGCGATTGAAAATGATGAAATTCAATTTTGAACAAATTGTTCTATTGATAATTGTCACACAAAAACCAATCAGAAATTGATATGCTTGTTTTACTAACACCAACTAATATAAAAGCATGCGACATCGTAGTAGTTCATTATTATTATCAATCTATTGTCAATCCTGATGATTTCGGAGCAAGTCACTGCGATTATCAAATTGCAACATTAAATCTAGTTAGAAAAAAGAAAGAAAAATCAATAATCATAAATCTGTCATTCTCTTGCATCCGACCTAGTAGTGCGCTGGAGCTTTCGGGTTCCGAGTAATATCGTGGTGCCATCCCAAAGTCGCGAGGATAATTATTTCGAAACATTGAAGCTTTGAAGCTATTTCACAATAATTTCATTGTATGTTGTCATTTTGTCTATTGTTCTGTATTTGATATGAGAAGAACAGCATAAATGAATTGTCGTGCGTATGTATTGGTAATGAACGCATTTGCTTGGCCGTATAAATTGTATGCCAAGCAGAGTCGTTGATCGACAATATATACGCACTCAAATTTCTGTTTTGCTAGCTGTATTTCATGCGGAATGAACAACATTACAAAAGTGATATATAATACGCATATATTGGTGATTATCGACTCTGTTTGCCACACAATTCACATGGACAAACAGAAGTGTGAATTACCAATGCATACACACGGTATTCCTCCCATGCTATTCTCTCCTTATAAAATACAGAAAAACAGACGAATGACGACACACAATAACAATATTGTGAAATAATTTCAAAGTTTCTGAATAATGACCATCGCGACTTTAAGATGGTGCATCGATAGTGTTTGACTTAATTTAAATGCATTACACAAATGAAGTGTAAGGTGAGATCGCTTGCATCCGAAAATATTTCACCTCTGATCAATTTAAGTATAAACATCATTTGTGCAATCTTCTAACGATGTTCAGATAAATATGTTTTCATAAACAAAACTTTGTTCATCGTGCGAACTGTTTACGGACATTCAGAGATTCCTACACTGAAAATATTCCTATGTAAATTTGTTACATATAATATATGTAACTCTTTTTTCCGTAAATATTACATATACAGTCATGGACAAAATTGAGTATACCCCTTATGAAAATAAATTCTTTGGTTCATTTCATTGCGTTTTTATCGAATTTTTGTTACGATAAGGATTATATTTTTTGTAAAATAATGTATTCTAAATAATACCGAGAGATTTTTGATAAATATTTTTAAATTTTAGGATTTTTATTAAAAAATGTAGAAGTATGGCGTTTTTGTGTTGGACAAAATTGAATATACCGTATATTGGAATTTTTCCACAATCAAACGATTTTTTAGTGATCAGCCAAATTGGCCAAACAATAGCAGTACAACATTTCTTTATAACGAAAGGTGACAATTCATCTGGACCACAGCCACTATTCCACTTTAGTGAAATGAAATGAAAGACAAAGGACAAAAAATAATATAAAAAATTATATTGCAATTGAAACTCAAACATTTTTATTTTATCGAGATTTTTTTTTTTTTCTTTCAATATAGAATCATTGAAATCAATACAATGTTTTCATCAGCTATTGTCACTAATACATACATACACACAACGCTAATATGAATTCCGAAGCTATGAAACAGAAAATTTGCTACTCATGGTGACATCTGTATTTTGTCTATACAGTGTACCAATGTACTCCAGAGGCAGGCAAGTTTTACCATGGTTTTCCGGATCCAATCTTGGTATTGAAGCTTCACTTTAATACCATCCCACCCCAGATTGTATTCTCTTTGCTAAAGTCGTACCATGGCCGGAATTTATGTCGCATTGGGTCTTTGACCAGCATGTTTACTAGCTTGCTAGTGAACACATATTGACATAAATTTAGGTTTCGTAATAAATAAATAAATAAATACCGAACTACATGAAATATTCCATCAAATGTACAAGCTGTTTCTACCGGTGGAAAAATGTAGTAGCAGAGTACATGTAATTTTGTATGAGAGTGTACGTCAATGTCAACTGTTTCTGGGGTCTGATGAATTCATTTTCTTTGTTATGCGTGACGTCAGAAAGTAGCGCTAAAAAGTAATCACGGATTACGCATTACGGATTACTATTAAATAGAGCACAAAAGTAATCCCGAATTACTTTTCGGGATTACATTAATTCAATTAAAATAGAGTGCTTTATTTAATCACTTTCGGGATTACTGCCGGACTCTGTACATTATACTAATCAAATTCGTGAACACCCAGAGTAATTTGACAGCAAATATTCCAACATTTGGTTTAATATGTCATATTTCCAACGAAAGTTGTAAAGTTTACAGCTGTACATGGCATATTGGTTTTAAATATGACATTTCAATTGCGCGCTCAAGCGAGATGGAATTAGAGCAAACAAATCCGTCATGTGGAATACCAACCATGGTTGGAAAAGTTACGATTTCCGTTGGTTAAATTTAACCCTATAGGGTTGTTCAAATGACAAACACACTTCATAACTTTCAACACTTCATTTGTACTATCCACCAATGAATTCGTAGTATTAACGTTATAATTTGTATTTATAATATTGTAAATTTTAATTTATTTTATTAAAAAGATAAGGTTTATTTTTAATAAGGTGGTTTTACCACCTTTGGCGAAGAAACGCTACATGGTGCTTAATAATAATATTATAATAATAAATTTTCAAAAGAAATTTTGAAAATCAAAAATATTCTTCTCAATCGTTAATGAACTAATTATGAACTATTTTTTAAGACATAATAAGCGCTAAAATCTTTTCATTTAAAAAAACTATACATTTTTGGTTTTTAGTACACTTCATAAAACTGTTAGAAAAAACGAACTAATTTTTTTATTCACACGAATGGTACGAACTAATTATGAACTATTTTTCTGTCTTGAGCCACATGAAAACTCGAAAGTCACTGGAAAAACTTTACACACCCTTTATTTTCAATTTTTCAGGTATCTGGATTAGGCATATTAATTGCTGGTATAATCGTTTTGATGGACGTAAATGATTTTGATCATTTTTTGGAGGGTAAAATTCAAGCACCACCAATCATTTTAATAGTAACAGGAGCACTGATATTTTTCATAGCATTTCTTGGGTATGCATGGAAGTATATAATTTTTTTTTTTTAATTTTTATAAAATGGAACAATTTTCATTATATTCTACAAGGTGTTATGGTGCTATAAAGGAATCTCCGAAACTCCTGATTGCAGTAAGATATATACTACATAAATAATAATTATTATATTAAAATGAAGTGAAAATTACTATTTTGGCAGTTTGCCGTATTATTGGGAGTGATTTTTCTGGTAGAACTGGCTGTTGGAATAGCTGCTTGTTTGTTCAAAGCAGATCTGGATGAATTATTACAAAAGTCGTTAAGAAAAACACTTGAACGCTCCAACCCGGAAGATTTAGCTGCTTGGGATGGAATCCAGAGGAAAATGATGTGTTGCGGCTTTACTGGGCCTGCTGATTGGCATGATTACAGTAAATCCGGTTCGGTTCATCCCAGTTGCTGTAAAAAAAATCTAATCGATGATGTAACTAAAGATTGCAGCCATAGACCACTTAACTTTAATGATAAATACTACCAGGTTAGTTATTCTAATTTAATATTCTTTACTAAGGAAATAGAATTAAAGGTTTCTTATTATTTACATTGAATAGGAAGGCTGTTTAGCTAAATTAAAACAGCGAGTTGGCGACAACGCTTCAATACTTATTACGGTTGGTATTGGAGTGGCTTTTATACAACTTATTGGTATTATTTTGGCGTGCTGGTTGGCTTCATCTATACGGAGAGAATCAGTGAATTAAACTAAACATCAATTCATCAACAGGAAAAGATAACCATCAAAATTATCGAAAATTTACTTTTCCAGGACACTGAGGCTGAGAAAATGTTCTCGGCTAGAAATTTTCTATCCGGCTAGAAAATTTCGAAATGAAATTTTTGTATTGATATCGATAAATATCGATTATATATAAAGAGTGGACAATCCACCACTACACCCATAACCATACATGGGCAAGGGGGGTGTATTCGGGTTTTACCCCCCCTCGAATTTTTCAAATTAATTTTAAAATATTGAAGAGCTAAAAGTCTTCGATTTTGAAATGGAAGTTGAAATGCTAAAAAAAAGGTCTTCGATTTTGAAAGAATATAATATTATATTCGAGAATAAGTTTTTAATTGATGATATGTTTACATTATCATTTTGATGATAATTGTATTAATAAAATTTCTTATTAATAAGATAGTAATTAATATTATAATATTATATTCTTTGAAAATCGAAGACCTTTTTTTTCGAAATCATAATTTGGGTTATGTTCCCATAATTTGTTTGACAGTTAAATAACCTTATTTTCTTGTGTGTACATTGATATCAATGCCAACATTTCATTTTGAAATTTTTATAGACGGATAGAAAATTTCTAGCTGAGAACATTGCCCCAGCCTGAATTCATCAAAAACGATTTTTCACGTGATTGATGTTTAATAATCTTAGAAAATATGTTATTGATATAGAATTATAATTTCCTTTGTCCGCAAAATAATTATGCTGCATAAACGAATTTAACAGTGATTGAATTCTTTCTACATGTTATAAGAAATTCATATAATCTTGGAATAACCATCGCATTGGAATAACCAAAGTTTTACACAAAAACTGTATAATACTTGATGCTAGAAAGAAAAGTGTGGATCTCTACAAATATATGAGAATATTGAATTTGAAAAATCCCCTGTCAGGCCCGATTTCTTTTTTGGAATGGAATTAGCTCATGTGTCATAAATTTCATACTTAATAATTTCTTACATCTTAATAGATTTATAAATCCTATAAAGTCTTTGAATTGCTGAATCAAATGTTATGCACTCTATGTATGTTTTGACCATTGTATGTTCTGAAACAGTCTGTTTTCTCGTTCGATGATGATTATTCCTAATATTAGTAAAGAATTTGAAGAAAATATCGGCACTCAAATTATCATTTTGAAAACCTGCAAGTTTATCTTAAAAAATCAAACATAAATACATAACCAATTCTTTAGAATGTTATATTAATAATAAATGCATCATTCCTCACATATTTTCAAATATTTTTCCATTTATTTACAAGAACGCTCATTCTAAAGCCTGGTAGTTTAATAAATTTTAAAAACTCACAATTTTATTTTATGTTTCGTTTTTTTTTTATTTTCTAAAGACTTTGAAAATATCGATGAAAAATTTAACATAAAATAGAAACTTAAATCTACGAGCCTAAGGTCAACGATGCTCCTTGCTCCCGAACATTTTTCCACGGAACTTTTCTATGTAACATTTTTCCTCAGAGCCTTTCAATTATAATTATCATATGGATAATATTCGGAATTTAAGTATAATTTAATATCTAAAATGTTACAATTATCATAGGCAGCTGAATTAGCGGTTACAACTTGCCTATTTGATTGAAATACCACGAAAACATATAGTGGTTTACTAAATTGCGTTGTTGATTTGACGGTCCAAATATGCTTTCTACATTGAGGCAACTGCGGCATCTCATACAAATCCCATGATCTAAATGAAATATTTGTAGATTTATCTCGTTCTAAATATCTCAGCATTGCAAGTCTAGCTTGATCGGATAATGTGATGTGTGGAACTTTCCACTGTATTTTTTTTACTCTTATATTGAATGCTTCAGTCGTAATCATATAAGAATAAATATCTTTTCGATTTCTAATCAATGCTCATGTTTCGCGTTCAAGGCAATTTTTTTATAATCATCACAAAAGCCGAGAAGTTGGTTCAATGGGATTAGCATAGTATATGTTTTGGCTAACCCGTATATAGGATAATTAGAGAACAAATTCGCGGTTTCGCTATTGCTGAAAATCTTTTAATATTGGTGGTGAGCAGGGCCTTTTTTCCCTATGAGCAAAGTCGTGCAATGCACGAGGGCGCGAGCGCATGCACTTTCGATATACAAATTACGATTGACAAAATTGAAAATAGCGCCAAAAAATGATGACAGCGAAACGTTCAAACTTACGTCTTTTGGAGTGTGGAATTTGAAATATGCACGAATTGTGCAACACGAACAAGTGAGCGTATGAAATGAATAAACAATAATAGCGTACAGTTGAATTTTTCTTTTATCCTTTCTTTCGTTCACTCGGTCTAACGCATAAGTGTGCAATCTGAATATTCAAGTGTATAGTCATTTTCTTGTTTTCAATCCAAAACTGTGAACTCAAGGCTAGGTAGATATTCTTGTTTGTTATTGTTTATGATCATATTTCATATAACAAATTATTATGGATAAAAAGAAACTCTCTGGTGGCGCGTATAAAAAAATAAGACTTTAAAAAGAATCTGAAGCAATTCGAAATACAACAGCAATATCAAATTTTTTCGTTAGAAATAATGGTATGTATTTTACATCAATTTACAATAACAAACAATGTTTTGATTTTTGTGAGATATGTAAGCATTTACTATTTGCTTCTCTCGAAATTTGTGTAAAATGAAATGAATCACGAAATGAACATCGAGAATGAGGCACATACATATATCCATATTTGGCACACTTATTGGTGATAAAGTTCGTCAAACCATTTTGTTGGGCAATAAACACATTATCTTAAATACGAGAGAACGTGCCTGATAAGTAAGACAATAATGTTATGCTTTTAACATTAAAAGAATTGAACTAAATACGAGAAACTTGTTAGCTTGATAAGTAGTTCAAAACTGAATGACTTTTTTGAATATTTTTGGGTTTATATAGTATAAAAGTGTTAACGTTAGCAATAATGAATTCTGCTATTTTTTCATATATAATTTCTTGGATATTTTGGACTTTACTTCTATTTTGTTTAAAATGCTTATTTAATCAAATTGTGCTATTGAACTTACGTTATGATATGAAACGTTTGCTTTTTACACATAATGTAAACAAATGGACAATATACTGAATACTTTGGACAATGTTTTTATGTTCTTTGAACACATTTTGAACGATGTTATTCAGAACAAGTACTATTCTATTTTTTTGGATTGCACATCGGATGTAAGCAGAAAAGAACAAATGACTTTCGTATTGAGTACGTGAACTTTGATAAGGTGAAGCGTGTGTTCGTAATAAAAGAAAGTTTCATTCAATATTTGAATGTCACCGATACATCTGGAAAGGAATTATTCGAAACTGCTTTGAAAGCGCTAGAGCAACTGAAACTGAATGTGATCGACATGCGTGGACAAGGTTTTGACAATGAAGCTAACATGCAAGGAAAGTATAATGGTGTACAAGCATCATTTCGTGAAGTTATCTCGACAAATCGATGGGAAACATTAAGAAAATATTGCACATCATTCAAAGATTTGACGAAAAAGCCATTGAGCACTACTCGCTGGTCAACACCAATAAATGCAATAAAAGCACTTCGTCGAAACTTGAATAAAATTTTAGTTGCATTAGATGAAATTAGCAATAGTGATTCATTTGAAAACAACGTTAAAGATCCTGTATCATAATGGGCCCTATTAGAACAACTAGTTGACAGCTGTCAAATAGTACTAATTTGGTACTAAATTTGAAATATCCAACATATGGCGCATTTCTACTACACCGATTTTTGTCGGCTCAAAATATACAATACTCGAGGAGAATTCTTACTTCAAAAGGATTATAATGATTTAATGGGTTTTTGTTATTATTTTGTTATTAGAAAGGATTTTGGAATTGAAAATATTTTTAAAAATTATACAGAATAAATAAATTTGTTCTCTTTTTTTGACACGCCATCTGGTGGAAAGAAATTGCGCATTAAAATAGCAACAAAAAAAAACAAGCAAATTGCGCAATACAACAAATGTTACCGAACATTCTAGTTCAATTCGTTGTCACTAGATATATTCATTACCGATATAGATGGCGCTTCAATCGCGGATTTTATAAGACTTCTCGAATATGTTTGGAAATGTTTTTTTTTATGAGTCATTTGTTTATTTGCTGCGCAATAAGTTCATCCATGCTGTATTACTACTCTACAGTTCCCCCTGTATGAGGTTCTTATTGGTCAATTTTATCCCCACCACTCTATACTACAGCTCGACTACATAAGAAGTGACGTTTGAGGTATTTTTTCAGTCTTTTTCGTTAATTCAATCAATTAACTTCAAGAGAGAACGTGATCAGTGAAATTTTTTTCGATTGAAAATAAAATTATTTTTTTTTTTCAATTTTTTCCCCTGGATAAAAATAGTATTTGTAATGGACCAGGTTTGTAATTTATCCCATATGAATACCTATTGAACATATCACTCATTGAATTGAAACGATTTGAAAGCACAATACAATTTCAGTGAAAACGGCCAAAACTTTTGTAAATAATTACAGCTGTGTAAGATGGACTATTTATATTATTATTAATCAAGTTAAGAGTTATATTATTAACAACCCAGCTGTAGACTATTGGTTAGCGCGTCAGGCTTGCAAGAATGGGGACGTGGGTTCGTACTACTGGTATTCAAAATCTTTTCTATTCATTGAACGTACTCATTGATAGAAGAATTGAATAAATAGTCGATATTTGAACCACACGGAGTGTCTTGGATAAGCACTTTAAAAATTGTTGGTCCAGTGTTGTGCATAACGAAGCAATTGATTAAGGCACATCACTTTAATTAATCGCCTTAGCGCTTGGATTGTCGTTCATACTTCAATCCGCAAAAAGGTGTAGCCAATTATGGGCCGAACGTTCGATTGTGGTGCAGTTGTGCCCTGCAAGCCTCTCACATACGCTTTCGAATATAATGCTCACTGGCTGATTAAATAAAAAAAGACTAAGCACACTGAAAAATTCGGTATACCATTTGGTCTATATTATAGTTTGTATATGAACGATCTTCACGATCGAGCATTAATATGAGACTTTAAATGAAACAACTAGATTCTTCAATTGCTAATTAAAGACTAAAAATTTATTCATAAGTTTGAATTTTGATGGCTTTTGCCATGTACAAATGACTAAATATGTTGTGTAAGCAAATATGTTGTGTAAGCAATTATGTTTTAAACTTTCTGGAATTTGTAACGTGATCAACTGTAAACAAGTATTGAACTTTGAATATTATTGTAATGAATTGAAATATATAAACAATTAATTTAAGTCAAATATGAAACAAGTATTGAACTTTGAATATTATTATAATCAATTGAACTACATAAGCAATTATTTTGTTCATACATGAACATTCTCCCCCCCGTACATAATGTTTCGCGGAGCTGGTTGAGGAGTTACTACTATTTCTTGTTCTAACTTTTCAATCTTGATGATGAGCTCCTCACGTTGTCTTTGTAGAATTTTTCGCACCGTCGCTGGTGAGTCCAACGCGACTGGATTCATGTTAAACTGCCTTTTCATCTGTGGTTTCATTCGTTGTAATGCAATTGTTTCGGTTTCAAATTTTTCGCCCCGTTCATTACTCTCGAAAGCCCTGTTGTCGTACGACGTTATCAATTTGTTTTCGCCTCTACAGAAAATCCAAATGCAATAGCTGACGAAACCAAATAAACCGCACAAACATAGAATGACTATTACAATTATCGAGAAGTCATGGCTATTTATCTGTGAAATAGTGAAAGAAACGCTATTGTCGTTAGTGATTAAAGAATACTTATTATTTGCGTCGATCAATCCAGGCATCATGGATGTAATTAACATTGTGACCAACAGTGTAGCCGCGGATTGTGTTCCATTTTTTTGTCTGCTTGTTTGACGCTTAACGGTTGTTTTTTCCTCTAATTCCTTTCTTACGGTGGACAAATTTGTCTGTAGTTGGTTTTCAGCTGCTTTGTCTTTCACAGGTAGTGGTGCTACTTTCACTATTGATCTTTTTAACACATTGTTCGCTGTTTTGACATCCACCACCCTTGTCAAACCATCCGAGCCCACATGTTTTTTAATAATGCGACCCATATTCCACTTGCCCGGCGGCAAATTCTCGTCTTTAAGCACTACCAAATCGCCAACCTCTAATTCTGGTGTCTTTGTGAACCACTTTGCTCGTTTTTGTACTTGGTGTAAGTACTCATTGCTCCATTGCTTCCAAATTTTTTGGACCGATCGTTGTATTAACTGCCACCGAGTCAAATAACTCGATTTAAATTCTCCAAAATCTTCGTCTGGAACCAACTGAATTGGCATTAAGTTGAGGAAATGTGCTGGCGTTAGACTGTTGGTGTCATTAGGGTCTTCACTCAACTCGCATAATGGTCTCGAATTGGCTATCGCTTCAATTTGACATAACAAAGTCGACCATTCTTCGCATGTTAGTGCTGTATCACCTACTTCACGTCTCATGTGATACTTTAACGTTTTTACCGCAGCTTCAGCAAGTCCATTGAAATGTGGACTCGCTGGTGGTGAAAAATGCCAAGTCACTCCCTGTTTTACTAAAGCATTATTTACATCGTTTCCAAATTGCTCTTTTTCCAATTCTGTCAATTCGTTTAAAATTTTCTCGGCTTTTACAAAGTTTGTGCCGTTGTCTGAGTAACAATCGGTTACTACTCCTCGTCGTGCTACAAATCTTCTCCATGCGGCTATGAAACTTTCTGCTGTCAAATCATTTACCAATTCCAGATGTATAGCTTTGGTCGCCATACACACGAACACTGCAATATAGCCCTTGACTATTTTCGCGTTACGTATTTTAGATGTTTTTACTGAAATTGGACCGGCAAAATCTATTGCGCATTTCATGAACACCTTTACACATTTTTCAACTCTTGCGGCTGGTAATTCAGCCATCATTTGACTCATTACCTTGGGATTTTGCCGTGCGCATTTTACACATCGATGAATTTCATTTTTTATAACTGTTTTGCTTTTTATGATCCAAAATTTTCGTCGCAAATTAATCTCAGTTACTTTTGGACCACCGTGTAACGTATTCACATGCGCTTCTCGAATTAACATTTGTGTTACATTACAATTTTTTGGTAACAACATTTGGTGTTTCATGTCGTATGGAATTCTGGCGTTTTTCAATCTTCCACCGACACGCAATACACCTTCATTGTCGATGAATATGCACAAATTCTTCACTGAACTACACTTTTTTACATTTTCTCCTTTTTTCAAAGCAAGTATTTCTTCATTAAAATGCTCACGCTGCGTTATTTTTACAATTACTTTAGTTGCATTTTCTAACTCTTGCACTGTCATTGAGCCGTTCTTTTTTTCTTTTTTTTTTATTGAATTTACAAATCGCAAAACATAAACAAACACTCGTTGTAATTTACAGTACGATGACATTTTTGGCAAAAAACTGTCTTCTTGTTTCGTCGTCAATAAAACTTGCACTTCTTTTTTTGTCTCAAATTTGATTTCTTCTGTTTGATCATCTACCCAATTCTCATGCAAAAATTTTGGGCCGTTCCACCATAACTCATGAGTCTCCAACTCGTCGCCGAAAATACCTCTTGAGGCACAATCGGCCGGATTTTGTTTACCAGTGATATGACACCACTTCACTTTTTTAAGTTCGTTTATTTTCATCACTCGCGATGCTACATATTTTTTATATCGCTGTGGGTTTGATTTGATCCAGGCGAGCGCAACTTGTGAATCACTCCATAAGTAAGTATTTTTGACGTTCAAATTTGTTGTTTTGATTACTTTCTTCACAAGTTTAGCCAGCAACACAGCCCCACATAACTCCATTTTTGGAATTGTTTGCCCACTTGATGGAGCATTCTTAGTTTTTGCTGCCAACAACCTCATCACGGGTTGTCTTTTTTCATTAAAATATCGTGCATACACACAGGCTGCATACGCCTTTATACATGCATCAGCAAACCCGTGAATTTCAATGCTTATTTCCATCGTTGCTCCCAACCACCGTGGAAATTTTATCGAATTTGCTGCATTTAATCTTGTTTTGAACATCATCCACTTCTCGATTACGTCGATCGGCAATTTATCATCCCAATCATACTTTTTCTCGTTTTCTTTGTTCAACATCCACACGTCTTGCAATAAAATTTTTGCTTTCACAATAACTGGTGCAATCCAACCCATTGGATCATATTGCAATGATGCTATTTCTGATGCCAACTGTCGTTTCGTTTCAGGTCTTTTCTCTACATTGACATTGATTTTAAAAACAAATTCGTCCGTTTTGGCGTTCCATGGAATACCCAACACTTTCACACATTCTTTAATTTGTTCTTCTTTGTCGCATTCCGGAATCCTTTTTAAAAATTCTGATGAATTGCTTACGTATTTACGCAAGTTGAAGCCATATTCACTAAACGCTTGCTTCATTTCTTGATAAGTTTGCAGTGCTTCTTCCACCGAATTTGCACCACCTGTGTAATCGTCTACATAAAAACAATTCACAATTTCATTCGATGCCCGTGGATATTTTCCTGAGACCGCTCTAGCAAACTCATGTAATGATCTGATGGCCAAATATAGCGAGTTTTTCAGCCCAAATGTAACTGTAGTCATTTTGTAGCTTTTAATTCGCTCTGCATCCGATTCGCGCCACAAAATCATTTGTAGATGTTGTTGGTTCTCGTTTAAACGAATTTGTTTATACATTTTCTCTAAATCCGAAATCACTGCAATTTTTGACTCTCTCCATCTAAGTATCAAAGAGAAAATTGATGATTGTACAATTTTACCAACCAACAGTTGCTCATTTAGCGATTTGCCGTTCGACGTTTTCTGCGATGCGTTATATACTGAGCGTAATTTCGTCGTTGTGCTGTCCTTAAACACAGCGTGGTGAGGAATATAATGAGCCTCTTTTGGTGGATATTCAACTAACACCAAATGCCCCATCTCAATTGCCTCTTTAACTGCTGCACTGTATTGTACACGCAACTCATGATTCTTTTCAAATCGTTTTTCAAGTTGAAACAATATGGCTAACGCTGCTCTCCGTGAATCACCCAAATCTGGCCACATTTTATTTTTAAAAACCATTGACACATTTAATCTGCCATCAGCATCTCTTTTCGTTGTTTCCATATACTTTTCTTCACAATATTTTTCTTCTTCTGTGTACTCCATGTCGCTATCATCACTTTCTAAATTCTCCGCATCGAAGAACTTAGTTAACTTTTCGTTGATATCAATATTCGAAATCATAGACGTAATTCTAATCGTTTCCTTATCACCCTCGTTGACACATGGACCCATTATGAGCCAACCTAACTCAGTATTTTGAGCTATCGGTGCATCTTCAGGTCCCTTAATCAAACCGTTCTTCACAATTCTACTGTAATCAGCAACACCCAACAAAATGTCTATTGGTTTTCTATCGTCAACGGTCGGATCTGCATAGCGTAAATTTTGCAAATACTCATATCTTTTTAAATCACCTTTGAATGTTTTCAAGTTTGTTATTTTTTTCAACACCAAAGCTTTCATTTTCAACACATATTTACTTTCAAATCGTGGAAACAAATCGAATTCAACGCGTTTTTTTGAACTACTTTCCGTTGCACTAACACCATCAATTCCTGCGCGAATTTTTTCATATGACAAAGACAATAATTGCATTGCATTTTCTGTCATTAAAGCACTTTGTGAACATGGATCCACTACTGCTTTAAAAACGATCAATTCCCCATTTTTTGCTGGTATTCGCACCATTGCCGTTGCTAATAAATTGTCTTCGTCTCTAGTTGCGATCATTGAACTGATATTTGACACCATATTTTCATCGGTTTTTGTTGTTTTTGCTTTGCTTTGTTTCGCTGATGAAATCAATGCCGTGTTCACTTCTTTCGATTTTTGCTCAAAATGCAAAAGTGTATTGTGTTTTTTATTACATTTTTTACACAAATATTTACTTTTACAATCGCCAAATTTGTGGAATTGCAAACATATGAAACACGCTTTTTTCATTTTGGCATCGAACCAATTTAATAATTCCAGCGATGAGAATATCCACTTGAACATAGTTTCGGGTCCGTTTATCGCATCGAAACCTTTCTTCCTTACAACGATGAAAATATCCAATGTGAATATCGGATTACGGTTTTTGTCCACACTCAACGAAATCACTTTCTAAAATTCCTATCGTATGATAATTTTCTTTGAACGAATTTTCTTCACAATTTTAGTACAAAATTCTCCAAATCAAGTTATCAATTGAATTTATAATGGTGTCGATTACAACCAATTTCCTTGGATATAGTATAAAAAAAAAAAAAAAAATTAAACAACTCAGTGAATACTTATTCCTTTATACAACTTTTATTCTTTTTTCTTTTTTTTTTTTTTAACACAACCATTCTATTGCGATGTCCAAAGAGAAGAGACCTTATACCTCATTTCTTTTCAATTCTTAACCTATCCTTCACATTTTTTCTTCTTTTTGACAATCTACAAAAAATATCTCAGTGACGCCATCTCTTATCTCATGGTTACAGTTTGATTTGGCAATTTTTCTTACTCACCACTGACATTTTTGTAGGTTGTTTACATCATTTTACAATTTATTCTAATTTGATCATGAAACCAGAACAACACTTTGAGATATTTCACACTTTGAAATTAATCACTTGCAATTTTTTCACGAGTTTATTCGAAGGACCAAATGAACGATCTTCACGATCGAGCATTAATATGAGACTTTAAATGAAACAACTAGATTCTTCAATTGCTAATTAAAGACTAAAAATTTATTCATAAGTTTGAATTTTGATGGCTTTTACCATGTACAAATGACTAAATATGTTGTGTAAGCAAATATGTTGTGTAAGCAATTATGTTTTAAACTTTCTGGAATTTGTAACGTGATCAACTGTAAACAAGTATTGAACTTTGAATATTATTGTAATGAATTGAAATATATAAACAATTAATTTAAGTCAAATATGAAACAAGTATTGAACTTTGAATATTATTATAATCAATTGAACTACATAAGCAATTATTTTGTTCATACATGAACAGTATAGATATTGTGAAGCGGCTGTGAGAGTGGATGGGGGATTGAGCGAATGGTTTGAAGTGCGAAATGGTCTTCGGCAGGGCTGTACAATTTCTCCGCTCTTATTTATCATGATAAATGCATTTATATGGATAAATTGATCAAGTCAACAAAGCTGAGGGGTAACGTAGTAGTGGAAGGAAGCATTATTTCTGCTCTTGCATATGCGGATGACCTAGTATTGTTTGGGGGCTCAGAACAAGAGCTACAAAACAGCATTAGCGATTTAGAAGCGGCTTGTACGAACTATGGAATGACCATTAGCAGCTCAAAGACACAGGTTATGCATATAGGGAAAGATAGGAAACAAGTAAATTTTTTGTTGAATGGAGGTGTGCTTGAGCAGGTGTCTTAATTAAAATATCTAGGGTGATCATTATCATTTTTTCTCTTCAGAAACATTTGCACCACGGCAAGCTGGATAGGGAATTTGAACATCGTAGAATAAATGGTAATAAAGTGATTGCACAGCTTAGGTCTCATGTTTTCAATAAACGAGAGTTGAATAAGGAGACGAAGTTGATGATTCATGGGTCAATCTTCAGACCAACTATCACGTATGGCAGCGAGAGCTGGGTCGATTCAAATAATTTAATTCATAGTTTGGAAGTGGCTGATATGAATGTTTTGCGTATGATTTCGGGTGTGTCGCGTAGGGATCAATGGGAGAATAGAATTCGGAATGAGAAAATACGTGAGGATTTCGATTGATGAGATAGCAAGAAAGTCTAGATTGAGATGGTATGGTCATGTACAACGTATGAATGAGTATCGTTTACCAAAGTTAATTTGAATGCGGAAGTGAATGCACCGAGAGGTAGAGGTAGACCGCGAAGACGATATTTGGATTCGGTAAAGAATGATTTGAATGAAAGAGGGTAGGTTGGAATAGGGAAACTCTAGACAGAGTATGCTCTCGATAGAGTATCAAACAGACCAGACGCTGAAAGGCATTAATGGTCTTTAAATGATTGTTGGTATTGTTGTTGTTGATTTGGTCTATAAACTATGATTAATGTAATGTAAAGAGTTATATTACTTATGTTTTTCAATGGCGGTTACCAAAATGATATTTTTCCTACATAATTTTGGGAAATTATTTTATGTTGTTTTCCGAATAGAGGTGATTCACTTTTGTTTTTTTTTTTCATTAAAAAAAATTAAGAAACCAATTGTTCATATTTTTTCATCGCAAGAAATATTTTTGCATAACATGATAGAGATTTTATCGATCTGTAATTGTAATTAATTTTCCTTTACTCGTCACTCATAATTTGTCGCTAGTGTCAGTGGTCTAATAATGTTTGGCGCTAATGGCATAGTTCCCCTGCCAAAAGCATTGTCACATATGATTACTAGTTAGATGAGTTCAGTTATCTGAATGATGAGGTACGAGGTCATTTAGCATAAATCATTTTATCGATACATTAAAACGAAAATGATTGATATAATTTTTTCCTAACCATTAAAATTGTTACTCATAGTATAGCTAAATATTCCAGATTGATATTTGCACATTTTAAATATGATTTGAATTACCTAATAGTTTCAGTATGAATTTGGTTAATTTATTAACAAATGAATAATAACAAAACGGACATATTGTTATGGGTTCTTTTTTCTCTCTAATTCTTACCGATTCATTACTTACGCGTTCACGATTTTTATTCTTCTATGCTTATGACAAAATTACAATAATCTGAACATTCTATTTTCACTTAATTTTATTTTCTCAATTACTCTTCTCTTCTTTCTTAATTTAAGTCGAATTGGCCAAAACGAATTACAATCAAAACTTACAATTGTATTTATTTCAATTAATTCTTTCTCCGGTACCCAATCCGATGCATTTCTCGAGGTTACTCTGGTAAATTCCCAAATTTATGTTAAGCCGACGATCCTGTCGATGATAGCTAACGTTCTCTTAAAATTATCCTTTTATCCGACGATCCCGACGATGAATTTTCTTTTTGAGAGATAACGGGCAATTTATCAATGTTTTACTCGAGTCACAAAAAATCACATTTAATTTAAATATTACAATCGTTTTATCTTATTGGTATATAAATCGTCTTAACGCATTCACTGTCCGAGTAAGAGAGAGCGTTTTTCTCTTACAAGAGTGTCGATATAGCGCACACTCCATTTTCTATCTGTTTCACATTCCGTATCTCTTTACATTGCGCGCCCTCCTTTGAATTATACATATTTGACATTTTTGAGCAAATTGACATTCAGTGTCAATTGTTTCCATTTCAAATAGATTTTTTCATCTTTTAACTTAGTTTAATTTTCTATTTACAATTTCTAATCCCTACATCTACCAAAACCAGAACACACTCCCCCGTTTAAAAGATTCTCATCAATTGGAGATTTTCGCGATGTTTTAGTAATTAATGTATCTCGAGATGAAGATTTCTTCAATCTTTTTTAATTTGTAAAGAATCTCGAAATAAGGATTTTCCAATCTCTCAATCTATTATGAATCTCGAGTTATTTGACTGCCATTTCCATTTAGCTTGACTTTTCACCAATATATTTTATGGAAATGAGCCGTTCATCACAATTCATTGGTTGAAATGGTGGTTGTTTTCAATTTCCAGTTTTGATCTTTTCTTTCTCTTATATCACTCTCCATACAATATGAGTATTTTCTCACTATGTTTCCTAATCGTTCATATTTGACGATTTAAACCTGACTTACGTTAACACATCGCAATTTAGCATGTAATTTGATTCATTCCTATGTCATTCATTTGAACACTAACTTTCTAACATAAATTAAATGATCATTTTAAACCATATTTTCCGAATTAACATTCTTTATCATTTGACTAATTCCTCCACTAGAATTCAGTGATTTTTATCAAATTAAAGAATTGATTTTCTCGAGTTGCTATGACCATCGACATGAAGTATTGTACTTAGTATTTCTGCACACTCTTATTTTATCCTTTTCTTTTCTAATTGCCCATTTTCAATGGCAAAAATAATTTCTTCAGCTATATTATAATCAACTAAAATTTTGACATGAATCTCTTCACTGTCTAATTGAAACGTAATTCAATTTACTTTCAGACTAAATCATCTTTCAATTTACAATTCTTATATCTACATGAATACTCCAGTTTCGACTCTTTCCCTTCTATACTAATTCTACTTTATTTTATTCTTCTGCTTGTTTGCTTCGACACCCTTATTTTTTTTTTTTTTTTTTTTTGATTCTTTTTCCAATTTTATTTTACGATTTTGAATTTTCTCATCCTACACCCGCCCCCCTTTGAAAAAGCTCATCTCGAGACCTTATTTGTGAAAATTAGTTGCATGATGTTCCGCGACCTTCCCACTTATAACCTCCTTCAATCGATAAGTGTTTGTGCCAGTTTTTTCTTCAACAATGCACTTAATGAATTTTGGCGCTAATTTCTTACTGAACTTCTTAATGGCATCTGATAAAATATTATTTTTTCGATAAACCACGTCACCAACATTGTATGTGATATTTCTTGATCGCAAATTGTAATTTTTGATGTATTTTTCTCGAGATTCATTGATGCGCTGTTGAACTTTTCTGTGCAATTTCTCAAAACGACTTACGCCACGTTTTGGTTCTTCGTTTACATCAACATTCTCTTGATACTCTTTTGCATGATGTATCATTCTTTGACCGTAGTTTACCTCATACGGTGTTTTATTAGTGCTAGAATGAACTGAGCTATTTATTGCATTAGCAATTTCGCTAATATGCTCATCCCATTTCGTATGATTCATTTCTTCACGCATGAAGACACGCAAAGCATTACCGATGGTTTTATTCACGCATTCGGTCGGATTTGCTTGAGCGAAATAGTTTGCAGTGAACCAAGGTTTTATGCCATGTTCCTTTGTAAACTGGCCATAGTGATCCGAACGATATTGAACCCCATTATCAGTTATCACAATTTCAGGGCAACCGTATCGCAAAACTACCTCTTCATACAAAAATTTTACCACTGCCTTTGTAGTAGCGTCTCGAACTGCTTTAATAACAGTGAATTTTGAAAACAAATCGACAGCTACTAACAAAAATCGATTCCCACTTCGACTACGGGGGAATGGACCACAAATGTCAGTAGCAACGATTCGCCATGGGCGTTTTGCCTCAACAAATTCTCCCGCTTTTGGTGTAGTCGTTTGATTGAATGCTTTGGTCTCTTTACAAATCGAGCAGTTTCTCACATAATTAGCAATCGATTTATTCATGCCTGGCCAAAAGTACATACTTCGGATTCTTGCAAGCGTCTTGAAAGTACCAAAATGACAGGCGTTACTCGAGTCGTGATTTTCTGCGACCACTTCCAAACGTTTTTCTCTAGGCACACAAAGTCGCCAAATACAATTTACATTTTCGCATTCTTCTCCAAAATTTTTACGAATGTACAAAAGACCATTTACAATTTTCAAATTGTCATTTTCTTTAGATTTCGTTTTTGCTAACTTCATTAAACGATTGTACCATTCGTCAAGCGAAAATTCTCGAGATTTTTGGTTTTCTGAATCGCTTGAAATACAATTTATAGAGCGTGACAATTTATCTGGAACAGTATGACATTTTCCTTTTCGATGGATCAGCGTGAAATCATATGCCTGTAAGCGAAGTGCCCATCTTGCAAGTCTACCACCAGGATCTTTCAAATTTCTAAGCCATAACAACGAATGATGATCAGTTATTACGCTAAAATGTGATCCCTCGACATAAGGTCTGAATTTTTCAATAGCAAGAATGACTGCTAAACACTCGAGTTCAGTAACCGTATATTTTCGTTGTGTCGATGAGAATTTTTGACTCATATATGCAATTACTTTTTCCTCACCATCTATTTTTTGAACAAGAACTGCTCCACAAGCAACTTTACAAGCATCAGCCTGAATTTCAAATGGCAAATTATAATTTGGAGCTGCCATAACCGGTGATGAAGTCAATGCTTCTATCAACAATCGAAATGCTATTTCTCTTTCATGTGACCATTCGAATTTAACGTTTTTCTGCAATAATTCTGTAATAGGTGCTGTTATGCACGCAAAATTTCTCACAAAACGTCGATACCAACCAGCCAATCCCATAAGTCGTTGAACGTCTTTAATGGTTTGGGGGATCGAATAATTTTCAATCGCAGATATACGAGATTTGTCCATCGCTACACCACTTTCATCAATAATGTGACCAAGGTATTTCAGTCGTTTGAAACAGAACCTTGACTTGGATTCACTAATTGATAAGTTTGCGTATTTCAGTTTTTCCGCTAATCGTGATAAAATGTCAATATGTTCGTCAAAAGTTTCACTCACGATTACTATATCATCCAAATATGGAAACGCATGAGGCTCAAATTCAGATCCTAACAAGCTATCGAGTAGACTACATAACTCTGCGCCACTGTTTGTTAAACCCTGCGCCATTCTTTCATAGACATAAGTGCCCCTTGATGGTACAGCAAATGCTGTTTTTGCTCGAGATTCGGGGTGTAATGGAATTTGAAAGTATGCATCAGTCATATCCACCGTACTGATGTATTTTGCTTTGCCAATTAGACTAAGAATGCGATTAGCATTTTGTTGTGGATAGGCATTCTTACGAGTCACAGCATTTAACCATCTGGCATCAAGAACAATTCGTGTGTCGCCATTCGGCTTTGGAACGGCCAGAACTGGCTGTAACCATTCGGAGAATTCAACACGTCTAACGATTCCTCTTTTCTCGAGCTTATCTACTGCCTCAATTATCTTCTTGGTTTTCCAAGGTGGATCAATTCGTAATTTACAACGATATGGTTTCGCATTTCCAGTATCAATTTTTGCCATTTTTAAATGTGTTTTGTTCAATGGGCCATCTTTGTCACAATATGGAAAACTCTTTACTACTTTATTCAATTTTTCTTCCTGTTCTTCATTCAATATATGGGGTATTTCAACATTAATACATTTAGGCGGTGTCACATCCGCTTTAAAATTATCTAGCTTATCGTCATTTTCATTTGGATCGTCCTTTTCAGAAATCTTCATATCATTCGTGATGACATTTATACTAAACAGATTTCCCGTGAAACATGGTTTAATCTTGTACGCATTCCAAAAATCAATGCCAAGAATTAATTCGCATGCACATTCTTGTACTACTAGAGATGGAACAATTCGTTTAACACCTCGTATTATAAATGGTACTTTCATATAGCCTAAGGCCAAATGACGCGCTCCTCCAGCTGTGGTGATTGTTACATTGCACTGCAGTAATGGCAAACCAGCACCTAATAGATTGGTATACATTTTATAACCAATTACAGTAGCTTGAGCGCCGCTATCTAACAATCCACGCGTTTTAAAATCGAATGTTTTTACAAACAAATATGGACGATTATCATTTGAAATGTTTATTTGTGACGATGCGATGGCTAAAAATTTTGGTGGGATGTTCCCAATTGCTTTGATTTTGAATGGCTTTAATTTTGGTCGCTTGACTCTTTCTTCAGGCAAGCGACAGTCCTCGAGTTTTTTTGACTTGCCACAATCACAATTTGGAGAAGTGACTCCCTCTTTACCACATCTGAAGCACAATATCCTGTCAATAGGATTGGGACAGTCGCGTAACAAATGAGAAGTTTCGTTACAATTAAAGCAAGCGTACTTGCGATTGTTGTACTTCATAGGGGAAATTTTCACTTCCCCCACACTTGACTGATCTGTCGCCTCAATACGTTTGTTCGACTTGACATAATTGTCAGGATTAGTGTGACTGAATTTATTGTTCTGCTTCGTTCTAATGTGGTTACATTCCATGGTTTGTTCAGACGTGCAGTCTTCATTGGAAACGACCATTGTGTGTTCCTCACATTTCTCGAGATAACAATTTTCATCAGAAAATTCATGACTATCTGCACGTGACATTGAATTAGTGTTCGAATCCGATGATTGAACGATGGTGTTTATTTGTTTTCTTGGAAAATATTGTGGACGTAAAGTCCTCACTTCAGTTCCTTGTCTTAATTCATCAGCCATTTCTGCTGTTCTTAAATGGAGATCCATATCTTGGACACTTTCCCATCTTCTTCCAATAACTCGTTCTCTCAAATGATCAAGTAAACCATTCTGTATGATAGAAATTCTTTCTTGCTCATCATATACATCCAAAGTATCGAAATCGCGCAAAACTGAAGCGATATAATCCATTGACGATTCATCTCTCTTTTGCCTCTTTTTGGCTAATTCAGCTGCTTTCATAAAGCTTGTTAACGGCGTTGTGAATTGTTTAAGCAAACCAGTCTTCAATTCATTCCAATTATTGAACTGAGTACGATATTGGATGTACCATTCGTATACGCTTCCCCTAATCAATAAATGGAATTTGGAAAAAATTTCCTCATATGAGACATTTTCTGCACCTTGATACAAAGCTAGTTTTTTAAGAAATGCTCTTACGTCTCGCTCTTCTGGAATTTTTGAGGATTTGTCGGCTGAAAAATGCCATTTCCATTTATGTATAGGTAAACCATGATTATTTCTCGAGAAGTTATGAAATTGTTGAGAGAGATTAAAATCATTATTCCCATTTGCTCGAGATGTTCGATTCGGCAAATTGTTTCTAACATTATTTGTGCCCACATTTGATTGATTCACATGTTCGTCTACTTGTTGAAATGTGTATGTACGATTTAGCTCGAGTGAATTAATTCTCTCTGCCAAAGATTGTACTAGAGAACTCAATGCACCAATAGCATTAATTACCTGACTATCATGAGGTAATTGCGAATTGTTTAGCTCTCGGTTTATTAAAGGTTCGACTACCGTTTGACCGTTCAAGTCATTTATTCTTGAAGCTTGTGAAACTCTAGCGATTGGAGTAATCGGTAACTCATTTACTCTTTGAAATCGTTGGCTTAATCGTACATCGTATTCGTTCACTCTAGTGCCCTGTCTCAATGAATTATCATGAACATTTATCAGATTTTCTCGTTCATTCATGTTCTCAACAACATGTATCCCAATAGGTGTTCTTGGAATAGCACCAGTATCCAATGGTAAACTATCGTGATTTCTTCTTCTCCTTGATTCACGAATAGCAGAAATTTTTCGTTCAAATTCACCATAAATGGATTGTAACTGTTGGGACAGTTTGTTTTTTTCGTTATATAGAACGACCTCATCGAATCTCAAACTTAATCTGTTTAATCTTCCCTCTAAATGCAGAAAAACTGACATAAAACGATCGTGTGTGGTTTGCTCTAAAGTGGCTTCATTCATTAAGCACTTTAATCTCGAGATATTTCCTTTAACATAATCAATTTCATTCGTAGGAATGCCTACTGATGTAACTTGGATCGCATTTTGCTCTTTCAATTCATCTCTCAATGCATTACGCAATCGATTTGTAAGTGTCCTTCGATCACCAACTGTGTCCAATTGTCTTACTAATAACTCATGAATAACTTCATCTTCCTCGAGATATTCTGGACCAATTACAAAATCATGATCAATTACGCGGCGTGAAATTTGATGTACTGAATGTTGTACTGCCATATTGTAATAAAGATTTCAAAAATTTTACAGAAATTTGGAAAAGGGGATTCTATTATTCAAAATCCAACCTTTAATTGAACAAATTACAGGAAAGGAAATTCTTTCACTCGAGTACCAATTCTGACTTGTTTGTTCAAAAGGAATTTTATTTATCAAAATTCAACTTTTATTCGGTTAATTCACTTTACTATTCACAAAATCAAAAAAAAATTCGTTTAAACCTAAGTATTTCGTCAATTGATGCTAAATTCAATCGGTTTGGAAAAATTTTGGTTAATCGAAATTTTGGTATCAAAACGAACAAACAAAAGAATTTTCCTTCAATTCTTAAAAATAAAAAAAATCAAAAAAAAATTTTTATGCAAAATTCATGCAAAATTTCCCGGAAATATTCATGCAAAATTTCAGAAATTGTAACTTAAATCTGTTTTCACTCGAGACTAATTAATGTAATATCTAACGGTTTGCAACTATCCAATCTAATATCTATCTCGTACACGAGAGCCCCATTCCCCCTTAAAAAATCAATGCCGTCATCGGAAAATGCAGTCAAAACTCAAAATTCTAAGTAGTTTAACCGATACGAAATTTACAAATGAGAATGTGACCTGGTTTCGTTACAAAATCAATTAATCCCTCTTAGTACAAAATTCTTTGTTTCAATTATTCAATGTAAAGTGGCTAGTGCTACGTCTCACTATTCAATGTACATTTACAGTAAGTTTATCAAGCGGAAAATTTTCAAAAAAAAATTTTAAACCAAACTAACACGAAATTCTTTTTCCAATTTTACATTGATAATGCTTTATCTTAAAATTTACTCAAAGTTTTTACGATGTAAATTGGATGGTGAAGAATATGAAATCAATTGGTAGCTAATCATTCAATTTCAATGTCTTATGAATTTCAATTGTGAACACGCGGTTTCGAAACAATACGCGTTGCAACAACAATTTTAAAATTTTATCCCGTTGGGCGCCCCACGTTGGGCGCCACGTGTTATGGGTTCTTTTTTCTCTCTAATTCTTACCGATTCATTACTTACGCGTTCACGATTTTTATTCTTCTATGCTTATGACAAAATTACAATAATCTGAACTTTCTATTTTCACTTAATTTTATTTTCTCAATTACTCTTCTCTTCTTTCTTAATTTAAGTCGAATTGGCCAAAACGAATTACAATCAAAACTTACAATTGTATTTATTTCAATTGATTCTTTCTCCGGTTCCCAATCCGATGCATTTCTCGAGGTTACTCTGGTATATTCCCAATTTTAGGTTAAGCCGACGATCCTGTCGATGATAGTCTAACGTTCTCTTGAAAATATCCTTTTATCCGACGATCCCGACGATGAATTTTCTTTGAGAGATAACGGGCAATTTATCAATGTTTTACTCGAGTCAAAAAAAAATCACAATTTTTTAGATAACGAATTGCTTATTAAACGGATACTTATAGTGCTACCCACAATGAGTACAATTTATCAATGTTTTACTCGAGTCACAAAAAATCACATTTAATTTAAATATTACAATCGTTTTATCTTATTGGTATATAAATCGTCTTAACGCATTCACTGTCCGAGTAAGAGAGAGCGTTTCTCTCTTACAAGAGTGTCGATATAGCGCACACTCCATTTTCTATCTGTTTCACATTCCGTATCTCTTTACATTGCGCGCCCTCCTTTGAATTATACATATTTGACATTTTTGAGCAAATTGACATTCAGTGTCAATTGTTTCCATTTCAAATAGATTTTTTCATCTTTTAACTTAGTTTAATTTTCTATTTACAATTTCTAATCCCTACATCTACCAAAACCAGAACAATATTTTTTGTTATGTGATCCTTTCTAAATAGACTATCAGACTGAAATGCATATAATCGTCCATATAGATAGCAAGGGATTTAGAGTGAACCAAGCAAATGCATCGTGAATAAAAAAATTCGACTTTCATTAATCAATAAAAATCTATATTGTATCCCCTGAAACATACATGAAGCTAATCTCACGCGTAGACATGGCCCAAACATT